>JARHVA010003527.1:685000-932500 GCA_037957365.1 Torreya grandis
TAATTTTTATGACTCAATCTAAGATAAATGGAAGAGTTATTTTATTTCCAAAGATTTGTAAAATAAATTCAAAATGTTGCTCTTCCTATCATGGTTCCAATAGAGTCCTTTCATGGTGTTATTCATACCATGACTCAAGTAGAATCTTTTTAGTTTCAACTAGTTGGTTATCAAACTTCCTCTTTTATAAATAATGATATTCTTATATAAAAAGATGATAGTTTAGATGAAGATGAATAAATTCATATTTTAAACCCAAAAGATTATTGAAAACATGTGAAATAAGAATAAGAAGATGCATGTTATCAACTTATTCAATATTTATACAATTAGTATGTGTTGAACCTATTACTCCTCATAGCCCCATGATCACCAAGATTCAATTACAAAAATATCTAGACTTGTATTATGTATATGAGGTAAATATTTTTAATACTAAGGCCTGTGTTTATTTTATAAATTCCAATGCTTATTTTACTTATTCTAATTTTGGAACTAAGGAACATGATTATTTTGAAAACATGCTTGCTAATTGTCTTGGATGTGTAAAAGGAAATTGAGAAAATGGTTAAGCAAGTACAAGGATGTACTTGACTATCTAAGTACCTTAACTAAAATAACCTTGTTGTTACCAAAGAATGGTAGACATTCTAATCAAAGTTTCCAACCCACCCTCCCAACTTTGTTTGGGATTTTTTTTTATTAAAGTATATTTCTTACATTCTAGTTTAGATTTACCACTCTATAGTATATGTTTTATAATTTATTAGATTATTTTTCCTATTTTCCAAATTTATTTTCATAGATTAGTTTATTTAGATTCATAATAATCTAATGTTATCATGAATCCATCAAAAATATCATAACAAGGGGTGGCTAAAATCACATTTGAGTGGTGTTTGTGTAGATTACTCTAAATGAGTTTGGGTTCTTTAGATCAAGGTATGTATCATGTTTAATCAAAAAGTTTTATTTGAATTACATAAGTATATCAGACCATTAGAAGTTGTTCTAATGTTTTCATGATAATTTTAGAAAGAATTCTCATTCTAAAATATTAACTGCACATCTATATATTTAAAACTTGTTTAAGATATTATAAACATTGAGAAAATTCAAAGCATGAATGATATATCTAATTTTAATATGAAGTATATTCCTTTACACCTAACCAATGATGGTTCCCAACCCTTATTCCAAGAAAGGTTCAAAACAAATAAAATTACAAAACTCATGGAGGAATGGTGATTCAAGTAATATCTATCAGAGCTATGGATGTCAGGATGGTAGTAGAGTAATTCTTAGATTGGCATCAAAGGTACCTATATCATGGTTATGGGATGCCTAGCTAGAAATAGAGCAATGCCTGACTTCCACTATTTTTGTGCATAAAGATAAATATTTCAAACAAATAAGATCACTAAAATATTCAAATTTGTCTAACTCTTTGTTAAAAATCTCATAAAATGGAGGAATGAATCTTAAAAAGATAATACACAATCTGAGTAATAAGAAGGGTTAGTATATTTCATGATTTCATTTAGAGTCTCTTTTAATTTTCTAATTTATTTATTTATTTTTGTTAAAGTTTGAAGTTTTATATGATTAAATTAAAATATAGGTTATCATATACTCTAGATTACTACCCCAATAAGTTTCCATTTATTGCGATCAACACACCCCATATTCAAAATTTCAATGAGGACCCACTTTAAGCTAAAAACTCAATGTCCATGCCTAAATTGTATCAAAACTATGAAATTCTAAACTAAAGGTTATCTTATAAATTTGGTTATTAACCTCAAGTTTAAAAGTATAAATTAACATTAAATGTCAAAATCATATATCTATTTTGGATTTTAATTCTAAACATTTGTTAAATTCTAGTTTTAAACAATGGACTAGTAAAGCTAATATAAGTTTTTTATACTATTTTTTAGGCTAAAACTAGTTGACATGTTAACTTTACTTAGGCCACATGTCTCTTTTACACCTAAATGACCATCAAATTTATGAGTGGTGGGATATCCTAATTTTTATATAGGCTCATAGGATCTAAAAATTTGTCTTCATCTAGATTCCTCACTAGTGATTTTGGGTGTTCTAAGTCTAATTTTCATCTAGGTCAGCGGGATTGTTGAACATGTCTCAATTATTTTTATTTGTGTCCCATATATATATTCAAAGTCTATAAATTCCTTAGAGAACCTAAGATAGTGATATTGATACTTATGTCTCCATCCCATGTAGTCACTTCCATCAAATCCAAAGGTTATCTATATAGTTAACAATGCATAATGACCCTAACAATGAGAAAAAACAATCCACATGGAAAAATCTTAAGAACCTACATCCTAACATACCAAGGTAATTATTAAAAGTTTAATGATCATCTAGTGAAATGTAATAGATCCATGTGTCACCATATCATTACATATAGTTACATAGACAAAATGACGTATCACAAAGTTATAGATCAAGAGATTCAATGAGATCATGCCATGTATCATGCCAAATTTCATTACTTTGCTTCCTCATACATAAATAAAGAGACAATATTCCTTTGGAGGCCTCTAGGTAAGCACTCAAAGGATACCATGACCCTTGTCATAATATTGGGCACTCATATCATATTAGGTGATAGTACATAGTCAAAACCTAGTGATCACCTTGACAAGCAAGGGCAATCCACTTGTTGACATCTAAATTTTCCATTGACAAAATCTATATGCACATTCTAAAAATTCATTCAAGAATACAAACGAATGAGGATAGGCCACTTGTAATAATCTCACTCATATGTGGTTAAATGATTATTGCATAAATCTCTAAATAGAGTGACCTACTAGATAAGTGATATTAATCCACGTGTCATATTCTCACTCATCCATGACCTACACATAGTTACATAGAGATTAAATCTTAGTAATCACTTAGGGTACTAAGATCAAGACACATGTTACAATCTCAATTACTCACAACCATAGACCTAAGGTGAATACTCAAAAACCCCAACAAATAACTAGGGAAGTGAGATCAAACCATGTGTCATCATCTTGATTTCCCATGATTAACAAGCCAATCATTATAAAGATAAGGACAGATTCTAAGTGATGAAGAAATTAAACAACATGTATCCTAATTCAAATATATAATAAATACTAAGGAGGGGATAAAAGTATCAAAAAGTGATAAAATGTAATCTAGAAAATTCAATGACTCATCAAAGTGACTTAGTAGAAAAAACACATTGATGATATCCAATGTGACAAACAGTCATGAAAAAATATATTATGCAAAATAAAAATCAAAAAGTAGGATTTATGGAAGTCCAGAGCATTGTATACAACCAATTTATTTATAAATTAAATTTAAGGTATTGAATTCTCAAGTATGAATGAAATCTAAGACAAACTAAGCTATAAAATAATGATCATAGTTTTGTAAAGATTAAAGAACTTGGATTTTCAAGTTTATTTAGATTTATACACATAATTTTCATGGCATCATCATCCATAGAAACAATGCCGTTTTAAAGGATTTATTTCAAGGGCAGTAGATAATTTTAAAATAGAGATATAAATTGAACTCATATAACTAATAAACAAGATGAAGTGGCTCAGATAAAAGCATTATTCTTGGATAGGAGTAAATTCATCTGGTGATATAAGGAAGGCATCTTCAACTCAAAACTTCAAGCATGCAGACTTCACCTTCAAAAAAGGAAAACATCATTTTTTTTGTGCAATTGAATGTTTTAGTTATGACTTGAGTCTATTCATAGCTTGAATACCTTTACATCTAAGGATTTTGGCAAAAAACTATTATCTACATTCATATCATAAAAGCATGCCGCAATGTCTTTCTAATTGTTTTAGTTGAGTTGAACTAGCAATTCTGATTGATCATTCTAACTAGGAATTTATTTTAGTTCTTATCTTTAGCCACAAATTATTTTTCAAAATCAATTTTATGTCTAAATTAAGTATTATTTTTGTATATACATGGTTTGTATACTTTTTTATCATATATTCCAAATTTAGACAATGTAAATGAAGACTTACCTTAGAAGATGAGGCATCCCCATCCCAAGCTCTCTATGTGTGTGTGTGTGTGTGTGTGTGTGTGTGTGTGTGTGTGTGTGTGTGTGTGTGTGTGTGTGTCCTCCACATTATAAAGGGCTGATAATTTTAAAATTAAGGTGTATAATAAATTATAAATATTATTTTTCAAGTTTGTCTTGATGTTCTTGTCTTCTCCAAACCCTTGAGGAATTTCCATCAAGATGATATGTTAGTTATTTGAATTATGCAATAACATATTTCAATTTCATGTTGTTAATAGATCATAATAATAGTTTTTATTAAAATTAAATGTGAAAAACAAATTTAGTTATAGAACAATCTTTGATTATGACTAGTAGGCTTACTAAATATTTTCTTTAGGTTGTGTGTAAGTGTCTTCATATAGTTGTTCAAATTGTGCAATAGTTAATTTGAATGCTTTGTGCTTGAATCATAATATCCCATTGAAAGAGGATGTGTAAAATAAATACATTATTGGAAGAAAACTTTGATAATGATAATATAATTCATTATATTCATTTCTTTATAATCTAATCATGTTTGTATGTTTTGTGTGCTAATAAAATCTTGCAACATGAACCAGTTTCCATTCACTTGTCCAGCCAAAAAGTAACAAACTAAATTATAAGTGTTTCATTCATTTTCAACTCACAAACCTTTTTTTATTCCCTACCTTTCCCTATTTTTATATTTTTTAATCCAGTCCACCATAGGTTAGATCCACCCATCAATCTCAAGTATATATCATACTCACATAATAGTTGAATCATTTGAGGTAAACAACTACTCTACTCACTACTATTCCACCACCGGGTTGTTTACAAAACTAAATACCCTAAAAATTATTATTTAGAGTGAATATTTTCATAAATCATAAAATTTTAGAGGATAACTCATAGTTTTATGTGGTGTGCACCAAAACCACATCAATAAATACCATGCTACTTCTAATAGTCATGCACTACACTCTTATATCACCCAAGAAAAAACATTATAGTGAACATAGGTTCCAATTTATCATATTCAAAATATCATCAGAATTATATAACTTATTTGAATCATAAAAAGCTCATTGGGGGCATCATTTACATAAGTTTTATCACTTTATGACTATCCTTATTGTTCTTCCTAAAGTACAATACATTGAGAAAATATTTTGGTATTTTCTCACTTAATTTAACATTATTCTCACTTGATACCTAAGTTTATATATATGATGATGTTAAAAATTATTTATGTATATCAATTTAAATTATTTATGAATGTATATCATGTTTGATTATTCTCTTAATGATTTTTATGTATTCAAATAATTTGGATTGTGTGAATTAGAACATTTCCTTGATTATGACTCTAATATTTGTTTGTATTTTCTATGCATGACTAACATTTGAACGTGTCCCATATATGTGGTCCCTTTGGCCTTATTTTATGTTTTGTGTGATATTACATGTGGTATTTTAGGTGTACATATACCCATGACTCTTTTTTTATATTTTTAATTCAATTTATTAATTATATGTAATTAAAGAATGATATTGTGTCCCACTAGGTAGACTGATTTAAATAAAAATAAAAATAAATAATTGATGATTTTTAAAAAAATTGGAAAAAAAAAGTATATGAACTACATATTTATGTATATAAGCTAAAAAAAATTTGTTTGATTAATATCAATGACCCAAACTCAAGATATTTTGAGGAGAGATTAGAAGTGTATGTGGCATATTTATTCTAAAAGTGGGACATACTATTATACTTTGACCCTATAATGGATATCATGCATTTTTTCTTGAAGAGTTATATATAAGTTTTAAGTTTTCAATATATGAATGTTTTTCATGATGCTCCTTATTTTTAACATTTATCTAGACTTGACACTGTGTATGCTTGGATTTACATGTATCATACACTACTATATTGCTTAGATTATCAATATGATGCCATGATTCCCAATTTTATGATTATTATTCTATATTTCAATCATTATATAATATTATTTTCATAAATTTTATTTTGAGTTAAGTTATTGCAAAGACTTCACAACTTACCTCAAAATAGGGGTCATACATAATGGCTTGTCTTAGAGAATAAGCTACAATAATCCACTACATAGATAAACAATAATAGTATTTGTTCATTTGGTCATAGTCAATACTCAATTTTTACACAGAAAGTGTATTGAAATAGTAATGTTATCTATAGATATTGGTGCAAGTTTGAATTATCTAAATCAATTTACTTTCATCCTAGAAATTAGAAATAATATTTTCTAGAATTATTAGAATCATACTTAAACTATGAATTATTTTTTAGTGATTACCTATAAATAATGTAAAATTTATATATAATATTATTACAAATTTTACTTATTTGAGGGGCATCATGTATGACATGTGTTCCATAATTTACATGTGATTGCTCATAGATTCAGTTGGTATTATTCAATTATCATAAATCAATATACTCATTTATTAGATTAGGGGTATGTGCATGGCACATGATCACCTTTTATCTCATTTTCTCACCATTTTACCTATAAATACTGGTAATTATTATTGTTATCTATTTTTGTTATACACTAGACTAAATTTATATTATGCTTTACCAAATTTTCACCAAATATTTCACTAATTTCTCACTAGATTCAATCATATTCCATATTTAATGTTTGATTCAATTTTTTTCACTAGATTTTTACCATAATGTTCTATTATATTCATACATTAAAGGATTCCAAGTTATTTTACTATGTCAAGTTGTGTGATGATGAAGTAAAGTGCATCTTGAGTTCTTAAGCACATTATCCTACCAATGAGTATTGGGGCATGCACATTCTAATCTAAGTGTTTCAAATAAATAATTATCCAAGGGTTCCACGCTCTCCAGTAACTAATTTTGCACCAAAAAACACAATGGTTTGTGTACATGAAAAGGTGTATTTGCTCCTTATTATTTGATTTCTAAGTTTCATGTCTTTCATTTTATATTTTTATCCTAAGTAAGGATTGATTTATACATGTTTTATTTTAGGTGTACATGAAGCGCAGTTAAACATTTGATCTACATTCAAGACCATTATTCATAGGTAAGCTTAGTTATAACGCTCTTCCTATTACTCTAGTACTTTCTATTTGTATGTAAGCTTAGTTATCAAAAAAGAATTTGGGGTGTTTTTGAGCTCAATATTTTGAAATGAGAGTGACCATGCCTCTCTCATACACTAACTTAATGTGATCAAAAAAGAATCCAAAGAAATAATGCATGATTTTAATGAGAGGTTCTAAAAGACATGGAATAGAATACCTCCTCCTATAAGGCCACCTCCAAAATTTGTGTTGCAAACATATTTGATATCTATTGGCACTAAAATTGATTTCATGCTTCAACCCATGGGTGGTTCCACCCTCTCTAAAGCATATGAGCTTGTTATCAAAGATGAAAATAATATCATCCAAGTTAGAAGATTTACACCTAAATTTGATATGCCTCCATTATCTCATGCTTATGATAATACTCTAAATGTGGATTAAACTCTTAATGCCAATAACAAGCTTAAAGTTTCCCCTAAGAAGGTAGATAATGCCATGGACAAAGATGCATATATTCAATGGTTATAAGCTAGGCTTGGAAGAGGTAATATATAACAAGGTGCCTATCATAATACTTACCCTTATCATCCATATTATGGTCAAAAATTTGGAAGAGGAAGGGGCTAATGGAATCCTAATCCAAATAGGCATTCAAATGCATAAAATCCTCACTCTACTACTAATGCAAATGAGATGATACATATACATAACAACTGGGTTCAAGGTAAGAATTGGTAGAAAAGAAAATATGAGTATGCTAATGAAGGTAGATATTAGACTATTTTTATTCAAGGAGAGGTTAATATGATATTATTAGTTGAATATGAAGTGATGATGTAGACAAGTGAAGGTAAGCGACCTCAAGAAGAGATCTTCACCAACTTCCTAGTTGAGGACACTTTTGTGCTTAACTATGGAAAATCAATTATAGAAAACACTAGAGCTAAGATAAATAATTTAGTTGGTGATAGTAATTTTAATTTATCTCATTCAATCTTCATAAAAATAAATATGGTATGGCTACATGTGTAGTAGCCTTGAACAACTCTACACATCTTCCAGACCAGAATGTTGGAAGAAATGTTAAGGGCACTCCTACTCCTTAGGTTCTGAGCACTTCATTACCTCCAATAATTTAAGATAAATTAGGAATTGATTATTTAAATATTTTATATTCACTGAAGAGTACTAAAACATCCATTTCCATTTGGGATATTCTACATATTCCTGGTCAGAAAGAGCTCCTAAAAAAATAGCTATCTTCTATCCCTACAAGTGTCCCTCCTCAAATCAAATCCAAAGTCATGTTATCCTTAGAAGTTTCCCTAATACCATTTTTGAACCATCCATTATGAATGATAAAATCCTCCATTCTATTTCATTCTCATAGTGGGTGATGAACTAGTCCATAACTACATAGTTGATAGTAGAGCTTCAACTTCGATCATAGCCAATGTGGTAAATGATAAATTGGGTATGAATTATGATCCTCATAGTAAAGGAATTATAAAACTAGATGGTATGCTTTCTGAAATAGTGGGATTGATAAAAAAACTTGAAGGTTTTCTTGCATAATTGTCCTAGTTTTTCTATCTTGCAAGATAGTTGTGGTTGATCTCACAGCCTACTTTGCAATCTGCTTATCAAGGGACTTTGCAGCCAAGATATGTGGCTATCTCTAAATTGACTAGTCTTTCTTGGACTTGAGGATAAGGTATGGGACCAAGGTGATAATTAGGACACAACCTCTTGCAAGGTGTCATATATAACCTTACATTGACACAAGTTTTTATTTGAATTATGTTGTTCATGAAGAAAATATTCTCTTATAGATGATGGCACTTCATCTAAGATTGAAGGCATTTCAGATTTATTTCTTGGTGAATATGGCACTAAAACTTATGATCATGATACTTATTATGTCATGGAGGAAACTAATCTTGGATTATATTGTATACATGAATAAGGATTACTGACACCTCTACTTGCAAAATAAGAGGGTGAAGAAGATGAGATATGGAAAATGTTTTTTGATGGTTGAAGAAGTTAATTTTGTACAAGATACGGTGTTATGTTGGTATCTCCATCCAAAAATTAGTATTATGCTTCATACATATTTCATTTTAGTTGTACTTGTAATGTGGTTGAGTATGAAGGTTTAATTCATGGCCTTTAATGGGTAAGGAGAAAAGGAATCAAGAACTTACAAGTATATGGAGATAGTGAATTGGTTGTGCATTAGGTTAAGAATGTGGTTCTTACCAATAACCTTTTTCTCAAGTCATATAATCATGAGGTATGGGATTTTATTGAAGACTTCAATGCATTCAACATATAATCAATCTCAAGGGATCAGAATAATCATGTTGATACACTAACTACCATAGGAGCTCAATTTCATACTCCATCTATCATAAAAGAAGAGGGGAAGAAATATCACATTA
Source organism: Torreya grandis (assembly GCA_037957365.1). NCBI lineage: Eukaryota > Viridiplantae > Streptophyta > Pinopsida > Cupressales > Taxaceae > Torreya > Torreya grandis. The sequence continues at coordinate 694,622 of JARHVA010003527.1, forward strand.
AGATCATTATAAAACCTTTATACCTAATAATGAAGTGTCTTCAAATTTTTTTGATAGTGATAAATACATTTCATGCTTCTTACAAAATGAAGTTGAGTTTTCCTCAAGTAATCAAAGGAGACTCCAAGAATAATTGGGTGATCAAATTGTGTAGATAAAGAATAATAAGATACCTAAGGGTTTGGTAACCATATAAAGTATTTTAAATGAGAATGATCAAAATAAAAATAAAATGGTCATTATGTCTAGAAAAGAAGAGAATTATGAAAGAGTTTTGATCTTCAAAGATAGACTCCTCAAACTAGGCAAGGTATGTTCTACTTTAGAGAAACAAACATTCATTGAGTTGTGTAGAGAGTTTCATGATATATTTGCTTTGGAATATAAGGAACTCAAAGGATTTTATCCTATCCTATCACACCATACTATTGATTTTAACTTAGAGTTAAACTAGTTAGACAAAAGTAAAGACCCATTAACCCTAAGGTTGAGAAATGCATGAGGTTAGAGCTTACCAAAAATCCTAGAATCTAAAATAATCTTTCCTATCAAGCATTAAACACTATTAGCTAACCTTGTGACTATTATACATAAGAATGGGGAGATAAGACTTTCTGTATACATTGGATGTCTTAATATAGTGTCACTCAAAGATCACTATCCTCTACCCTCAATGGAGCAAATTTTGCAAAGGGTTTTAGGTTCTTAATGTTTCTCTTCTAGATGGGTATTTAGGTTACAATAAAATTTTAGTCAGTGAGGATGATCAATTTAAAATACCTTTCACTACTAAATGGGGGACTTTTACTTATAAGAAGATGGATTTTGGTCTATCCAATGCTAGTGTCACATTTCAAAGAGCAATGGATATGGCCTTCAAAGCTTTGATTAATGATATGTTATTAGTTTATCTAGATGATATAATAGTGTTTTATAAATATTATAAGTAAAATTTCCAACACTTTAGACAAGTGTTTTAAAGATGCAGCTAATATGGAGTATCTCCTAATCCAAATAAATGCATCTTTGTTATCCATGAAGGTAAGCTCTTAGGACACATTATTTCCAAAGATGGTTTAGCTATTGATCCTCAAAGGATAGAGGCTATTATTGGCCTATCATTTCCCTTGAATAATAAATTTATACAAAGTTTATTATGCAAAATAATTTTTTTAAGGAGATTCATAGCCTATTTTGCATCTTTAGTGAAACCTATAATAGGCATGCTCAGAAAGAGTCAAGTTTTTTCTTGGATGAAAGAAAGTAAGATTAGCTTTAAATCCATTAATAAATAAATTTAATAAGATCATACTCTTGTGAATCTTGAATTTTATAAATACTTCATGGTGTACTCATTTTCTAATCTTGATACTATCTCAGTTATGTTAATGTAAAAGAATGATGAGGGTTTGGAGTAACCTATTGCATTATTTATTCAAGGTTTAGAAGATTATGAATTCAAGTAAACCTTTGTGGAAAAACAATTTCTTGATGTTTTAATTGGATTAAATAAGTTTAGACATATGTTTTGAAACAATAAAATTCATGTTATGGTTTCTCATCCTAGTATCAAGGAGTTTCTCTTGAGAAGAGACCTTATTGAGAAGAGAGTAGGGTGGATCACTAAGGTAATGGAATATGATATAGATATAAAATAAAAAAATTTGATAAGGGATAAAAGCCTCTATGCTCATTTAAGTTTAGATATTCATGAGCCCAAAAAAGAATATCTAGTCAATCATGATTACTCCCAACTAGCTGGTTCTTTGCCTCTACAAAGTTAGACATAGGATGTGAATAGATTTATTCAAAATGGTGATTATCCTAATTGTATGAGTATATAAAAAAGGATATATTTTAGGTTGAAGTATATTATCTTTTGTCTTATGGATGGTTTGATTTTTAGGAGGGAAATAAATGGTTTTCTATTGAGATGCATTGATAATGATCAGTTTGGGGTGTTGCTCAAGAATTTTCATGATGGGACAGCATGAGGTCATTTATCTATAAGAACCATAGCTTCCAAGATCATGAGGGTAGTCTATTATTTTCCTATACTCTTCAAGGATTTCCATGCTTGGGTTATAATTTATGGACAATGTTCTTTCTTTATAGGAAAACATAAGCTTACAACTCTTCCTTTGAATCCTATCCAAGACAAACCTTTCATGTAAAGGGGTCTTGATTTTATTGGTATGATAAACCACCAATAAATTTATGGTCATAAATGGATACTCATATAAATTTATTAATTTACAAGGTGAGTTGATGGAGTAGCATTGAAGGAAGCTAATGAGAATGATATCTTAGAGTTATATGAGAGCATATTCACAAGGTTTGACACTCCTACTATTATTTAAGATAATGTTCTTACTTTTATGGATGCTAAGATAGATTATTAGGAAAATAGTAATGGAATATTTCTAAGCACATCATATAACTATTATCCTCAAGGTAATGGGTTGGTTGAGTCAACTAACAAGAATCTAATCAGAATCATCAAGAGAACCTTAGAGCTTAATCAGAGGACTTGGTATAATACATTGAAGACAACCTTATGGGCTGATAGGATAACTCCTAAGAGGTAAATAGGGAATTATCCTTTTGTGATTGTCTATGGAAGGGAATATAGGTTATCTATCTCTTAAGAGTTATTTGCCTTAGAGTTGGCACATCAACTAGAGTTTCTTGAGAATACTCTAATGAAGGTGAGATGGATAAATTTAATGGATTTACAAGAGACTAGAGATAAATCTCATCAAGCTATAGAACATTATAAAGTACTAATGAAGAGGTATTTTTACAAGAAGGAAACTCCAAGATCATTTTAAGAAGGTGGCATAGTATTGAAATAGTATGAAGATAAAGAAAAACCAAGGAGACATACCAAATTTTATACCCTATGGAGTGGACCATATGTGATCATAAAGTGCAATAAAATTAATGATTTTAAGTTATCAAGGATTAATGGATAAAATATACCTATCCTTATGAATGGGGTAGATTTGAAACCCTACTATTGAAGGATGAAGGCCAATTTTGTAAATATTAGAATATGTGTGTGTTTCCTTTCTTATTGTGTTGTGTTCCATAAGTGCTCATAAAGAACATGTGTGTTTCTTGATTTGTGTTTTTTTCCTATTGTTATCTATTTTTTTGTGTGTTTTCAACATAATTTATATGTGAAACCTACGTACTTGTGACTTTGTAACCCAATAGACAAGACTAGGCAACTGGTCATGGCATAGAAAACATACCTCCCTTAGGAAATCACTAAGAATGTTGACCATTTTTACCATAGGTCAAAATGGGTCAACCCATAAAGTTAGGATCTCTTATAATGGATTTTTATAATGTCATAAGGTATGTTATAGATCATTTTATGTCATATCATATGCCATTCTAGCTTTGTTCATAATCTAGCTTAGTCATTGTGTCATTTGGTGTCTTAGGCATCACTTTAGAGTCATATATGCAAGTGACAGGTTTTCATGGTGTCTAAACAATAAACATCATGGAAATATTTTACACATACCTTAAGAAGTTCATTTTAGATTTCAAAGATCAAGAAGTAGTTCAAGCACAAGCCTAAGTGAATAAAACCATCACCAAGATGTCATCTAAAAATGATTGGACCAAATCACTTATGAATTTGATAATTTCACTTAGAAAGACTCATGAGCCAAAATTTTTCATCACCATGTATATATTCATGCCAAGAACAAACTCTAAAAATTTCATGCCCACAAAAGTTCTCTAGCTCTAGTTATGGATCTTCAAAGTTTGACCTGTAGAGTAGAACGTTCATACAAGCATCAAGTTTGAACTCCATAAAGTAACCATTTATATTCAAAAGGTCATTAAAGGGTTTTAAATTGATAAAAATATAATGCTTTGTGTTATCTCACATACTATCACTTAGATCTAATGGTTTTTGCTTGGGTCAAATAAGTCAAAAGGTCCCTAGGTTAAAAGCCTTTAAAAAGTTATAAATTAGACAATATCCAATGGAACAGGTTTGTTGAGAGAAGACATAATGGTATGAGCTTAAATGATAATAAGGTGGGTCCAATACAGATCAATAATCAACATTAAATTATACCAATAATCTAATGGTGCGTAATAATTGATAGGAAAGTGGGCCTAATGAGATCTATGGCTAGCATTCACTCGTACATCTTGATCCAATGGTGTGAGCGAAAGTCAACATGTCAAAGGATCTTCATGGAATAAAATCAAATTCTAGCATTAATTTGTACATATTGATCTTATGACATCTATAAGGTCAAAAATTTAGCATCTGACAGTACAGATTTGTGAGACCAATAGGAACAATGATAGGATCGAGCAATGTGATTAGTCCAAGTCAGTTTTCAATGGATAAAATCAAACCAAAGAGCCATTTTTTACCAGAGCAAGTAGGTATGATAGAGAATTTATAATGGAATGAGAAACATGGTAGGGAAATTCCACATAAAAAACTATGTAGGATCAAGGATTATATAATAAAGTAATCTCTTTAGACTCATATGCCACCATGAAATTCTAGTCAAGGACCTGAGAGGAATAGTGATTTTTAGGTGTGAAAAATAAAGTCTAAGAAATTAATGAATGACTGAAGATGATGAATATATGTTTCTATAAGATATATAGTAGTTTAAAAAACATCTCTTACTATCATATCATATGTATCGACTCTACTAATTTAGTTTCAAATGCTCGGGAGATGATCTATGATGAAGGCAGTTTCACAAAAGCTAGTGGAACAATCTCTACACTGCTTTGGAGAATTTCTCATGGTTTATATGTAAATCTATATTGGGAGGAATGCATGGTCTATTTAATACTTTATTACCCTATAATGTCATTTTTTATTTATTTGACATGTTTATGTGTGACCTTTGAACTTCATTCTTTTATGCTCTTTCTAAAATTCTATAAATAGCTACCATTTTGGCCTTTCTAAGAGAGACCACACCATGTATGGTGAATCCCTACTAGTTTTTCCATTTTAATTTTCCTTATAACAATAAATATAATATGTTATGAGTTCATATCTCATCATTTCAAGTGTGTAAAGAGATGTATAGTGAATGGTTAAGATATATTCATCTATCCTTATGTTCTCTTAATCCGTCCATGTTTGATGCAAGTGATTCTAGCCTAACAAGTCATATGAAGTTTTTTTAAGTGTATGGATATAGTATTAAGTATATAATGAGTCTTAGTATATTAAAATGATCTATGGTTTCACTTACCTTGGATATTCTTCATGTATGTCACCTTCATATTAAAACACTAATGCTAGTGTATTATAGGACTCTTAGACTAGCGTGTATGCCTTGTCTATTTGTGATAGATTATGATAGTCTTGTGGAAAACATCTTGGTATATCACCCTTTTATAATAGGTTTATTTCATTAAATTTCTAACCCTTTTCCCCCATAATTAATCATTAGATAAGTGATAATCTTTGCAAGATATATTTAGGAGCTAACCCTTTAAATCTAGAGGCTAACATCCACTATAGGTATACCCACATACCTAAAAGTGTTCCCATGTTGCCCAAATTTAGAAGAGACTTGAATACCCTCTTCTAGGTTGAAATATTTAGTGACAAAATTTATTATTCCTCATTCTAAGTAGATTAGACTCATTACTTGACTAATTCAATGCTTCTAGTTTGATAGTCTCTCTTTTAGATAAAACTACTCCTACATAATAATCACACATGTTGGTTTATTTAAGGCTATCAATTTCATCCTCTCACCAATTAACATATTGTTTCTCAAATTCAAATTTAAAATAGTTGTAGCTAGGATCACTAGATTAATTAATGCATATGATGGAGTGATCTCACGAGTCAATCAAGTGCACATCACAATGAAATTGATAGAAAATGAAATCATTCATAGAATAATATTTCAAAGGAATGAGAGAAAATAATGAAATACTCTATATCATCTTGAATGATAAATAAAAATTGAAAGAGGTACATAGATAGGTTTGAGAGAGAAAGATACCAAAAATTCTAGTGAATATGGGACTAATATTCCCAAGTAACCCAAATGACCTCTAGATCCCTAAACATGCTAATATAACCATGTAGGTAAAACCTGGTGGGAAAAAGGCCTACACAAACACCCCCCCCCCTAATCACATCTTAGGTGGGGATGATACAAAACATGGGTCCTAGTAACAAGTCTTGATAAGTTACCCTTGTATCAATAAATCTCTCATAAAGTAGAGAAAAGGAGAAAACCCATAGGATAAACTCCCCCTAAAAATAGAGACATAGATGAAGTGAAGAGGCTATAAGGGCCCCCTAAAGATGATGAAGCTGCCAAAGTCGATCAACCCCAAGAAGAGCTCATAGATGAATAAACTTGATCTTAGTGATGGGTTTGATGAAGATATCCATAGCCATATCTAAAGATTGAGAAAATATTAAGTCGATGACTTGCTCATGAATCCTCTTATAAATGAAGTGTATGTGAATCTTGATGTGTTTGGTCTTTTGATGAAAGACTAGATTCTTGATAATCTAAATGGTGATCTAGTTATCATAAAATATGACTCTAGGCCACCTAATTTGTATACCAGGCTAAAAAAAGAATCTCCTTAAGACAAATAGCCTCATTATTTGTGTTAATTGCTCCCATGTACTCTACCTCTATGGCAAATAGAGTAATATCATTATGCTTCTTACTCAAAAAAATGATGGGTCCAAAACCCAATGAGAAAATTTAACCTAAAGTGAACTTATGACTCTTAATGTCATCAACCTAATTTGAGTTTGTGTAGCCAACCAAAACAAAATCTGAACCAACCTTGTAGTGTATCTTATACCTGTGTAAACCCTAAGTGTAGTGTAATATCCTCTTGTCTTCTTTCTAGTATAGCTCATGGGATTCCTACATGAATCTCAAAATAATTGCAATAATAGAAGATATATTAGGTCTAGTGTGAGTTAAGTAAATAAGGCTACCAACAAGTTGTTGATACAATTTAACATCGATCAATGCAGTGGAATAATCTACCTCAAGCTTGAATCTAGATAGGAATGGATTTAGAGATGGATTATAGTCATCTGTATGAAATTATGCCAATAGATTACTTAGGTTGTGCAAGTGAAATCCTTAAATCTATCTGAGTGATTTCAATGCCAAAGAAGTAATGTAGTAGGCTCAAGTTAATAATGGTGAATCTATCTTGAGGAGTTTTATTCACTAGTGAGATATTCAAAGAATAAATCCATATGATAAAAAGGTCATTAACATACAAAACGATTATCAATAATGAATCATCCTACCGTAATAAGTAGACATTGGGGTCTGAGTGACATCTAGTGAAACTTGAAGTAAGAAGGAAGGAAGGAATTTTGGCATACTAGGCCTAAAGGGCCTATTTAAGGTAATAAATGCATTTCCTAAGTATAAAAACTAAAGAATAATCCCAAATAAAACTAAGTGGTATCTCCATATAGATCTCCTCCTCAAGGTCTCCATGAATAAATGTACTCTTCATGTTTATCTAATGTACACTCCATCCATGTGTTGTGGCTACAACAAGTGTGAGTCTAATCAAAGTAATATTGTACACATGTGTAGAAGTATATTAGTAGTGGATTCTAGATACCTATAAAAATCCCTTGACTACCAATATAGTATTATACTTGTCAATAGACCCATCTACAACATACTTGGTCTGATATATCTAGTGATTTCAAACCATCTTACTTCCATTAAGATAAGAAGTCAAATCCCAAGTATAATTATTAATCAAATAATAATATTCCTCATCCATGGATCTATCCCACTTAGGTATGCCTAAAACCTCTCTGAAAGTATACCTAAGTACATCTATCATCATCTAGATCCCTTATCCAAGTGCCTACACTCTTAAGTGTCTACCTTTCCTAAAGAAGGCCTAAAATGGGTGAGTTAGGTGTCAAATCATCATTATTAGATGCATGACTAAAAGTTAATTAGGATGAATCTCCATCACTTTGATCACTGTCAAAACTAAGAGAATAAAAATAAGCTATCTCTACCTTAGGAACCTGCTATGAATTATCTAAATCCTCAAACTGGTCATCCAAAATGAGTGAAATTGATGTAAAGGTATAAGTGTTAAATAAAAATTTAGTGGGAATTTCTTGAAACATAACACTCATCTTAATGAACAACTAATGATTCATAAGATGAATAAGTCTATAAACCTTGGGACCATCTAGATACCCAACAAAAATTTAAGGTTTGGAATAAACTTCAATAGCCTTGTATTTATTTTTGGGAATGCACGCCATTATTAGTGATCTAAAGACCCTAAAATATTACACCTCTAGTTTATTATTATGTTTGTCTTCATAAGGAGTTATTCCCTTTAAATCTTTGTGAGAAACATGGTTCTAAATGTAACATGCATAATTGATGGGTTCAACACAGAACTATGGAGCTAATGATATAGAGTGAATCATAGAGTTCATCATCTCTTTCAAGGACTAATTCTTGCATTTTGATACACCATTATATTGAGGAGTATAAGATATTATATGTTTAAGATCAATCCCATCAATGGTACAAACTTGATCAAAACTTAATGTACTCCCCCCATTATTTGTTTGAAGGATTTTTATGCACTTTCCATATTCATTCTCAGCTAGAGCCTTGAAGTCTAAAAAATTATCAACAACTTAAGAATTTTGTCTAAGAAATATACCCATGTATATCTAGAAAAGTCATCAATGAAGTGAAGATGTATTTGGCCCTACTAAAAGAAGGATGGGGAAACCACCCTATGACATTACTGTGAATCAACTTAAGAGGTACTAAAGCTCTCCTAGATTTTCCTTTGTCAAATTTAGCTTTAGGATATTTACCAAGGGCACAACCCTCACAAATTATCTTAGAGAATTTAACTCTATTCAAGCATCTAACCATATCCTAGTGACTTATCTACTCAAGATAGAAGTAGCTAAGATGGCCAAACCACTCTTTCTATAGCCTACTAAGTCCATATAAATGGGTAATCAATGTGGTAGGAGGAATATCTAGAGAAAAATGGTAGAAGGTGTATAGCCTAGAATGGTGATTAGCCATGCCCCAATGAAAATGTAGAGTTAATGTGTATCTCTCTGATCTCAACTAAATATAGTTTGAAATCAACTCTCATGCCCTACCCTATATGGTTAATCTGATACATTAAAAGAAGATTGGTTAATAGTGATGGTACACTTAGAACATTTATGAATGTTCCACCTACAACTTTAACAATCCCTCTTCCTACAAATTATTATAGAGTGTCATCACCCAAAGTGATAGAGGATATACTATAGGGATCTAAGTTAATAAACTCGACCTCTAACATGTAGACACCTATATTTGGCCAACAATAACCTCCAACTAGGATTTTGACCAATTTCCACCTAAAATGCACAATTTTGACCTAAAAACACTAAAACATGCTAAATAATGTGAAACTATCATATTAAAGTGCCTATTTTGGCTAAGGTATCACTAAATGGGGTAATGCAATTTATGGGCCAACTAACTTTGATTAGATCATTTCGAGTCAAAATGTCAATTTTGCACTTGGGTGCTCTAGATTGCTCTTTCTTATCAAATATTTTGTATAAGACATGTGCCTTTGTTATTTTATATTGACAATATCTCAAATGTAATAATAGATCTAATGCATTTGACATTGCTTTCCAATTCCAATCCAGTCAAATTTTAGACCAATAACAAGGCATTCTGATCAATTTGAGTAATTTGTGCACAGAGTGTTTAAACATACTTAAGATTTAATTAACCCAAATCAAGGCATAATTAATAATTCCATGAAAACTTGTTAAAAACTTATTTTTATAAATGAATATTGAACACTTGCATCATCAAGTGACCTCATTTCTTGGGAAGACATCCCTAGGCCATAGATATCAAGATTTATGCCCTCCATGCATCATTAATACTTTCCATGATGTCTTTCATGCCTCTTAATTTACCTTTCTTCTAATGTCATGATGAGGATAATTATAAACTTAATTCCAAAAATTTAATTAATCCTCAACTACACATCTCAATCTCAAGATGGACGGTTTAGGTTGATTTTAGACATTTGTAAAAATCTATAAATAGGAGGCCTTACCACATCATTTCAAAGACATGAGTATACAAATTTATAATGCAAAATTAATTAAAAAACTTTAGGTAACTATTTTTACCATGCCAAATTGATTCCAAGCCAAGCCAAAAGCCAAAGATGCTAAAGAGAGATGGAGGTAGCCAAGCTTCCATTGTCAAGGACTTCATGAGCACAAGTTGAGCAAGCTACTACAACAAGATTTTTAGAGCATCCAAGGAAGGTAAAAGAGGTTTATTTTGCATTTTAGTTGTGTTTTTTATTTATGTTTTTTAACTAATCTCTCCTTATTGTCTAGGACTATAGATGTTATGCTAGTTAGTGTTTTTCTTTCATTTTGTTTTCATTTTGGAACTAACACCATATTAACCATCCTCTCTTGAGTCAAATTCCTAGATCACATAATGCCATGCCCGATGGGAAAATATGCATCCCAAACATGAATAAGATCATTTTTTAGCTTTAAAATATTTATTTTGACCCTTAAAACTCTTGAAAATTATCTTTCTAACTTTATTTTTCCATTTTTATTTTCCATGGGTTTACACAGTAACAAAAGTTAGCTAGTAAAACTGACATTAGTTGCATAACTTAACCGATGTCGGCTATCAAAACTAACATCATTTGTATACCTACCATTGGTCACATTGGTATAACTAATGTTGATTGGAAAACTAACATTGGTTAGAAAATGTAACCATCATCAGTTATATAAACTGACATCGCTCACTATGTTTTTCCTAAAATATAGACTTGAAAGCTCTTTTCCTAAAGTTCATTATTTCAAACTAAAAAGAGATTCAAAGCTAAAGGACATTATAACATTTTTACTATAGTACCAAGCTTAATATTTGTTGAAAACATGTTTATATCACCTTTTTCAAGCTTGAAAATCAATTAGGAACATTGTTTTGGTGTTTAATAAAGAATTTATATGTTTATGGTGAATGTTTTCCAAGTTTGCAACTAAGACCAAGGGGTTACAAAAACACCTCCTCATTTTCATTTGGGCTTTAAAATAAACTCATATTTCCAATATTTTTGTCTTCAATAGTTACTTGATCTAATTTTTGTTTGGTTAGAAGAGTGGTGTTGCATGTATGCTCTTCCATTTATCCCCTTTAGGGAACCTTGGGAATCAAAAGCACCATTCCTATTGAAAATAGCCTAGTCCAAGGTTTTGAAATAAAGTCATCTAAAGCACTCCAAAAAAACTCATCAAAGTTTGGATGACCTTTAAAATGACCCTAAAGTCTTTCTAATTTCATGATTTCTTTATTTTTATGCAAACTTGGCTTATGAGGGGGACTTCATCACCTCCCATTAGTTTTTTAGGGAAGCTTTGACCTAGGGTTTCACCTATCGGCATTGAATTAATTTGGCTCCTAATTAGAGTTGTGGTACTTTGGACATCACACTACACTGAGCAAACATTAGTATGTATTAGTTATAAAAAGGACTAGACCATTTTACAACAATCCAAGTGCTACAGACCCAAAACCCATGCTTTTATTTTGTATTGTTTGGCATGAAATTCATTGTGCAATTGATTCCCCTAGATTATTTAGAAGCTTGTTAGATCTTAGAAAAAACCCCACTTGTCATGGAAGTATTATTGGTGCAAGGTGCACCTTAAAGTCTATATCGTAGTGCTATCATTTGAGAGAGGGGGCGTGTAGAAACCCTACTATATAATGTGCATTTACTTTTGGATAAACACTTAAAATCCTCTCAAATGACATATATTGATGGATTCCAATAATACCAAGTAACCTTGTTAGTTTATGATCTAAGAGTGATTAATTAGTTAATCTTGTCTAAGATTAGAGTCTTGTTTAAAGTCAAAACTTGGTGTAAATAAAAAATTCAAACCAAACACATAGTCCTAATTTTTGTTTGAAAAAAGAGGCATTATGTTGCCTGCATGAGATCACCAATTAGACTTATTCAACTTTCATCAAAAGCTTGAGAGTCATATCATCAAATTTGGCACAGTTATGCTACCTAATTGATTCTAAACCTTTACCAAAGTTATTTAAAGTCCTTCACTTATTATCTAAATTTAGAATTGCACCTTTATAATTTCATAAGGTTGATGTGTTAAGTGGGTTCACTATTTTCAATAAAATTGAGGGAACTTAGGTTCAATTTCCAATTTGGGTTGAAGGCCATTTTAGACTCAAGATCATTATCACAATTTGATAGACTTAAGCCATTTTGTGCTAAACACTTGCACATTGAGTCTATGCACCACAAAATTTTGAGTCAAGAAAAGTAGTGTTATGTTGTAAAATTTTTAAGAAAATGTCTTTGCCTTAAAGAGTTTTTGAAACAAACTTTTTTGTCATAAATTTTAGGTAGTATAGGATCATTACACCACCTAAAATATTTTAAATATTATTTCATAGACCCTCTTGCATAGAGTTCACGTTTGTTTCTACATTTTTAGACCAATCCAAATGTAATTTTGTGATCCTTTTGTCTAAAAATAGTTATATTTTTCACTTTTGTCTATCTTGTTTGCCAATAGAACCAAGTTTTATACCATTTTTTGTGACAAAATAGACTATTTCTAAAGTGCCTTTTGCTTTATACCTTATAACTAGTTGATCAAGTTCATGTCCAAAAATCAAATTCCTGGTGTTTTTTAGAAGTGTTTCAAATTCATTAGATTAAAACTTTCATCTATTTTAAAGACTATCTTTTGATGCCATTTGGCTAAGAGTCCTAGTGTATACCTTGTTTGAACCTAGCTTTTGATGCCATGTTTGGCCAAAAGACCTAGCAACTTTTGAATTCCTGGATTAGACTAGTTTGAAATGCTTCAACCTTAGAGTTTGGAATTTTTATTTTCCTTCCATTTACTTGCTTATCTTTATATGAATAGTGATATGTTATATACTTCACACTATCTTATTTCCTCACAAATCTTTGCATATATCTTTTGATCCTTTTGACGAATCTAAACCAAGTTAGAACATCATCTATTTTAGACATTATTGTTTTTAGAGTTTATATAACTCTTTGACCTTTTATCGAAAAATGTTGATTATGAATCCCAACATGTATTCCTACACTTGTAATGGACTCATATACAATCTGGGGATTACTAATGTAGTTGTAAAAGAAGAAATGGTGCAAGAACCCTATGTAGATAATATTGCTTATGATATGGATTCTTATCCTTCTTATACTACTCAATTAGGGGCACAAATCCAATATCTATTGGCTAACTATCTAGTTAACACACCACCTTATTTAGAATAAGACTAAGAACAAACCACATAATAACTAGCTATAATACCCATAGTGGATGAGCCAGTTCTTCAATAGTCATATTATACTAATATGGCTTCCACATATGATGCATTTTTGTTTGAGCAACATTTTTTAGAGAACAAAAATGAGATTTTGGCTAGATCCATAGAGGTAGGGGCCAAGTTTCCAGTAGATGTTCCCCATGAAAATTTATCAAGTCTATTAAGAGTGCCCCATAATATCATTTATGATCAACAGGCTTCTTCTAGCAATATTATGGCTCTAGTCCAAACAATGTACCAAGATTTTAATATATCTAATCGAGGAAAAAACATCATGGAAGATCACTTTAACCAAATTTTGATAACATATCAAACCTACCTGAGTCTAGTGCATGATTTCAATTATATGAACATGATGAGTAAGCCTCTAATTAACGTAGTTCCTTCAACAGGAGTGTTGATAGAGTTAACTAGACAAGATATTTTGAATTCCAACCCATTCATACAAACCACTTTGATAGATAACTTGATGTATATGCCCATTATTGAATAAATGTATTTGGTCAATACATAAAATAGTGAACCAAATGTAGGAGAAAATGTGCAAACAACATCTAGTCTCAATCAAAGTGGTACTAATGCACAAACAACTAGCCAACAACATGTGACTATATTTAATCCCATGAGTAGATCATCATACTAGGGAATAGGAGTTTATATATCCTAACTTCAATTGGTTGCTTCTTCAAGTGTAAAACCTATGGGATTAGGTAATAAAACAATAGCTAATGTCATGCCTCAATGGCATAATATGATGAATCCTACTCCTCCTCAAAAAGTAACGAGTAGTATTCCACAATAGTAGGCACAATTTAATGTATCAACACAACATAGGATAAATACATTTCCACCACAATTAGGGGAAACTAATGTTCCACCTCACTAGGTAATGATGAACATACCTCTTTAATCATAGACTAATATGACAATCCAAAACTAAGCAATGACTAGTTAATAATGTGTAAATATTGGTCAGTGATAGATTCCAAATTTGTAACCTATTTTCACTTCCTCATAGGGATTTTTTCAACAAACAGGTCCTCATGTTTCTCAAGTACCTAATAGACAACCGTTGGTTCAAAATGTGTTGCAAATTTAGAGATAGGGTCTTGGACCACAAGTTCCCACTCAATAACAAGGTTTAAGTAATTGGAAGCATTTCCATTTTCAACCATAGTAGGAAAATTATAGTTATTTCCCTCTATCCCAACCATAAAATCCCTTAAGTTACACCTTTATCACCAACCCAAACTAGAATGTCGCACAACTAAATGTGTAATTTCAAGTACATCCTAATCCATGTATGCATATTCCTAATCCAATCCACAACCAAACCAATGTACACTAACAAATATTTCCATCATACCCTAGTCAAAGTGTCCCACTTGTGACCTCATAACCACCTACCCAAACTAATATTCTCCCTCAAACCAATGTTTCTTCCAATTTCCTATCCCAAGAATTACAATAGATGAAGGATGTAATTGTGGCCATTCAAGCTAGTAAACAGATTAAAAAGTTCAAATTGGATGACCTATGTTCCTACCTATTTAACATGGATTATTTTTATATACCATTTCCTCCAAGATACGAACCACCAAATTTTGACAAATACAAAGAGAAAGGTGACCCTAAGGCTCATTTGACTGAATCCTTTGTCATATGTCAACTAGTGGTATACAATGACATTTACCTTTTCCTATTATTTCCAAGGATTTTGGATGGAAAAGCCTTGGAGTGGTTTTTAAAGTTATCCAAAAATTTAGTAATGGATTTTGATGATCTTTCTGATAAATTTATGCAACACTTTTCCTATAATCTTGATCATGAGATTTCATTAGTAGACAAGTAAAGCAAAACACTAGTGAGATTTTTGAAAGTTATTTATAATGATAGAGAGCCCTTACAAGCCATTTCACCTATATTTTACTAGATAAATAATTAGATATTATTTTTACTAAAAATTTTCATAGTGAGATAGCTTATCATTTGGAATAACAATATGTACATACTTTCAATGAAATCATTGACAAAGGCTTACTGATTGAGTGAGTGCTCATCAATAAATGAGTTATCAAACTTAATTCAACTAATCAAAATCAAGGTACCAATTAGGAAAATGACCAACATCCTATTCAAGCATGAGCATCGTAACTGGCACATACCAATAACCAAGAAATGCCAAAGCACTTTAACCACAATAAGAATGTTGTGGGAAATGGAGTAATCAAATCTTATCATGTCCAAACGGTGAAAACATCATATGCATGACCTTTTTATCTTAATCCTACCCTAAAACCTCTCTAAATAATTTTGTAATCACCACAACTAAGACCATTGTAAACCCCTCCTCCTAGGAGAATTGTGCCTACATGTCATGTCTTTAGTGACCTAGGAGAACCTATTGAGTCCATATTTCAAAAGCTTTCTACTTCTAACCTAATTATTTGGCCTATACCAAAGAATTATCTTTTAGGCATTCCTTATCTTGATTGGTACTATGAAAATGAATTCTATGACTATCATCAATTCAATGGGCATAATCTATGAAGATGAGTCTAAATCAAACATTTAATTGAAAAAATGTTGGAGAATGGAGAGATAAAATTGGATAATGGTGATTCCACTTCCAATAAAATTCTTGGGATTTATAAAAACCCCTTTCCCTAACATAATAATCAGTAGTATAAAAATAATTAGTAGCAACAACAATAATGGCTAGTGCAACAGTAAAATCAATAGTATCACAATTAAAGGCCGAACCAATAGAATCATAAAAAATAGTAATATAACCCACAATGAGAGAACAATGGATAACACCAAGGTAATTATGGTAAAAAACAAAAATCCTACCATGAAATTATACATGACAAAAATAGGGTTTTAGGTCAATTGCAAGGGGTAGCGTTAATACCATCTCCATTAATCCTAGACCAAACACTAATTAACCTAGACCATTGTTAAACAACAACATTCAGTCACATTACATGGATAATACTTATTTGACTTGGGAATGCATACAAGCAAACCAACAAACTATGAATTCTCCTTTTGGATCTTATATCAATAACTCATCCTTGCCACATGACCACATGCGAGTGCGCCATCAACCAAGATTTGTCATGTCTGGTCCCACACCATTCCCAACATTGATTAGTAATAATGGTCTAGTATTTAATCTTAATTGTGTAATAAAAACTTGGAGGTCAAAGATTACTATCTTAGGCCCATAATCATCTATCACATTGCCTATCATCCAACCAATCATTTAGCCTCAGAATAAACAATTCACTATTGACTAAGATAAGAAATTTGATATTGTAGAACAATTACAAAAGATACCAGCACAAATTTCTATGTTATATTTTTTGTGAATTTAAATAGTCAAAAAAAAAAAATATTGAATGATTTTTTGACTCAATCCACTATTGTTAGTGACATATCCATTGATAAATTTCAAGCTTTGGTTGGACACATAGCTCCAGTCCAACAAGTCACATTCAACCAAAGTGATATGTCTTCCCTTGGCCCACTCCATAATAATCCTTTTTACATAAAATTATATATAATATGGTATAAATTAAAACATGTCCTTATAGACAATATATCCAACCTTAACATAGTGTCTTTAAAGCTCATCAAGATTCTTGGGTACATAATGGTAGATCTCTAGCCAGAAACAATAACCATAAAATCCTATGATAATCAGGAAAGAGAATCACAAGGTAGCATTAATTTGTCAATTATCATTGGGCCTTTTATCCATGATAAACTTTTCCATGTGCTTTATCTTTATTTATCATATAATATACTTCTAGGAAGGCCTTGGTTACATGAGATTTATGCAGTCCCATCAACATTGCACCAATTTATCAACTTTTCCCACTCAAGGATGGAAGTGAATATTTTATGAGATTTACACCCATATGAACAATACAAGCATCTTGAGGCCAAATTTCAAATCTATAATTATCAATACAACATGAATCTAAGTTCCAAGTAGGATAAAGGAAAGGCTATACTCATTTATCATTTACCAGATAATTACATAGATCCTAATACATTGGATTTCCTTTTCTACATGCCACCTCCTAAAGCTTCTAATCATTTAACCATTTTAGATAATGTACCAAGAGAGTATGTGACCCATGATACTAGTATTTTTTAGAATAAATCCCTCAAGCTGCTCAATGTAGACCTCTTCTTCTAGATTCTCATTTAGGAAGGCAAATTTGACATCCATCTAAAACACTTTGATATTTTTAAACACTACATATGCAAGAAATATTCTAATAGCCTCTAACCTTGCCACTGGTGTAAAATTTTCTTCAAAATCTATTCCCTCAATTTGAGCATATCCTTTACATACTAATTTTCCTTTATTGCTAATCACTTCTCCATTTTCATTCAACTTATTTCTATAAACTCATTTTGTTCCTATCACATTGTGATCTTTTAGTCTAGGCACTAATTCCCAAGTATCATTCTTTTCTATCTAATTTAATTATTCATCCATAGCTTTAACCCAATGCTTATCATGTCTATCTTTTGAAAAAGTTATAGGCCAAATTTTGGATAACAAAGAGAAATTAACTTGCTTAGATTCACTTACCATCATTCTTTTAGTGTGAATTCCTTCATTTATGTCCCTTATGATGTCACTTTCATTATGATTTTTTTGAATATATTTGGATGGATTTTTTGGTGTCCTTTTTCTCCTTCTTCTCATCTTCATCTGATTCTTCAAAATCTTCCTCTTCAATGATTTTAGGAATGTCTACTAGATCACTGATTCTTTGTGTTACATCTTCTTCTATCCTGACACTTGCCATTTCAATAATTTTATTCATTCTTTTGTTATATAATTTATAAGCTTTAGTTTTTCAAGAATAACCAAGAAATATACCTTCATATACTATATATTCAAACTTCCCAAGTTTTTTATTGGTTCTCTTTATGAAGCATCTATTGTCAAAAACTCTGAAATAATTAATTGTTCCTGGTTTGTCTTTCCATAGCTCATAAGGAGTCTTATCACTATTGAATATCAATAATGATATATTATAAATATGCACTAATATAACAACTACCTCTCTCCAATATTTATCTAGTATCTTGAATTCATTTAGCATTGCCCTCACCATCTCCTGAATTGTTCTATTTCTCTTCTCAACTACTCCATTTTGTTGTGGAGTTTTGGTTTTTGAATAATGTCTCTTTATTCTATGGTCTTCACAAAACTCAATAAATTGATCTAACATGAATTCTCCTCCTTGATCTGATCTTAGACACTTAATCTTCATACTGGTTTCATTCTCAACTAATGATTTGAATGCTTTGAAATGTCTAAAAGCTTCTGATTTTTTATTTAAAAACATTACCCAAGTCATACGTGAAAAATCATCAGTAAACAACATGAAATATTTCTCACCTTGAGAACTTTGAGTTCTCATAGGTCCACATAAAACATTTTGAAAAAGTTCTAACATCTAAGTGGTTGAGTAATCTTTTATTTTGAACTACCTTCTAGCCTGTTTCCCATGCTGATAAGGTTCACAAAGCGTGTCGGATGGCTTTGTAATCTTTGGAATATTTTTGACTGTTTGCTTTTCTATGATGTTAAAAATATTGTCAAAATTTATGTGATCCATTCTCCTATGCCATATCCAGCTTTCTTCAATCTGACTCAAACAACATCTTTGACCTTTGATGTCTGATAACATATACAAATTATTGTTTTTTCTTTGAGCATCTGCAATCAGCACATCTAAATCTAATCTCTTAATTTCATAACCTTATGCATAAAAATTTAGTGTGTGCCCTTGATCACACATTTGACTTACACTCAAAATATTATGCTTAAGACATTCTATATACAAAACATTTTTAGTTTTAGTTCTACCATTATCCAAACTTATTGTAACTTTTTTTCCAATTCTAGAAGTAGTATTATCTCTAAATTTCACTATGACACCATTGATCTTCTTCAAGTTTATAAACTTGATTTTGTTTCTTATCATGTGCCTCAAATATCCACTATCAATGTACTATGTCTTTTTTTCATTTCTTGCATGCAATTTTGTTTGTACCAATATATATATATATATATATATATATATATATATATATATATATATATATATATATATATATATATATATATATATATATATATATATATTAGGTTGTTTCTTTTTCCATGAGCCTGTCTGAACTTTCTTCGTGATGAATGGATCCTTGGAAATTTGGTCCTTCTTGATTTACTTCAACATAATTCTATAGTATCAGGTTATGTATTTTAAATTATTGTAATTGTAATATATTATGGCCTCTTCATTAAATCTTGATAAAGGAGCAAAAGAGTTGTGGCATTTGCTTGACTCTGCATGACTTTCCTTCTTATTTCTGAAATTGTTAGCCCTTTTTTGAATTTCTATTTTCTTATGACCATATCTATTATAATAAAAATAGTAACCATAAAAATATGACCTATTTGTGTATCTCTGACCTAATTTCCTTTTGTATTTCTATTCCCTCCAACCTTCTTTGTTTAATACGTCCTCTATTTTCTTAACTTCTCTTTTCTATTTCCTCTTTTGTAAGAGCTTTAACATAGCTCTTTCCTTTTTCTTTGTCTATGAAAGTAGTGGCCTCTTCTTTCTCTTTTTAAAATCTAATACCTATCTTATCTGATATTGTTCTTTGATTTTCTAATATCTTATTTAACATATTAGTGTTATTCTCAAATTTGGAATCATTGGCTACTATAGCATTGATTGCTTTATTTGTTTTCTCAAGATCTACTTTTAAAGAAACAATTTCAATAACATACCTTTCACATTCTTTACTTACTATTTGAAATTGTGTTGTTAGATCTTTTTCATTCTTCTTAGCTTTTTCAAAGTGTGCTTGTATATCTTCAATTATTCCCTTTGACTCCTTTTCATTTTTCTCAATCTGGAGCTTTAATCTTTGATTCTTATTATCAAGAGAATTTAACTCTTCTAAGGTAAAAATGAGTTCTCCTTTTAGATTTACTTCAGCTTCATCCTATTATTCTTCTTGATCAACTATACTTTTGCTTATAGAGGCATCTTCATGTATGGAAATGAATAGAATCTCTTCTTCTTCTGAATCACTGACTCCACTATCTTCATTTAAGCTAAGATCTTTAGAATACAAACTCTTCTTCTTGAATCCCTTATTGATTTGTTTTTGAAATTCTTCTTGTATGTAGCCTTTCCTTCTTTATTTTCACCATTTCCCTTATCTAGGCACTTAGATGAACAAATGTCCAATCTTTCCATAATTAAAATATTTAAAAGGTATTTTCCCTTGATATTTACCTATGCCTTTTTTTGGCTTGCGAATGAATAGAGATCCATTGTCATCTTCATCATCATTATAACTATCACTTGATTCTTGAATCTTAGCCTTCTCTTTCTCTAATGTCTTGAAAGTAGCTTCTCTTTTTGAGGGTTTCTCTTATTTGGTCTACATCTCATATGCTGTAAGAATACCATGTAGCTCAGCCATCTTAAGCTTAGCTAAATTTTTCATCTCTTCAATTGTTGAAACTTTTACATCATATCTCAATGGTAGAGATCTCAAATCTTTTTGAACCACAATTAATTTTTCTAAATTTTTTCTAAGACCTTGAATCTGATTAACTATTTGATTAACCCACAAAATATAACTTGCTATATTTTCTTCCTCTTCCATCTTCAAACTCTCAAACTATCTTCTAAAAGTCTGAAGCTTAGCTTGTTGAACCCTTCCATCACCTTTGTAAATATTTTCAAGTTTTACCCAAGTCTCATGAGTAGATATACATTATATAACTTTAATAAATTATAAAACACATAAACCACATAAAATAGCATTTAAAGCTTTAGCATTATTTTTACTTTCCTTCTTTTCTATCAGAGTAGTTACAAGTGTCTGTGGCTCTTCATATTCCTTGACTGCTACTTGCCATATGTTGAATCCAAGGGCCATAAAATAAGTATTCATCCTTATGCTCTAAAAAACATAATTTATCCCATCAAAAAAGGTGCCTGATCTATATAAAAACCTTCATGTGATCTAGCCATCGTGCTCTCCTGATCTACCTTCAAGCTATAATTTTTTTTCCAAAGGAACCTACTCTGATACCAATTGTTAAGCATGAAATATACTAAGAGGGGGGTGAATCAGTATATTATATATCTTATTACTTAATCCAATTCCTTTCTTTAACAACTTAACCACACATTCAAGATATGCAATAAAACTAAAACAATAATATACACCACACAAGAGAGAGAGAGACACCAGATTTTTACATGGAAACCCAAAGTGGGAAAAACCATAGAGAACAATCTCAAGTATACGAATGAGTACCAAATAAAATTAAAAATTTCACAAGAACCAACTTGTAGGAGCACCAACCCCTTTTCCAATCACTAACACAATAACTATTTGTGATCACCAACCCATAGGATCACCAACCCCTTAAAAAGAGTTGTGATCAGTAACCCACAAGAGCACCAACCCATCTTGTGTATAAAACACAACTATCTCTCAATGTTTCTCACTAAAGAAATGATAGAAATATACAATATTTCCTACCTTTCACTCTTCAAAAAAAAATACAAACCATGCACTCTCTTGCATATTAAAAATGGCTTCCCAAGCCTTTATTTATAGCTTTCCAAATTACCTTTGGCATTCACCCTTTGTGACCCTTAAATCCTCATGGAAAATGGTGCCAAACTTGCATAACCCTTCATATCCTTGCATTTAAAAATTCATATGGTGACCCTTCATAATAAAAAGCATCCTTTCCTTTTTTGTCTTTATCTTGGTGACTTTTCATATTCTTCAAAGTGTCCCTTCATGGAAAAATGTGCCATACCCTCTTTTCTCTTCACACGGTGACTCTTGGAATTCTTCAAGATGACTCTTCATGAGAAAATGCATCCCATTCCTCTTTTGTCTTTTACTCCATGACTCTTTGACTTCTTTATGGGCCCTATTTAAACTTATATGCAACCAAAAATATATTCATTAATATTAAATAAATATTAACACACATTATCCAAGATATGAATATTAAAAGCACTATTAAATGCAATATGGCCTTTATCAAAAATAATTTTAGTCCTTTAACATCAATGATAATATTACCAATCTTCCTCAGAATCCAAAAACCTTTGAGTGACCTAAAGTCACCCCACATATGCATTGGCAACAAAAGAACAAAGATAAGGGACCTATCACATTTGTAATAAAATCTAGCCTAGAATATGACCCTCTTAAATGGGATGAATCATGGTTATACAATGACAACCAAGTTGATTGTTATAAAAATGCAAAGTATCCTATTCCTAATAGGATCATGGAGTGTCAAAATTATGAAGGAAGAGACCTCAAACCAAATCAATAAGGAAATATCAAGTTAATTTCCATGACTAAGTATGAAAGACCTTATGGGCTTATATTTAATCCACCTGAGGGTGACCCCACATCTCTTATTCAAACTCTATCACCAATGACTAGTGATGATGATGCTAACAGTGAAGTAGAGTCTAATCATGGCCTCATCTTTTATAATATATCTAAAACCAATCTATTTGATAATAATGCCATCTGTACCCTTACCCTAGCCATTCATCATAACCCATTGCCATTATATTATCCTCAACTGATAGACTAAGACCAACAAGAATATAATCTATCGATTAATGAGTTATAGAATGATGAGGCATTCTGTAATTTGATAGGCCTTAGAGATAATTTTCTATTAGGAGATCATAAATTAGGATTCTCAATCACATTGGATCTTGCAACCTATTTTGGAGAGCACATGAACACCCCTAGCCAAAAATAAATAAGTAAAACATAAGTGAAAACCTCTTTGAGGCACTTTCTAACTAGGGACAAAGTAAATATAAACACTAGTCTAGTGGTGAAAACTTATTTCAGGCACCATTAGATGGGGGTGTTCATTCTTATTTGAAATTAGACTAGGAGACAACCAATGATGAACTTGCATGTGGATCTGAGTTTAACTTTGAGAAATAAAAAGTATTTGATCAAATTATTTAAGAATTTTTGACTATTTTTGTCGTATGGCCAGATCTCCCATTAGGGGACTCAGATTCATCATGCCTAGGATAAGTTGAATAACAAGTCCTAATGGAGGACCCTAACATAATTCAATAGTTCAAGTCATTGCCTACTATCCTAGAAGACAATTTGACACTTTTAGTCAAAGATATAATATAAGTAAATATTGAGACTTCATTAGACCTAAAATGGATAAAATTAGGAGCATCCCTCATTTAGGAGGAATGTGCCATATTTATAGCTCTATTGAGTGAATGTGTAGATATCTTTGCATGGGCCTATTATGACATGCTAGGTTTAGATCCCACCTTGGTTCTACACCAACTTGTAGTTAATCCTAACACCAAACCGGTAAAATAAAATTTATGTAAGATGCATCCTTGCATTGATATATTAGTAAAGAAAGAGTTGGAAAAACTCTTAGAAGAAGGATGTATCTGATCTATTGACTACTCAGAATGGATCTCTAATATGGTACCTATTAGTAAAAATCTTGAAGGGATCAGAATTTATACTATTTTTTGAGAATCAACAAATTTTATCTTCAAGATGATTTTACCTTACCTAATATTGACATAATCATCAAATCCATAGTAGGTTATGAAATGCTTTCACTCATGGTTAGCTTTTCAAGATACAACCAGATCAGAATATCACTTAAATACCAACATAAAATAGCATTCACCACTCCATGGGGAATATTTTGTTATCAGGTAATGTCATTTGGCCTTAAAAATACTAGATCTACATATCAAAGGGCCATGAATATCCTATTCCATGATATGATGCATGATATTGTTGAAGACTATGTCGATGACATATTAGGAAAATCCAAAACTAGGGTTGGCCATCCAACAATATTATGTAAGATATTTGAAAGATTACGGGAATATAAAGTCAGACTCGATCCAATGAAATGTGTGTTTGATGTAACTTTAGGCAAATTACTTGGCTTCATCATGTCTCATAGAGGTATTAAATTTGACCTAGCTAAAGTCCATGGTATAACTGAGATGTCACCACCAAACAATTTAAAGCAACTCTATAGTTTGCAAGGTAAGATCTAGTCAATATGATGCTTCATCTCTCAGTTAGCAGATAAGTGCCATCCATTAACACACCTTTTGAAAAAGTGAGTTGCATTTTACTAGGATGATCACTACCAAACATCCTTTCAAAAACTCAAACACTATCTTGTTAATCCACCTATTTTATTACCTCTTATGGTAGAAAAGCCATTCTTGTTATACCTATTAGTTATCGACCAAGCTCTGGGGGAAAACTTGGCTCAACATGATGACAATGGAAAATAGAATAATGTATAAAACCTAAGTCATACCTTGGTTACATATGAGCATAATTGTACACCTATTAAAAAATTTTGTCTAGCCATAGTCTTCAAAACTCAAAAAATGTGCCATTACATGTTGAATAGTAAGACCATGGTCATTTCAAATGTAGATCCGCTCAAGTATCTACTATCTAAAATAAATTTTCAAGGTGGAATGGCTAAATGGATAGTGATTCTTAGTGAGTTTGGCATAGAATATGTCAATCAGAAGGCAATCAAGGGATAAGTTATTATAGATCAACTTGTTAAAGAACCTCTCATAGACAGATAACCACTCATGTTTCAATCTCTTGATGAATCCATCATGACTGTCATTGACACACCCCTTAAGGATTATCCATATAAATTTTACTTTGATGATTCATTTACTACACATGGATCAAGGGCAAGCCTATTATTTATTACACCATAGGGGGATCTAATCCCTAAATCATTTATAATCAGCTTTCCTTGTACAAACAACATGGTCGAGTATGAAGAACTTTTTACAAGACTTCAACAAGTAGTGCATTGGAATATATCTCATATCCAAGTTTATGGTGATTCTTAGTTAATCATCAATCATGTCACATATTATTTTTAAACCAAAGATGATAAATTGGTTCCATATAAAGCCATGGTTGACACTCTTAAGCAATAAACTACCAATATTCAGTTTGAGCATGTACTAAGGGCTAGTAATAGAACTATAGATGCCATGGCTACTATTGGCTCTCTAATTTGACAAATAGATAAATCGAGAGAGTATTATATCCTCATCAAGAATTTTTTAGCACCAGATCATGAACATTCAACCATTGTAATGATTTGTGATATTTTTGGTCATAATTCTATCTAGTACTCAAACCTTTACAAATACCTTCATGACCAAGTTATACCACCTAACCTATCTCAAAAACAAACCAAAGCTTTCATTCATCATTCCATTCATTATAATCTACTTAGATCCACCCTTTACCATCATAGTTTTGATAGAACTCTACTTCATTATTTAACTTTGGCAGAGTCTACACTAGCATTAAGAGAATTTCACGAAGGAGTATATGGTGTTCATTATTATATGGAAATCTTATCTAAAAATATTTTGCATACTAGTTATTATTGGCTCATAATGGATGTATATTCTACTGCATATGTAAAAAAGTTTGACAAATGTCAATGACATGCCAATCTAATTCATGCCCTAGCAAAAAATATAAAATTGATATTTATACCATGGCCATTTTCTACATGGGGACTTGAGATCATTGGGAAGATTCACCCCACTTCATCTGATGGCTATAAACATATCCTTACCACTACTGAGTATTTCACTAAGTGGGTTGAATCTATACCCCTCACTTACATGACTAGAAAGCAAATTTTCAAATTCATTTTCAACCATCTCATTTGTCATTATGGTATCCCCTCTGACATTATATATGATAATGAATGATCATTCAAGAATAAGGATTTAGACTAGATATGTACTAAAATATAACATCCCACAACATATTTTTATATAATATTACCCTCAAGGTAATGGCCAAGTTGAGGCATCCAACAAAACCATTATCAATATTCTCAAAAATATTGTCAATGATGCTAGTCATGATTGGCACTTGTAGATATTCCCCACCCTTTGGGCATACCATACCAATCATTATACCCCCACAAGAGCCACTCCATACTCACTTATTTATGGTACTAAATCCATCCTTCTCATTGAGGTTGAATTTCCTTCACTACACATCTCTTTTAATCATGTATTAGATGATCATGACTATCGAGTAGCTCACCTGCAAGAGCTAGACCTACTTGATGAGAAATGTACAGCCACACTCAATAGTCTAAAAACATATCAAAACTAACTCAAAGGCCACTATAATTGACATGTTAAGTATATAAAATTTTAACTTGGTGATCTTGTTATCAAATAAAACCAAAAGAATACCACAATTGAGAAGTATAAAGAGAAATTCAAACCAAACTAGATAGGGCCTTTCATCATTACTAAATATTAAGGATCAAAATCATATAGGCTCACCACACTAGATAAAAATGAACATCCTAAGCCAATAAACATTATTAATGTCAAGTGGTACTATGCTTGAGTGATAAGGTGTATTATTTATAAGGACCATTTTAGTTATGTCATTTTATCACTATTATTCTTTGTATAATTACCATCCTTATCTATCCTTTTCACCATATCCACTTTCTACTTCTGACCTATCAATGGAGTGTGTTATAAATCCTAGTCTATTTGGACTCAATTTTTACCATCCATTAAGCATTTTCAACATCAAGGTATATGATCAGTTTCATCAGTTGGTTAAATCACTTCAAATAGAGATTGTATTTTGGGATAGTATGATAGAATTTCTGGTAGTTGCATCATTTTTTTGTTATTTTTTTCTTACCACCGGTCTTACTTCTAATTGTAACCACCTTTGGGAAAATTAGTACCATTTATCTATGTTGTTATGTCCTAGTTATAATTTCTTATGGGAAAACTAGGGGCCACATTAAGCCTTGATGTACCAACTTACCACTTCCTATGTTGTACTATGTCTTTTTACCAACTATGCTTTTTTTTTTAATTGGCTACTACACTAGTCAAATTCCTTCATTGTAAGGGTGGAACCACAGTGAATTGAGGTCCTACTCTGAGACTACATATGTATCACTTGATACTTATTGAGGTTAGCTCAATCACCCCTTCCACCATGCTCTTACTATTTTGTGAGCAACCTAAGCCATGCTCTTGTTATTTTGTAAGCAACCTAAGCCATGTTCTTGATATTTTGTGAGCAACCTAAGCAATGCTCTCACCATTTTGAGAGAAACCTAAGCCATGCTCTAATAATTTTATGAGAAACCTAAGCCACACTCTTGCTATTTTGAAAAATTGAACCATTTTAGTGTCTCATCATTCTCAATTGAGTTGAGACATTCCAAAACATTTCTAAAAACATTTAAAAAATTGTTAGAAAAGATTAAAAACATTGACCACTTCTTTGCCTTAAGGATTCTGGGAACCCTTACGAAGTTATAAGAAAATCACTTGTCATTTCATTTCTTGGTACTTTTTGAAATTTTTCTCTCACGCACTTGTCATTTTTCAAGACTATTCCTATTCTTATATCACATCCATTTTATTTGTTTTCCTAAATTATCACATTCTTCACATTACCAGGGATAACTACATTTGGCTTGAAGTTTTTTATTAGATATTACATCCATAGAAATATGTAGATAACATCCACTTGCCTAGTGCGTATGGAGACAACTCAGCCACCCCCTTCCTTTTATTTTATTCCCCCATTTTATTCATTTGTTAAGTTGTTGCCTATTTTATAGGGGAAATGTTCATAAGGTTCTATTACATTTTGTATTTGTTTGTTTTTTCTTATTTTATTTATTTATTTGTCTATATATTTATTTGCTTTCAACATGGTTGCCTTTATTCAATTTATGTGTGTTCATTGGGTGATTCCTTGCCCACACTTATACTCAAATACATCTATATTCATATGTTTACATTATCATCAAGGTTTCCATCATTGGTGCATTTTTTTCTATTGAGTATTAGATTATGGGAGTTAGTTGTCATGAATATTTTGGCCATGTCCTCATGATTTTATACCATGATTCCTATCGATATGTGTTAAAATAAACCTCAACTTCAAAAAGTCTATTCAGCAATGGTGACATCTCTTTGGCATCAACATCTTGATTCCATCCTAATCATATCCCAAATAGAGTAATCAACCATAAAATAATTTCAATATTTATTAGTTAAGATGAGAATCTCCCTACTAGTAGGTTATTCCAATTCATCTTACCCTCTATGTTAAGCTACCATCATTCTCAACTAAGTTTATCTTTTTTTCCATAATCAAGGTGCAAATATTATAACCACCTATCAAAAAATGATTACACACCATCCCACATGAATTTCTCTATGATTATAACTGCCTTTAGGTAAATTATCACCACTTTACTTTTTCTACCTATATAGGGGCATCTTATTATCCTGTTTGTCTATACTAATTGGGGTAACTCCATCTTCTCAATGATTATAATTGCCTTTGGGAAAATCATTATGTTATCATAGAACATTGCCATAACTAGGGTCTAATGATTATAACCACCTATGGACAAACCATTGTGCAGCATCCCACTTGCATTCTAAATGATTTTGACTAATTTTTCACTATCATTATATTTTTAGCCCATCATCTTTCCTTTCTTTGGTCCCCTCATTTCACTTCTTTCTTTTTGAGGGACTTTTTGTCGATATACTTTTACCAACCATTACCTCGAGGGGGAATCATATAGTTAGTTTATCATCATTGCAATTTTAGGCATACAGGACCCTTTCATTCTTTGAAAATGCATTATTGTGCTTATAACTTGAAATTCCCTCCCAAATATGGGCAAACTATAGACACCTAAATCTGGCCACCAATAACTTCTAACTAAGCCCAATTTCCACCTAAAATGCACAATTTGGCCTAAAAACACTAAAACATGCTAAGTGATGTGAAAATGACATATTTAAGTGCTAATTTTGGCTAGGGTATCCCTAAATGTGGCAATATAATTTATGGACTAGCTAAATTTGATTAGATCATTTTGAGTCAAAATGCCAATTTTGTACTTGGGTGCTCTGGATTGCTTTTTTATATCAAATATTATGCATAAGACACATGTTTTTGTTATTTTTTTTTGAAAATATCCTAAATATAATAATGGATCCAACTTATCTAACATTACTTTCCAATTCCAATCTAGTCAAATTTTGGACCAATAACAAGGTATTCTGATCATTTTGAGTAATTTGTGCACAAATTACTTAAACATGCTTAAGAGATAAAACCAAAATCAAGGCATAATTAATAATTATATGGAAACTTATTTTTGGAAATGAATATTAAGTATCAACATCATCAGGTGACCTCATTTCTTGGAAAGACATCCCTAGGCCATAAATGCCACAAATATCAGGATTCATGCCCTCCATGCCTCATCAATGCCTTCCATGATGCCCTCCATGCCTCTTAATTTCCCATTATTCCAATATCATGATGAGGATAATTATAAACTTAATTAAATTAATTAAATTAATCCTCAACCACACATCTTAATCTTAGGATGGATGGTTCAGGTTGATTCTAGACATTTGCAAAGATCTATAAATAGAAGGCCTTACCACATCATTTCAAAGACATGATTATAAAAATTTATAATGCGTAATTAGTTACAAAGCTTTAAGTAACTAATTTTACCATGCCAAATTTATTCCAAGCCAAGCCTAGACAAGCCACAAGCCAAAGGTACCAAGGAGAGATGGAGGTAGCCAAGCTTCCATTGCGAAAGACTTCATGAGCACAAGCTGAGCGAGCCGCTACAACAAGAATTTTGGAGCATCTAAGGAAGGTAAAATAGGTTCTTTTTTGAATTTTAGTTGTGTTTTTTATTTATGTTTGTTAGCTAAGCTCTCGCTAGTGTCCAGGTCTAGAGATGTTGTTCTAGTTAGTGTGTTTCTTTCATTTTATTTTCATTTTAGAACTAACATCATACTAACTATCCTCTCTTAAGTCAAATTCCATATCACATGATAAATCCATATGTTTTGAAGCACTTGAGTCGATAACCCAAGATGAATTAGATGTGGGAGATATTAAAACTAAAGCTTTACCCTTAGGTTTATCCATCCTTTTTTCCTTTGCCTTGGAAGATACATTAGCTAATGATGACTGTTTGATAGACTCAAGGCCCCCTATATTATTTTTCTCTAGGATATGTGTAAGGTGGTATATCTATTTTTTCATACACTTGTGCTCATCATACCCATTATTCTTGTAATAGGAGCACTTAATCTTTTATCTCGTATGTTTCCCTTTGGAGGAAGAGATTTTAGTGCTAGTTTTTATATTTGTTTTCTATTCTTTCTTATTCTCATGATCCTTATTCTTATGTTTCTCATCCTTATTACTAGATGCTTTATGTTTCCCATTCTTGATAATAAGGGCTGAAGGTTTGGAAGACTTGAGGGTTTCCATCTAGATCAATTTATCCTATTCTTTATTTAAATCTACAATGAAGTTATCTAAGGATGGAATTTTATAGTTATCTCCTATAACACTCTTGGTCATATAAAAGGCATAAAAAAATACAGATTAATCAAGTCTTAGTTTAACAAGCACATAAATAACTAACTACTCATCTTTCTTCTTGGTTCCACACTCTTTTAACTAAAATATAGGTGACTTAAGCTTGGTGAAGAATTCCTCCAATGTGTCAATGTTTCTAGGTCTCAAACTAATTAACTCAATCTCAAACTCATGACCCCTTGTCAATTTTCCTAAACAAGATAGATACGGTGTCCCATACTTATTATAGAGATTTGGCTGACTCTGTGAAACAAGAGTTTTGATGACACTAAAAGACATAATATCCCAAAATATTCATCACATTTATTAAACCATTTTATCTTATTTTCTTCAATTATTGGCTCAACTTCTACCCCCATAGTTATGTGAAACAACCTTTTACTTCTAAGAAGCATTGTAATCTTACTTTTCCATTCCTAGTAGTTGAAGGTTTTGAGTGCATTAACAATGCTAAGATATATTATAGAATTAATATTAATGTGTTTGTTGTTATTTTTGTATAAATAAAATGTGCAAAAAAGAAGTGAATTATAGAATAAAACCACAACCACAATACAACCCCTTGAAACTATGTTAGGTAGTCCCCCAAATTTTGGCACTTAATAGAGTAGTGTATTTTTAAATTTCAAATTCACCCAAAGCATGGTTAATAAAAAATAAACATTTTTTCAAAATATGGTACTCAATTTTGAGTTGTTGTTTTATGATATTAACAATAAAATTTCTTGTAAATAGGCCATTTGACTAAAAACTTGCACTTGTAACTTTAAAAAAATACCCTTGGGTGAGGTAAAATATGCCTTCCAACCACTCTTTATAACCTACATAGATTCTAGAATAAAGTGGTTTGGTCTTTCGAGGAGGATTCATCCTCCTACCGATCCATGCCTCAACTTTATCTTTGTGAGCTAGAGATACAAGTTTAAAAAGACTCAAAAATTGCTCTCATTTAAATATTTTAAAATTAATTGATTTTAAACATAATAGAATGATGTTATAGAAAATTAAAAAGTCATAATATTATAAAAATTAAGAATAGCATAATACCCATGTGAGATGAGGATTGGGCATGGGTTCACCAAGTAAGAAAGGTGTCAAGATCCTTCAAATGAATCCAAAGAATAGATCATTAAATGTAGCAGTAGAGAGTTTTATCACAAAGTTTAGATCTATAAAAATATAGTGCTATTGGAAAAAGGCAATGCTGTGAAAAAAGAGAGTTTGTCGACAAAGAGAAAACTCAATGCAATAGTGTTTATTTTAGAAAAATTTGCTTAGAGCTGAAGAAGAGATCTCAATGCTATTGTATATTTTCTAATGCTGAGAGTGGAGACTTCCAACACCTCCTCTCTCCTTATTTCAATTCCTTATACTAATCTAAATCTCTCATCCAAATTGAAATGCCTCTACAAATACATCAGATTGTAATTTTTTCTTTAGACAAAAAAATGCCTTTTTTTAGAAAATG
Organism: Torreya grandis; assembly: GCA_037957365.1. Taxonomy (NCBI): domain Eukaryota; kingdom Viridiplantae; phylum Streptophyta; class Pinopsida; order Cupressales; family Taxaceae; genus Torreya; species Torreya grandis. The sequence continues at coordinate 727,175 of JARHVA010003527.1, forward strand.
CCAAGATCATAATATTAATGTAGGTAAATGGTAGATCATATCTCAAATATCTTGAATGGTCAACTATAAAATATACTTTCCCCTCAATTCATTCAATCACTCAAGGTAGGTCTCCAACACTCTAGAGAATGATGCCAAATTTCATAAAATAACACCAAAATAAATGTTTTAATGCCATTCCAAGCTCCTTCATGCATCTTCCTTGATGATTTGGTAGATTTAATGCCTATATATAAAGTGGTATGGCAAAAATCTAGAGAAGATCTCTATCAAAAACAAGTTCTAACATCTCCTTTGCTAGTGCCAAGTTTAAGGAGAATTTTATAGGTTGAAAAAAATTGGATCTCTTCAACTCAATGCCTTCGGTATATTGGTAAATGAAAATATTTCTTTCAACAATTAATATGATAATACAATATAAAATCTAAGGATTTCATAAAAAAAATAATATCAAATAATAAAACAACCAAACAATCATGAACATAGATTGGCACTCTAATACCATCAAAGAGTTGTAGCCAAGGTCATGAGGTCAATGAATGCATATGATGGAGTGATCTCATGAGTCAAGCAAGTGCATATCATAATGAAACTACTAGTAAATGAAATCATGCATAGAATAATATTGCAAATGAATGAGAGAAATAATGTAATACTCTATATCATCCTGAATGATCAATACAAAGGGAAAGAGGTGCATATATAGGTTGGATAGAGAAAGATACCACACATTATATTAAATGTAGGACTAATATTCCCAAGTAACTCAAATGATCTCTAGAGCCTTAAGAAAGCTAATACAACTATGTATACAAAACCTAGTGGGAAAAAGGCCTATTCCAACAAAATTCATCTCAATGGGTCATTCTGCATGTTTCACAAGCCAAATTCAAGGAAATCCATATAAGTCTAGAATTTAAGCACATTATATACCCATATTTTAGAGAGAGATATGACTAATGGGTTTTCATTATTCATAATCACCATAATATCTAGCTGGAAATTGATAGGAAAGTACCCACTCTACCTAAGAAGCCTTGAGATAGTTCTAAATAAAGCATCAAGGTAAAAAATATTTTTTTCAATCACATAATCACACTAGTATTGCACTAGCATATATAATTTAAACAATATTGTACACACACCAATGTAGCATGGGGGAATTGTATGGAGTTTGATCCATCTTTGGAGTTTTACTATGTAGGTAGTTCTCAACACACAAGGTGTTGAGGTCAACCAAAATGTCATCCCCTTACCCATTTCCTCCCTTCTATTGTATTTTTTCCCTCTTGTCATTGATTTATGTATTAAATGAAGAAGAAGGTAGATAACAACCCTCATTGTGAAGTGAAGGCACATGAGTAGACACATAAGATGTACAAGTGAAGGCACATCTCTCAAAATTTATACAAAGATAAAAAAACCTAAAGAATAAATGAGTACCCTACAAACATTGGCATAGGCTGGTGAAGTCTAAATAATGTATCCTAATTATAGGATAACACAAAGCCCTATCCCTCATTCAAAACAACCTCACATAATCTCATAGTTTATATTCATTATTATGGTCATGTAAATGTAATTACAACTAAGTCATGTATATTTTAGTACTTTCTTTCTTAGCACATTTCTAAAAATAGTAAATTTGAATTAGTTTATGTGATTATTTTACATCTTATGTATTTGTATAAATATCACTCAAAATATTAATTTGCAATAGATATCACTCAAAAACTAAAACCCTAGAAGTTGAAAACAACTTACCTGGTGAGTTTGAAACCCTAAGCTTGGTGGTGGAAAATTCAAAATCTTCCTCCATCACCACAGTTAAGTGATTTTGAAAATGGGTCAAGGAAATTTGATAAAATAAATTCATTTAAAAGCTCCAAAATAAGCTTTTAATACTCAACATGAGTGGCCATTAATGCCACTCAAAGTTCAAGATCTTAAATATCTTTCTCAAGTGGAAAATTTGGCCGACCTGACATGTGTCAGCAAGAAAAACATGTAATGGTGGAAAAAAGTGCCACTCATGCATGTTGAAAAACAAAAACCATGTAAAAGCAAAAAAAAGTGTCGACCTTACATAAGAAAATCAAAATTCCCTAACACCCTCAAAATGATCAAAATTGACATTTTGATCAGTTTATGACTATAAAAAATTTCATGATTTTTGAGAAATCATAATGAGGGAATGTCGTAAACTTTCTTAGGATATCAGGAAACTTCACTTGAGATCAAGATAATCTTGTCTCGATCAATGAACTTATAGTGTAGATTATGAAATGGACAAGTTTCATAAGGGTTGTCCACAAAAAGAACATAGCTGATTTTAAGAACAAAAGTTGGCTCTAGCTGGGGAACTTTCATCGATCAAACTTTGAAATAATCAAAGGGAGAAGAATATAGCCTCTAAGTACCTTCATCCATGCCATTGGGCTATAGAATCAAGTTACCAAAAAAAAGACACAAAAGACTAAACAACAATAAAAAAATTTAAAAAATAAAAACATAAAAACTATATAAATGTACAAATGAACTTATCTTATATTTTAAGGATTGAAGTGTTTTAGATGTTTTCCACTGTGAGATAGTGAGAATGGTATTTCATCTTGATATTATAACAAAAAGCTATTTCCACCACAAAATTGATGAATGGTGAACAGACCTCTCCATAAGGAATTAAACTTTCCACGCATTCCTTTTAGTTCTCTCTTCTTATCCCACAACAAGACTTGATCTCCAATCTAAAATTTAGGAGTCCTTTCTTTCTTTTCAAAGAGTTTCTTTACCTAATTTTAATGCTCATCAATACAGTCCACTACCATAGTTCATTGATCCTCTAGTTCAATTAAGTACATGATCCTTTTATCAATAGAACTTCCAGAAGTCTGATCTTCCACTACCTTTGCCAACTTTAGTGCTGGTAATTCTAAGGTAATTAGTATCTCTGCATTTATACCATGCAGAGGCTAAAAAAGTGACATACCCATTGAAATTTTATGGGTAATTATATCTACCCATAAAGCATCAAATAATGCTTTATGCCAAGTTATATGATTCTTATCTACCAATTTCTTGATAATAGTAACCATATTCTTGTTGCTTGATTTTGCCTGACCATTTCCTTGCAGATAATAGTTTGAGGAGTTGGAAAGAATGATCCCATGCTTGTAGAAAAATCTATTAATCTTATGACAAGAGAAATAAGTAGCATTGTCTACTACAATCTTGTTTAGAACTCCAAACTGAGAAATAATATTTTTCTTAAGGAAATTGCATACCACTTCTGAAGTAGCATGCTTAATTGGGATGGCTTCCACCCACTTGATAAAATAGTCTATCATGGTGAGAACATAGTCATGCTTGAAACTTGATGGTGGGTTCACATTACCAATCAAATTTATTCCCCATTTCTAAAAAGGTTCTTCAATCACCACCAGCTTGAGAGGTAATGTGGCCAACTTAGGTTTCCCAATTAACTGTTGACATAACTCACACCTATGCACCTAATTATATGCATCTTGAAATAGTGTAGGCCAATAGTATCTAGCTCATAGAATATTATGAGCCATCATGGGTGCAAAAAAATGTCCTCAATAATCCAAATTGTGGAAAGACTCCAAAAGTATACTTTATTGTACTTTATCCACGCAACGAAGAAATACTCCATCAAGGCTTCTTTTGTACAAACTATTATCCCATAGGACATAATTAACAACCTTCAACTTAAAGGTTATTTTCTATTTATAAGATATATGGGTATGACACTCACCATAGGTAAGAAAATAAGTGATATTTGAATACCACTCATCGGTAGTAGTGACAAAAAGAACTATTAGCATGTCCTCAACTTTTGCTTCTTCATCCCCTGTCTCTTTTGGTATGTTATTAGAAATAAATTGACACAAACCTCTTCCATGCATGAGCTTATTAGGTTTGATATCAAGATCAAACTCTTAGATCTTATTAATCTAATTTCACCTTTTATTACTAAACTCTTGTTGAGTTAGAATAGACTTTACTATTGTGTCAAGCACCAGAACAATAGTATGTAAATTTAGGATATGGAATTGGAAATGCTTTACTACCTTAACCACATCATAAGCATACTTCTCCATGTTTGAATATTTTAATTCATGATATTTGAGAGGACAAATCATAAATGATATGGAATATTCCACACTTTTTTCATTCGATTGAGCCAAAATGGTTGAAAGTATATGTTCAAAAGCATAGCTATATACTATAAAATCTTTGGTATAGTGTAGACAAACAAGGACTAAAGCATGATCAATATCCTTTTTGATATCCTCAAATTCTAATTTGCCTTCTACAGTCCAATGAGAATTAGCTTTACCCTTCATCATATTAACGATGTGATGGGTTTTCTCTACAAATTCAAGAATGAATCTTCATAGAAAATTCACCTTTCCAAAGAAAGAATAAATTGTAGTCTTATTAGCAGGTAGAGTAAGCCTTTAAATAGATTTGAGTCTTTCTACATCAATTTTAGTGCCTTCTTGGGATAAAATGTGACTAAGAAGTTTACCTTCTATAACCCAAAAAACTAACTTTTTAGGATTAAGAGAAATACCATTTTGTTGACAACGATCCATCACTTGTCATAAATGGTGTACATGATCAAGACGGTGTTTGGAGAAAATAGTCAAGTCATCAAGATACACCACAATTAACTTCCATATCTCATCTCTGAAGTCAAGGTCCATTACTCTCTAGAATTTGGTGCCAACATTGATCAGACCAAAAGGTATTCTATGATATGCAAATATGCCCCAAGGTATAGTAAAGTAATTTTATATTGATATTTTTCATTAAATTCCACTTGATTATACTTAGAAAAATTATCTAATATAGACAACATTTTTGAACCAGTTACTATTTGTAATACTTGGTCCATGATGGGTAGGGGGTAGTTATCCTTTAGAGAAGATTGGTTGTGATTCCTGAAATCAACACAAATATGAATTTCTCCATTCTTCTTCCTTATAGGAACTATGTTTATGATCTGGTTAGAATGATGAATTAGAAAAATTATCCTTGCATTCAACATCTTTTGAATCTTAAAAAGGATAGTACCTAATAATTTTTGGGTCATATGGCCTTTATTTCTGCTTATGAGGCAATGACCTAGCTTTAAGGGGAATTTCATGGTGAATTTCCTTAGGCCTAAAAGATTTTAGATCTTCATAAGAATATGCCAAAAAATCAATGTAATGATGAAGGAGAGTAATGAATTTTAATTTTTTATTAGCAGTGCAACATTTCCCAATGTTGATTATTTTGGGATCTACTTCCAAACTCAAATTTACTTGATCAAATTTCATAGAGGAACTTGAATCCAATTGTTGTTGCTACTTGATATATCTATCATGCTTATCAAATAGCTTTTTAAGAGAAACTAAACCTTTTATAATTTTATTCCCTTTTAGTTGAAGAAACTCTTCACCAATTTGTGAATCTATTTCAGAAACATATTTTTGTGGTAGAGATTCACTACCTTCAAAATAGAGATCATCAAAGCTATCCATATCTTCCAAGAAATAAATTATTTGATTATCACCATTAAACACTTTCCAATGGTTATTATTATCAAGTAAACTTGGTCAAAATACCAACTCAATAGTGTACTTGTTTCTTTTGAAATCTTTATGAGGAACTATGAGAGTTGTAGAGATAGCTAATGAATCTGCATGATCATTAAACTCTCTTGGCACCATAGAGATATTGAAAGCATCAAAAATTTCAATGAAATCCCATACATGATTGCAATAATATCATAATATTTCATTTTTGGTTTGAAACAAATTTCTCATTTGATAAACCACTAATTCAGCATCTCCTTAGGCATGAAGAATCTTAACACCTCTACCATGAGCAGCTTTCAATTCAATCAACAATGACTCGTATTTGGTGGTGCTATTGGTATTATTGAATTGAAACTTATATGAGCAAGGTAAAATATATTCTTGTGGGGATATCAAAAAAAATCTAGCTCTAAAATTGGAAGAGGAATAACTACCATCAAATTCTAAAACCCAAAACTCATTAGCATTTGATTTTATTAAATTTTGTTGGTCAGAATATTTTTCTTCATTAATGAGGGAAGATTCCTCTTTACCTAAAATTTCCTCTAAAAATTATTTTGATTCTCTATCTAAATTATCTGAACTGTCATCTGATGAACTTTCATATGATGGATTAGAAACATCTTTAGTGGATAGGAAATAATTACCCATTCTTGAGGACTCAAATAAAATTTGAGCTTTGGGATTTTCCATTTGCATAACAATATATTTGGCCTCCTTCTTAGGAATAAAATTTTGTATGACACCTTTAATAGGTATCCTTGCTTTAGATAGATCCATTTTCAACTCTCCATCTACATCTTTGCAAAAATTGCATCCAAGTAGAATGCCATAAGAAGCTGGAATATCAGCCATCAGGACTGTCATCTTAATCCTCTTGGCTCAAAAAGTTGTAAATGCAAATTGGGCATCTTTGATTTGACCCAAAAGTGGTACTTGTTTATTTTCCATAGAGAAACATCTCCCAAAAGTCTTAGTTAAGGTAATACTGAGATATTCTACTACCTTGGTAGGTGTAACATTATCAGAGGCTCTAAAATTTATTATACAATTGATCAACTTATGACCATTTACCAATAGATAAACATAAAAAGGTTCTATTTTTCTAGAGACAACAAAGAGGGTAGTGACAAGATTATTTTAGGTATATTTGTTTTTTAAGGAATCATGGGTAACTTTTGGAAAATCTTGTCATGTAGGGATTGTTTTGTTTTTGATGTATTCAGCCAACCTATCAAACTATTTAGTATTAGCTTGTAAATGCTCAACTTCAAACATTTGGATCTTGGTCTTCCTAGCATGATCTATTATGTGAAATAACTAGAATGAACTAGGAATAGAGGAAGGAAATCCATAACTCTAATTTTTATTTTATGTAGTACTTATCTAAGGAATAGAAAAAGAAGATACATGATTGTTAGATGTACTTACTTGCTTATTGCCCACTAGGTCCTTTGATTGGAAAGGTAGTAGAGTTCCCTATTTATTAATTGAGATCACTGGTTGAGGTTTTTCTCTTACTTTTATCTTATCAACTTGTTGAGTTGACTGATTTTGGGACCTAGTGAAAATAGCATATGCTCCATCATATACTTCTTTTTTAGCTTCATCTTGGTAATTTAGAAAAGCAATGGTGGATTCATCAGCTAATTATTCTTCTCCTTATGTAAAAATATTAACACCATTCTCTTGGTCCAACTTAGATTGTAAAGACTGATCATGTTTAGCTTCATAATAACCAACTACTAAGTTGACCAATGATGCGTCAATGGCAAGCTTCCTCTATATAGGAGGAAGATGATTGGGTTGCTCTTGGTTTTTAATAGCATTACCTTGATATGAATTATTGGAAAATATCTTCCTTGGTATATTTCAATAAGAAGGAGGGGTAGACATACCTTGGGACATTTGCCTTTTCAGAGATAACAATTCATTTACTAACTTTTGCACCATTGGGTCAGTGGTGCTTATAGAAGAATTCTTAGTAGAAGGGGAAACTCTACTTCTATTATAATATATTCTTATCTTACCTACAAGGATAAGATCATCTTTGACTTTGGTAGCTAAAATATGAACTACAAAAAGATCTGTAGGGCTAGCCTGTCTTAACAAAAAACTCACTTCCAAAAGTTAAGAATTGATAAAGAATCACATAGGATTCTCCAGTGTTTGCTAAGTGATTGTAAGAATTTTGTTTCTTAGCTTATTTAATTTAGTGATGAAGTCTCACATAGGCTCATGAGGCTCCTTCTTCATTTGTGTAAGTTGAGGCAATAAGGCATGTGCATCTCCTATGGATTTGAACCTAGCCTCAAACTTAGTCTTGAGAGTGTTCCTATTGATTATAGTCTAAGCTTGATGATGATAAAACCAATCTGTAGTAGCACCTTATAGTGTTTCCACAAAAATCCTTACAGCCACATTTTCATGTTCAACACCTATCATACCACAGACTATACAGAAAGCTACAATGTGTTCATCAGAGTAAACATTCCCATCACCATATAACTTGGAAAAATTCTTTCTTGAACTACAAGGTATTTCATACAAAGGTGGGGTTAAATTTAGAAGACCAAAAGTGTTACCCCAAGGGCCTTGGGATACCATGATATGATGATTAAAATGTGGGATAACAAACCTTTGTGGAGTATGAATAGACAAAACTCTTTTAGCACTAGAACTAGAAACTTCACCTGGTATTAAACACCTAGCATTGGTAGGAGAAAAACTCTTGATTCACTGAAGGTGAGATCATGGAGGTAAAATATCAAAATTATTTTATTTCGTCAACTCAAATATAGGATCAATAATACCTTGAGCTCTCTTACTTCACGTATATCGTGAATCTGCTAGAATGTAGTATACTCAACAAAATTTTGAAACAAATGGAAAAGCACCAAAAATGCTTCAACTCAGAGCATGACACTTCAAATTTCATGTTCTTTCCCTAGTGAATTTACCAAAAACAATTTGGGTGAATATTTTGTCTTCAACTAACTAAAGGCAAAATGGTTATATCATCCATAGTGTAATGAGATAAATCTCTCTTCTCAACAAGGGGAGGTTCCCTATAAACTGTCACAAACTAATTTAAACTATATACTAATTCAGGGGTGTGACCATATCATTCATTTCTCTTTTTTCAAAAATGATATTTACAAAATGAAAGAACACTTTCTTGATATTAACTAAAAACTAAGAAACCCATGAGAGCACAAAGTCTATCATTGCTTATTTTGTTGATTCATAATGTAGAACACAATAGAATGAGGTGAAACCCAAAGTCTTCACCAAAAACTATAACAAAATAAATGATCATAAAAGATAATACTAGTTTAAAGCCTTTCTAATATCCTTTTCTTTTAAATCACCAAATCACAAACTAAAGATAATTATTATAGCACAAAGTCTCTACAATCAATTTTATAACATCCCCCAGATTATTTTCACTGACACTAATATTTAATCAAATAGATAAGATCATATTAGGAAAAGGACATAAGAAAAATTTTCAATACAAAAAAAGTTATTTCAACACAAAATTTGAAATATCACTTACTTTCTCATTCACTTGATAAAATTTGATTTACAATTTGAACTCAAAGTCTCAAAATGCTCTTCAATTTAGCAGAGTTTCATTTCAATAACTAAAAGATAGATCATTACAATAGAGGCCCTCTTTATTTATAGGGAGAGGCCTTGAGAAAATTTAGGAAAAACCTAACTACTTTTACTTATTCAAAAATAGGAGTCCTTATTGACTTGGGACTTCCTATTTTTTACATGTAATTACAAATGAAAAAAGTACATGTAAAAAATTCAATGTTGTTTCAAAAGTACATCTAAAAAATGAAAAATAAACTCAGGGAAAAAGATATTGCTTCAATTTTTATCACCATCTTTCTTCATGTGTCCATCATACATAGTGAAATCTGCTTGTATCTCGATACTTTCTAGACTAACAGTGTTCCTGAAAATCATCTTGGCTCGAACTATGGCATCTCTTACTGTGATGATTGATTTTGCATGACTAGTTAACTTTGTTTTCAAATTATCTAGAGTTAACTAATTGTCCAAAATATTTTCCACAGAGGCTATTGAAAATGTTTTATCTTCAAATTATTTCTAGAACATATATTTAAATTCCCAAATCATTTCTTCTATCGAGAGAAATTAGTTATCTTATTATGCAAGCTTACAATGTAGCTCTTCCAATTTATGCAAAAGACTGACATCACTTTGTTCACTAAGTTTCCTTGAAGTTTGAAGGTCATAGATCAAATATTAAGCACATGGCTCCTATATGTCAATGGTTCTTTAGTTTCAGTATAAGAATCCCTATTAGGAATGATGCTAATTGATATTAGAGTGCTTATTTTTAGTTTTTTCATCTCCAACCATTTATTATGATTCTTTTTTATACTCTCAATATATTTAGAAACAACTTCAATGAGATCATCAAGTTCTACTTTTATTTTCCTCATTTTATCTATCTTCTCAAATAGCTCTGTAAGTAGGGAAATTCCTTGTGCAGGCATCCTATCTAAGTACTCTTCAAGTACTTTTCATTTGAGATGAGTCTTTTCTTCTTTTTAAATTATGGGGTCTTTTATATAAATGGCCTTAGGAGTTACTAATTTTGAACTAAAAGTGATTTTCCTTACCACCATAGTTAACTGTTCCACCATTTCTTTGTAGTGATCTTTCATTTCTTTTTCCCTATCAAATTTTTGAATCAGGATGTCCATGGCTGATTGCATATCATTCTTGGCACTTTCATGATTTATCTTGCCTAATTCAGATCTAGATATAGTGTAATCATTCATATAAAAAATTTCAATGGTTTCATCCTATGGAGGTCTTTCAATCTCCAAAAATTTGTCACTTGTCCCCAAGTATTTTTGAAAGAATCGTTTTCTTCTTCAGGGTCTTGGCTTTTACAGACACCAAGTTATTAAAATAAAATTCATTTGGGGAGATGGCTTATTTCTTCCTTTTTGTTATATAAGCTAAAAACCATGGTGAAAGCACATAAGTATTCACATTAGGGTATATCACCATTATTGGCATCACTAGAACTACACTTGCACTAGTAATGGAAACAATAGGTGTAGTGTTAGTAAAAATTGTACCTTTTACAAAGTGATCAAAAATAGAAGTATTTCCACTATCAAAATATGAGGAGGAAGAAATATGAATAGACCTTGAGGAATGGAGAACATATTCAAAAGTGTTTTGAGGGTTGTCAAAAAATATTTTAGAAGGAGAGGGAGATTCAAACGAGTGAATATTAATAGGAAAAACAGACAAAGGAGCTACAACAGGTATGTCAGGCAGGGGAGAAGAGACTCCCATTTCTTGTTGTACATTCTCTTATGGGGGAAAATTTTCCTCTTATTTATTTTTAGGTGTATCTTCAATCTCCATCTCTTCCATCACTGTTCTTCGGTGCTTTGTGTCTCAACTTCCATATCTTCTATTTCAAAATCTTTTTCCATAGCTTTTAAATTCTTCATCACAAATATGATTTTAGGATTTTGTGGAATGAAATAAGAAGGAACATCACTTTTGTTCTTCATCCTATTCTCTACCTTTCTTTTTGTTTCCTCTTGAATCTCAGTTTCTAAACCTGTGAGGAATTCTTTCAAGGCAATTTCCTTATTTTCTAGCCAATTATTAGTGTTTGTCAATATAGGTTAAAATATTTTCCTCAAAGAGTTAAACTCTTTTTGGGACCATTATATTGGAGGGAGATGGGCATTAATAACATGTTTAGTGTTATATCTATCATTAATCAACTCTCCATCATCCACTAGATCCTTAGGGATATCAACAAGTCCTAGATATTCAATCTGCTCAAGAGATAACCTACTATAGTCCAACTTCTTGACATCTTCTTATATTCTCAAATCTACCCAAACATCTTCAATCATAGGTTCATGGAATTGGGTTTTCCTTTTGATTATGTTTTTCATTCCCCTGTAGTGAAATTTTGGTCTTCCCTTGAATTTATTCATAGTTACAAGTTGCATCTTAGTTTCCATGACCCTAACCTTTGCATTAGTTAATACCTACCAATTTCAATTGAGAACCTGAAACTGAGCTTCTTCAGCTCCATATATTTATTATGTACAATGATCATTTATCTACATAACTCCATTAAGACCAATTTATCTAAGGGAAATCTTTGAAGCATATAAGGATGACCTTGGAAAAATCCAACCTTCAGGTATGAGAAAGAAGGAAACTGTAAGAGCATGCATCCAAAATAATTTACCACTATCCAAGCCTCATTTGACACTCTTCTTTATTCTAGTTGAGGATCAAAAATATTTAGGAATACTACAAAGAAAGCATCATTTACTCTCTAAAATGATGAATAAAACCATTCAATGTTAATTGAGAATAGTATTAATACACATGTATTACTCTCCTACCTCTTGCTGATGTTAGACTTGGAAATATTCTTATTGAAGCTATAATATACACCAGATAAGAAGTCATGTAGAACTTGAAGGTAGTGGATACATTCATAAATTATTCATGTAAATCATTGCTGATTTATTCTCCCCAAAAGATAGTTTGTTTGCCTTAGAGTATTACCTTGATAAAATGATACATCCATTCATGAAACTATGAAGAAGAGGGCAAACCTCTTATCCTGCTGAGAAGAGTTATCAGATCACCAACTTCTTCTATAAAGTCACTTCTAGGAAAACTCTATTACCACCTTGACAAATTTGACCTTAACATTTTGAGCCATTTAGTATTGATTAACTTCTTTGCATTTTCAAGATTTTTATCATACTCTTTTTGTGCTTAAAAAAATCAAGCTTTATCACTTCTATAGTAGGAGGGCACATAAACACCTTATCAATGAATTTGGGATCTAGTCTAATTACCATATTGCCACTAGCATCCATCATAGCCCTAGTATATTTATTATAAAACCAAGCACACTGAAGAATAAATTCCATGTTGTGAGTTACCACTGGAAAAGAAGATACCAAATGAATGTTACTGTCAATTATCTTCTTCATTTTAGAGCTGATATTACTTGACTTGGTTCTATTTACAAAATCAAACATGTCCACATGGCCAATCTATATATCTCTAATATCATTGACATTAGAAGTAACTGAGATGATTGGAAAAACACCTTGATATTTTTACTTCATCACTTTTGAATTCTTTAAAGACAACTTAGTCATCTGAATGAGCTATTACCAGAAGGATGTTGAAAACAAATAAGATCCATAGAAGAAACTGCAATAAAAAGTCATGATCTTGTAATTAGGGAAAATACTGGCAATCTGGGAAAATTGCATGTTAATGATCATGACTATGGAGACGTGCTTGAAAGGGCTAAAGTGTGAGTAGGCCAAAAAATTAGAAGAAAGTAGGCTTGGAAAAACAAAATTGAGAATATCTTAGAGTTAGGAAAATTTAAGAGAATGTTTACATGGGCGGTGAAATTTGTTGCCCTTGCATGTGAGGGATATTATTATATTTGCATAGGTAGAAAAATTCATCGCTATTGCATATTTGTTACATGTTGGAGTCATAATTTTTGCTGATACCACATGTGGTATGGATTGCAAAGTTTTCTTTAAATCAATTTGAAAGGGCAGCAAAATTTGCCACCCTTACACTTCCTGTTGAGAACATCTCAAAATACTTAAGTGGTGAAAAATCTCATCTTTACATTTGACTTGTTCACAATAGGAAGTGTGAGAGTGGCTAATTAAATCCAGCATCACAAAGTTTTTTGGAAGATGGTTTTCAACCAAATTTTGAGGGTAAACCTTGGTCAGGTCAAACCACTGATGACACACATAATAACCTAGGGAATGAATGAAGTTTGGTAGATTTCACCAGTTTGACCAACTAAAGATGAAAAATCTAGGACATAAATGTATAAAAAAACAAGGGTTTGATAAAGTAAAATGAAAATATTAATCTGTAGTAGATATCACTAAAAAAATAAAACCTTATAAGTCAAAAACAACTTACCTGGTGAGTTCAAAACCCTAAGCTTGGCGGTGGTGAATTTGAAATCTTCTTCCATCACCATGATCGAGTAGTTAAGAAAAGGGGTTGAGGAAACTCTGATAAAATAAATGCATTTAAAAGCTCCAAAACAAGGTTTTAATACTCAACATGAGTGGCCATTAATGCCACTCAAAGTTCAAGATCGTGAAGATCTTACTCAGGTGGTGAATTTGGCCGACCTAACATGTTCTAGCATTAAGAACATGCAATGGTGGCAAAAGTTCCACTTTTTCATGTTGAAAAACAAGAACCATGTAAAAGTGGAAAAAAGTGCCAACCTTACATAATCAAAATCAAAATTCCCTAACACCCTCAAAATGATCAAAATTGACATTTTGATTAGTTTATGACTACAACAGGTTTCATTATTTTTGAGAAATCATGATGAGGGAATGTTGTAAACTTTCCTAAGATGTCATACAACTTCACTTGAGATCAAGAGAATCTTGTCTCGATCAATGAACTTAGAGTGTAGATTATGAAACAGATAAGTTTTGTAGGGGTTGTCCACAAAATAAGCGTAGCTAATTTTGGGAACAACATAATGATATACTTAGCCTTCAAGAGTTTATAATAGTATTTTTGACCTAAATACTAACTCTACCAAAGTAAACCTACAATGATCTCAAGTTTGAAAACTATGTACAAATTTACCTATATAAGAGTAAACCAAAGAGACAAATCTTAAATTGTATGAGAAGTATGAAAGTCATTAGATCATGAGGACTATTTTGAGGTAATGGAGAGATAATTTAATGGATAAAATGACTAAATAATTCATCATAAAAATAATAAGTGATAAAACAAAATGTAAACCTATAGATCTATAGACATGCAGGTCTACATTTCAAGTAAATGAAATAAACCTTATATTGAAAGATGAGTTTTAAGGATAAAATGATTTGTGGAAGCCATGATAAAGATATAATAAAATGTTTTTAGGGTATAAAATATGTAAATAGATACTATAATAACCATTCTATTATACCAACAAGTATTAGGTTAGGAAGAAACATTTATAGGCCTAATTGGGACCTATCGTTTTGATCTCAAGTTGTGAATAAAACATGTAACATTTGTACTAATATTAGGGTTTTGATGGTTAAGAAAGGTATAAAGTGTCCTAACATGGGTTTTTATAATGGTCAAAAAATTGAGATGAATAATACAAACCCCAAACAAGACCACTAGGGTTAGACTAGCCTAATATGGTGAGTTTGTATATCCTTTCATAGTTTAGAAGTGGATTTTAGACATTAGTGTCTTCCTTATACCTCTTTATTATCCCTCATATTCAACACATTATCTATGACCTCCATGTTTAAATATACATGTTTGAAGGTCCTTATTGATTAGTGTTCTCAAATTCAAGTCTAATTAATTTTCTTAGAGTAGTATAGTCAAGCTGAGGGTGTTAATTTGGTGCATCACCTCCCTAGTTAAGTTTAATTTTAGTTCTCTCTCCATTTTCCAAGAAAATAACATGTCTAGTAGTAGTTTTAGGGTGATAACATCAAAGGATCTAGCTTTATCTAGAGACTCACCTCACTGATTAGGCCACCCATAGACTAGAAGTGTCTTCATGCTATCACTAAAGTGAGGATCCTTGAACAACCTCCTTAAGGGTGAAACTTTTGATGATAATAGCTACTTTGCAAAACACATCATCTTTCCCAATTTTGTATATAAACCTATTGATGGGACTATATGGGATAGCTTGAGTGACCACTTGATTTTTATCCCTTTTATTCAATCTATGTGGAAAGTAACTTGCTCCAAAAATTTTGAAGTGTCCTTCATATTATTTGGGATTGTATCAACCCTAAATAAATACACATCTATAGACTTATCTTCTATTTCTTCTAGATCTTCACCATTTTGTATCCTTCTCAGATGATGTGGTGTGACATTTTATCACACTAGATTTACATTGATTCACAATCTAAACGCTTAAAATAACATGAGCCACTTGGATATCTATCATCCCAACATTAGATTATTAACTAGGTATTCCAATGCCTAGTGGTTAGTAAAAATATCAAACAATATGGCCAATAGATAATCTTAGAACTTTTTCCATACAAGTACCATAACTAAAGTCTTTATTTGTATAGTGGTATAATTTTATTTGGCTATTGATAGCTTCCTGATGGAAAAATGTATGGGGTGATCCAACCAATCATCACCTAGTTTTGTTAAGATAACTCCTACTAAAATACCAAAAACATCCACATGTATGTGGAATGACTACTTCCAGTCAGGAAAAAATAAAACAGGTTTTGTTACCAACATTTGTTTGAGCTAGATTATTTTTTCTTGGCATTTTTATGTTTACTCAAATCTTGTATCTTTTCACATCAATTTTTCATTGGAACATATATGGCTACATATCCTTTGAGATTTTTTTAATAGCATCCTGTATGACAAAGAAAGGTGTGCACTTCTATAGAGTTGGTTAGGGATGGCATCCCCACTATTAAAATAAGAATATATTTTTCCACAATAATTCCATCACTAAATACAACATAGCCCAAAAGCACACCAAAATGTTTGAAAAATAAGCACTTATTTAAAATTCAAAGAAATGTGTAGAGATCAACACTATTTTAACATTAGTAATAGTTTTGATAGATGCTCCTTAAATAGAGAAAAGATAGATGAATAATCCAAATATACTTCTAAGAAATCATGAATTAAATATTTAAATGTATTTACTATACATATAAAAAAAATTGTGCATTATTCAAACCAAAATACATTTCCTTGTAAGCAAATTATCCCCATTCAGTTTTAATGCAGTCTTAGCTTGTTCTTTTTCTATGATCAAAATTGAATTGGTACATGTTGAATCCATCTATAAATGAGTACACTTAATGACCTACAACAAAATTGAGGACTTCATTCACGAATGATATTATAAAATGATCATTTATGTAGCCAATGTTGAGTGTGTGGTAGTCTCCACAAACTTGTATCTCTCTAAACTTATATGGTTTTATCATTATGGGACTCACCCAATCTACTTTTTCCATTGGATAGATGATTCCTACTTCTTGCATTTGATCCATTTTATCCTTTAATTTTATTTTCATGTTGGGGTTTAGCCTATATGGGTGATTTTTAATGGGTTAAATACACTCTTTAGACTCTATGTACATCTCCCCCAACAATGGATTTACACCTTTTATTTCAGAGAATTTAGTTAAAAAAACATCTTAATAGTATCATAGTAACTATAATGCCTCTGATATCTATTCCTTTTAGTACACATTGATTCTTCTAATTACCTCATAGGTGCTCTTCATTGTTGATGAACACTTCTTGTTTTAGGATTCAAATAATCTAATGCATGAGTTGTGGTTTGTGATAAGTTTGTGATGTATGTCATGGAATAAAAGCAAAGTATAGGAATTGTCCACAATATTTATTTAATTTTGTGGTTGGGAGCCACCAGGTTCTAGATCTTTAAGACAATTACAGCCCATAAGTTAATCTAAATGGAAATTAACAATGATCTTTAAACTAGGTCAGTTTTTTTTTTTTAAAAAAAAGAAGGGTAAGGTATAAAAGATAGCGTGATTGAAAATTCCCATCTCAAATATTATGATAAAGTTCTAATTGCTTTGAGCATAAATGAACAAATTTTTGGCATTATTAGTATAAACTTAGATCACATCACAAACTAGGTAGGCTTCAAAGGAGATATATAAGCCACGAGTAAGAGCCAAGTTTACTTTAAAAGTTTGATACTATAACCTGAATAACATATGCACATCCAATGTAGAGCAAATAAAAAAATGTATACTTAAGATATTTTTAGTTAATATATCATTAGCATAAATTAATAGACCTATGATAAAAAAATGTATCTCAAAATGTAGAGAGTCATTCAAATTTAAGACAACAACATGCAATTGAGAGATATCATTAGCTTTCAACAAATTATTCAGATAATTTTTTTAGAATTCCTTAGTTGTATTAAATGCTCTTTGTATACAAATTGCTCAAATTCTCTCTTTTATAAAATGGTAACCTTTGCCTATTTATAGGAAACATAGGTGGTACAATAATTTTATTCTCAAAACATCCATGGTATGATAAGGACAATTGTCCTTAATATAAATATTACAATGCAAAAGGATTTTTATGCCAACTTTGACAAAGGACTAATATATGCTAATATATTAACATATATATTATAAAAGAATACTTTTATGTTAGATTAGTGGGTCCCCTATGTTATTTCTTGAGGATGATATTCACCTTAGTATATTTTTCTCTGATTAGCTCAAAATCTACTATAGGTTTCATTAAAAAATCCTCTTCTTGACCTACCAATGTGTCAAATTCCTTGTCACTCTTCATTTTAAGTTCCTAAATGCATTCAACCGCTACAATTTGCTTCCCTGATGTCATGATGGTATCAAAGACCTTTTAATTATCTTTGACTGACTAAACTTGGTTTTCCTTGATGTTATGGATGAAGGTACTGACCCTTTGCCTAAACTTTTAATCATTTGTGAGACCTACGACATTGATCTCAAAAGGGTTTACCGATAGCGGCCCTAAGAGCTTCTCCATTCTTGCTATCAAGCCTTTTTCCTCCTCCATGAAAATATTGACATTATCACACCATTTTTTCATGTCTAATATGCTATCTTCAATGACTTATAGGAGGGTATGCAAATGTTTCAACTTGATGATTTGATACCTTGGACCTACTTGGTGTGACGAACATTAATAAATTTAGTTTCTTAATCTCTAGAGTTTTGCCACTAAGTGATTGATGCCTATACTTTACCAATTTTATGGTTTGAGGTATTTGATATGAGCTTCAAGGCATTTATCCCTTCAAAAGTGTCGAAGAAGGACTTATCTAGTAGTTTCATTATATCCTCAAGGACTAAAAATGTAACCTATGCTTCTAGGTCTTTCTTCTCCTTTTATATATTGGTAATATTCTACTACATCCCCTAGATTCCAACCAAGTTCATTTCTAATTGGCCTACTACCAAACTTGCCACATCCTCTTGATGGATGGGATGCTCCCCTACTACCTACCCTTGTATAAGAGTTAGGCTGACAAAAGGTTCCACCTTTTGAAAGATGAACTCTTCACTGCCAATGGTAGTTTTCTTGGTTGTCACCCTTTCAAACCCTATTGTATCCAAATTATACATGACAATGGTCATTGGTATAGAGGGTTTGGGTGTTTTGGGGGTTTGAATCCTAGTTTAACTTGATGCTCTTGGATCTTCTATTTTCTTACCAATTTCCTTGGATGATTAAATAATAATTATTTTTTCTTGCTCCTTCATGAGCTATTTGATCCAAGGTTTTACATTATCAATGGGATCTTCACTTGTAGTGCAAGTAATCACTAATGAGAATTATTGGGAAGGAACATTTTGGAGTTTCCCATTTATGAACCAATTAGGAATGATAGGTCTATGTATGGGGAACTCATTACTGAACAAATTTACTTCACTAGTGAGATGGGTCCATGCCACATTTGGTATTTTTGAGGACCTAAGGACAAGGGCCAACTCAACTTACCTCTTATTTTGTGTAATAGGGAACAATTCTAATGCCACTACTTTTGTCTTTTCTTCCTCACATGTTTGAGGTCCCTAAATTCTTGCCAACTTAGTAGTGGCTCCCTCATCTTTTTGATCAAACCCATAGGTCTTTATAAGTTCCTTGAAGAATTCATCCATCATCTCATATGGTTCTATGGCAATCATATCAAAGTGTTCCACTAGAGAAGATGGTTTTGGAGGCTAGGCTAATGATGAAGGGCCTTCTCCTATCATTTCTAAAAGTTTCTTCTCACTAGGTCCTTGAATTTGGAGAACTTGGTGTTTTGGCTAACTTAGAGGTGCATTAGAAGTGGAAGAAAATATATGATACTACAATGGGTTCATTTACCATCCCTCCCTAGTTAGTTTCTCCTCTCTTTGTAGTTTATGCTCAAGCTTGAAACCATTCTTCCGGCACCTAGTAAGGACTTCCTCAAATTTTATAGCTTTGGTGTAAAATGGTCATATGGACTAACCCCATGCTCATAGGTTACTTTGGTTAGTTTTTTTGACTAAAAATTATGGACAACCTTGTTATTAGGGTCCCATTCCTTTAGGTCATCCTTCTAAAAGTGAAAGTCATCCTTATGTTTGGACATGATGTCTAATTATTTCTAGTCCCAGATCAAAGTTTTCCTAATCAAGAATGGGAAAGGATGAAACATGCCTTTCCTCTTCTCCCTAAAAAATTTATCAATTACTTGGAACATCTAGTGAGAAATTTCTTGCTCAAAAAGCTTGAGGGGAACATAGATAATCAACTTGAATGGTTAGGTCATGATCTCTTCTATTCTGATAAAGGTGTAGTCTGGATAATGCCAAATATATCCCATGAGTTTGACATACTTCTTGACAACAGGGTGCATCCTAGGCATGGGGTTACATATGATATTATTGACTAAAGTAGGGTATATAAAATCACAAATGAACTATATATGAACTTTGTACTTGAAGATGTGCAACTTTGCATAGTGATGGGAAATGGTAAATTTGCTATGGGAGGACCAATTATTGATACCAAGAATATGAGTGGATGCCCTTAATGAGTCCAATAAATAGGACATAATGGTGAATTATTATATTGTCCTTCACTTAATGCCATAAAATTGTCTCCCTAATTGGATGCTAATCAGTTATCCAATGGGTGGAGTTAGCTTCTCTTCCAACATGAAATATATGTAGGAAACCCATTTGGGGTAGACATAGGTTGTGGTGGCCACCCTTGAAGCTCTGTAAAATAGGGTCATAATCATCCTAATTAATTATCTAAATTAACTGACATGGATTTTACTATCATGGCTCCTAGCTATATTAGTTCTTTAAATTTACCAAGGTCTTAAGATAGCATCTAGATTATGTTGGGTAGTCCATTATTTGATGGAGGGGAGGTATATATGAGCTCTAGGGAGCTTGTAGTATCCTTAAAATGCTAATAAATAAATATAGGCAATTATATTTGACCCTCCTTTGATTATCTAGTCATTATCTATTCTAAAATCAACAAATAGGGGTGTTAGGATATCAATGCAATGTAATACCTTAGGTTTAGAAGCAGCATGATGAAGACCTGTCATTTGGATTAAAATTAGGTAATCAAAATTCCTCTTTATGACTACCACACTTTGATCATCATATGATAGAGGTTGCAACTCCTTAATTATGAAGAAAATATCAAACATATTCTTCATGCCATTGGCTAATGCCCTTGTATCCAATTTAGTATCTCTAAAGCATCTCCCTTTATGGTCTATAGATAGGTATATATCTATCTCTTATTTCATTTATTGCCTTATCATTTCCATGATCTTAATTTCCTTAGAATATGACTAGTCTTAATGCTCAAGATGATACTTTGATCTTGATTAATGCAGTTATGTCCTTAATAGTCAAGTTTTGAGGCCTCAAGTCTAGGTTTAGGGCTCTAATCTAGTCTAGTAGGGTTTTTAAGGCTTTAATGTCAAAGGTGACAAATTTAAAAATGTATTCATGTCTCAAATCTTATGGATGGAACCACTTATGAAAATACTATCCTTTTGGGCATGCCAAATCTTAGGATTATCCTTTAGTGCTTACATGGAATTTACGTGGACCTCCTTAAGTTTGTTCCCATGGTACTATCATGGAAATCCCTTTGAAAATTAGCCATTAGGCTTTAATTAAAACATTTTTCATTGCTCCATTGGATTAGGATTTTAAGATGAATGTGAGCCTTTGATTAAGATCTTAAAGTTCCTCTCTGATTGTTCACTCAGATCCTAGATGACCCAATTATGCTAAGTGGTGTATTCTATATTTCTTGGAAAAAGTCCACCTTCACTTCACACCATTGGATTAAGATCAATTATGGAGTGAGAACCATCAATCATGATGCATGAGGTCAAATTTGATTTTTTGAGAGGTTGGTTATGGTTAAATTTTATGGTCTCCCTAACATCAAAGATGTCCTCATGAACATCAAATGATGAGAGCATGCCTATCAAATTTAAACTTGTGAGGATCTTTTGGTTGAATGATAGTGTGATATGTGTCATTTTCTTGGTGCTCTCAGGACTTTGGGTTTGATGTGTTTCATTAGGTCAAGCTAGGGGATGAACATGAACCATTGATAATGATTCAAGAGGTCTTCTTTGATTGGCCCAACTTTGAGGCTCTTTGATTTTGCACTGCTGGATCAAGATCACCAGGTGAACATAGATAGTCCAATCATGTAAGATACACAAAAATTAAGTTATTATATGATGTATATAGGCTTAAGCTAAGCATTTATCATTAAAAAACACTATGATCTAGGTTTTAATGTGATAAACCTAAAGTTACAATGTTTAGTGGGTCCCCCTTTAGAATAAGGATAAAAATTTGGATAAGGTTTACTTTGAAGGCCTCACTAGAATCAAATATGTTCTTGTGAACATCAAATGATGGGAACATGGATGTCAAAGTAAATACCATATAAACTTTTATATTGAGTAGGTTTAGTATGTAGTTCATCCTAAGATGATCTTGTGCCATTGCATTTAAGGTTATATGGAAATGAGGACCATTAGATCTCCATCCAAGTTAAAAATTCAGATTAGATCATGATACATGTATTGATTTAGACTAAAGTTAGGATCCTTGAGGCATCATCTATGTTGAACAAACACTAAGACATATTAGGGCAAAAACTTAGGCTAAACATTGATAAAGTCTAAGTCTAGGATGAAAAGGGGTTTGTGGATATAACATTTAACAAGGTTAAGAGGGATTTTAAAAGGGGGAAGGAATAGAAAAGGGAACTTAAGTATAATTTTATGTTAAGGTTTTGGCATGTTTAAAAACATAACTGAGCCTTAATGTAAAATTAAACTTAGGGTCTTTTTTTAAAAGGACCAATTCCAACTAAATTTTCTCCCATAAAAATTAAACTTGAACCTTTAAGGTTCTTTTGCTTAGGAACCTTACCTTCCCCCATGAAACATACACTTAGCCATTCAAGGTTAATTATTAGTAGGGTTAGCTCATAAATCATAATTAAACATGTAAGAACCTATCCCTTTCCAAGTGGATGATCTTAAAATTCTAAAAGAATAACCTCATGAAAGATAGACCAGGATACAAATGTTTTGAAACATTTATAAGGGTCCCCATTTTTCAAAGAAAAAAAAAGGGGTACATTTGTCCCAACAATAATGGAAAACTCACAAGGGAAACATAGCAATATGTTAGAACCTAGAAACTCTGATTTAAAACCAACACATAAGTCATTTATCTCCATTGATCCACACATATTTACTTAGCTCAATTCAATGATGAAATAAGCTTTAAATGTGCAAAATTCTAATCCTCATTTCATAGCCTAAACATGATGTGTGTGTGTTTTGATTCCACTTACTATTTGTCATGAGACTTCAGGGAGCAAAATTCAAGTTCATATCTTTTTTACCATTGCATTTCATTTTAAGCAATATTTAGATATTCTTTTAGGAATAGTTGTTCTTAATTTAGGTGAGGATTGGGTATTTATCTATTGCAAGCTAGACATCCATAACCTTGATAGAGATACATTTGGCTTCACTCGTGTCCTTGATCTATTTCTAGCTAGGCATCCATAGCCTTGATGGAGGTTTATTGAATCACCTTTGACTTTGAATCTTTTGATTTAGCATTAAGTCCCTTTTGTGTCCTTTTGATTTTCAATAAAGGTTTGGAGCCAAGATAGTCAAGTTTAAGCATTTGGTCAAATTGTTTGGCCTTAGGATAATCATATTTATTTTAAACCTTAATCTCATACAAGGATGTGTTTTATGTGCAAACATTCATATGCCTTAACTATTAAACTCTCCTTCCACATACATGATTCTTCTTACAACAAAACTTGGGTCTTATGTAATATATTGGGTTCTTAGTGGGGTAACTAGCTTCCATGTTAGTATTTTTAAAGTATCTATATATTGTAATGTAATTCTATTTTATAGCCTTAGGTCCTCTTGTGAAGGATTAATGTCCTCACTTGAAATACTTCAACCTTGTGCAATTCTAAGCAAGGACAGTCTATGAGACTTTATTAAAACAAAGGAGCACAACCAAGTAGAAAGGAAAAAACACAAAAAAAATAGACAAAAAGACACAAACAAACATAAGTAAACAAATATATACAAGCCAAGTAGGGAAACAAAATAAGAAAGGAAACTAACTAGCCTACCTAGTCTAACTCTAAGTAGCCTTACAAATGTTATTCCATGAAGGTCCCTAGTGGAGTAGCAACAAATTAATGTTTGAGGTATTTCCCATTGGTGGGAAATGAAAATTTTTCTCTTTGAATGTCTTTTACTTTAAAATTTTTGTTTCCCAAGGTCCCTACAATTTAGTATGGGCCAATCCATAATGGTGCAAACTTGCCATGCTTGCCCTTAGGTTTTGATTCATTGTACCAAAGGAGGACTAGGTCTCCCTATCTAAATACCTTTACCTTGGACCTTTTATCAAACCATATTTTCATCATTACTTTATGTCTACTAAATTCTATAAATTCCTTTTCTCTAGCATCTTCCATATGAATGATGTCTAATAGCTTAGAATTAGCAAGCTCTTTGCTTTCCTCCATGTATTCTTGCATTAATGTGAATGTAGGAAATTTGAGGGTGATGGGGAAAATAGGTTCCTAGCCATATACCAATACAAATGGTAAATCTTTGAGTGCATGCTTGATCCTTATTCTATCATCCCATAATGCATACTTAAGGAGCTTATGCCATATTCTAGGCTTGTATGTAGCAAACTTTTTGATGGCCTTCATAAGATTTTTGTTGGTAGATTCTGAAACTCCATTTCCTTAAGGATAATGATTAGATGCAAAATTTAAAGGGATGCCCCTATTGTAATCCCATTTGGTCATTGTGATGGATATGAATGCAGATCCATTGTCACAAACTAAGGAAACTGGGGTTCCAAATTTGGTTCAAATATTTTCTTCCAGGAAGTTTATCACTTCCTCTATCCTACATTGTTTTATGGATATAGATTCAATCCACCTTGTGAAATAATCTATAGTAGTTAGGACATAATTATGGCCTTTAAAATAATTGGGATTAATAAATCCAAAAAAGTCTAATCCCCACTATGAAAAAGGTTTGTTTACCATCACAAGCTATAAAGGCATGGCTGACTTTGGCTCCTTTATGCTAAAAATATGGCTTGAATGGCACTCTCACATTTTTTTGAGCATCCTTGAAAATGGTGGGACAATAGTACCCAACCCTGATAATCTTGTGGGCTTAAGTTTTCATGAAAAGAAAACATGGTTTGAGAATCCTCTTATTTGGACACACACCTTAAGTAGATCCCTTCAAATTTCTTCTTATAAAGGACTCCATCTTTTATGAGGTTATGGGATGATTTGAGCATTAAGGCTCTCCTTTTTTCTCTATTGAGTCTTGGGGGAAAATTACCTCTGATGAGAAGATGTATTAAATAGTCATAACATTCATTTGGATGGAAGTTTTGTTGATCCACTTACATCACATGAAGTTTGGGATTAGCATTGATAATCATATGGACTAGGCCCTAAAATTTCACCAATTTGGCAATCTTCATCTCCATATTGTACTCTTGTATGATTTCCATCCACTTGCCTCTTCTTTCCCCAAGCTCATTCTAACTTAACATAAGCTTTATGGTTGGGTCTACTAAGAAGGCATGTAACTTATTTCTAAGGATGTAATGATTGAATTTGTTCACTGCCTTCACCAATGCATAGGCTTGTTTATCAATCAGGGAATAGTTTACCTCTATGTTTTTGAAATTGGTGCTCATGAAGGCTGTAAGGTGGTCATTTCCATCCACCTTTTGAGTCAAGATTTTATCCATGGTGTGGTCAGAAGCAAATGAATACAATTAAAATTCCTTTGAGAATTTAGGACTTATCAAGACTAGGGCTTGACTGATTACCTTTTTTATTTCAGAAAAAGATTTATTGGATTATTCATCCCAAGAAATTTTAGAATCTTAATCATATCATTCAGAGTTTTAAAAATCTCAACAAATCCTAAGATGAACTTCCTCACAAAATTAATTTTACCAAAGAATGACTTTAGTTCCTTTTGGCTATTGGGTAATTCAATCTTGGAAATGGCTTCCTCTCTCTCAAGGTCTATGGAAATAACTTCTTTGGTGATGACATACCCCAATAATTTTCCTTTAGTGACATAGAAGATAATTTTCTTGGGGTTGACAGATACACCATACTTCATGCTCCTTTCAAACACTTGTTTTAGGTGCATGAAATGGTCCTCTCTATTCTTGGAGAGCACTATAAGATCATCCATATATATGATGATACATTTTCCCACTAGACCATAAAAATCAAGGTCCATGGCCCTCTAAAAGGTTGATCCTACATTAATCAATCCAAATGGCATTTTTTTGTAATCATATGTTCCCCACTTGGTAGTGAAAGTTGTATTCATCCTATCTTCTTAAGAAATAAGAACTTAGTTGTATCTAGAGAAACCATCCAAAAAGGACATCATGGCTAATCTTGAAACAAATTGAATGACTTGGTCAAGAGAAGGTAGGGGATAATCATCCTTTTTAGATGCTCTATTTAGATTTCTAATGTCTATGCATAATCTTATTTCCACATTCTTCTTTTTGACTGGGACCAGGTTGGCAACCCAACTAGAGTGTCTAATAGGAAGCACAATCCTTGTATCTAATATCTTTTTGACCTCTTTAAAGATCATGGGTTCTAAGATAGGGTTGATTGGCCTTTATTTCTATCTGAATGGTTTGCAGCTCTCCTTGAGAGGTATAATATGAGTAATAATCCTTGGATTAAATAGTTTTAGATCTTTATAGGACCAACTAATTACATATTTATAGTTTGTAATGAGCTCCTTAGCCTTTTTATTTTCCATTTTAGTGAAAGCCTTTCCTATGTTTAATTAATGGGGTTGATCATGTGAGCTGAGATCTACTACATGATAGTCCTTACCATTTACCTTGGGTACCTTAAGTGTTTCAAGAATCTTGTCATGATCAAATAGGCTTTCTAATGAAATCATCCCTTTAGGTATCTTATTTTCATTCAGTTTGATGATTTTACCATTAAGCTCCTCCTCAGAAGAATTTTCATTAGTTTCATCAATGATGTGAGCCTCAAGGCCCTAGAATTGGTCAAGAAATCTAAAATTTATTGATCATCAATGAAGACTTGAAAATGATTCACATTATCTAAGACCGAGGAACATGGAATTAAATCAATATTAAGGTTAGGGGAATCATGATTGGGTATAAGGTTAGCTATAAAAGAGGCCAATTCATTAGTAGCTTTGTTATTTTCCCTACGAATAGACATGATGTTGAAAGCATCAAAATATTCCATTAAGTCCCACACTTTAAAATTATACCTATTAAGGTAAGATAGCTTGCACTTGTACTTGATCCTTACTTGATTGACCACTAGTTCAAAATCCCCATAAACAAGGATTTCCCTAATTTTATTCTTAATAACAAGTTGTAATCCTAGGATGAGAGCTTCATACTCAGCCAAATTGGTAGTGCATGAGAATTGTTACCTATAGGTTGCATGATATTTCTTTGTTGTAGGGTCTATCAATACAATACTAGCCACTAATCTTGATTTACACCTAGCACCATCAACATACAATTTACATAGGCCAATTATAAGAGGAGGGTATTTTGAACTAGGCTCTTTTACAGCCTCTAAAGTGAAAAATCCTAGATCAAAGTCAAGAAAATTTACCTTTTCATTGATAACAATATATTTTGTTATCATGTACCTCATCCTTAATTTTATTTCTATCATTATTTGATTTGGCACACCTTTCTATGGTAACCATAAGTTGGAATAGTCAGTAGATATGCATCCATTCAAGGCCTTAGTCCATTATCTACTTAAGAGCAATCCATAATCATTGGTAATATCCACCACTTGTATGTCAATGAATTTTTGAAACTTGGGTTCATTATCTAACTGCATATGTACATTCAATAACTCCCCAATGAATTTGACTCTTAACTTATCCAATTGTGTTACCACCCTATCAGACTTGATTGGGGTCAACCCAAGTTGCTCACATATCCTAGTAGGCATGATGTTAGTTGAGGCTCCAAAATCTAGAAGGAAATTATATACATTATTCCAAAATATCCTAACTATAAGCAAGAAGTGTGAGGACTTTACTTTGGGTACTTACATAGTCACATTTGCACTATCACTCTTAGGAGACATCCCAACTTTCTTGGATATGGATTCCAAGAGTAAATCTCTTTATTATATAATATGAGTTAGCTCATGTAGGATAATATTGGCTTTGATCCTTTTTATATCTTCCATAATGTTCTAACCAATTTTTCATGAAGGTTTAGCAATATATTTGTGAGAACTGCCCTTAGGAGGTTCAAGATCATTCCTTGATGTAGTGTTTAGAGGAGTCTTATTATTTTTAGGGGGAGTGGAAGTAGTCAATGTTGATTTTGTTCTCTATTTATTAGAGGGTATACTTTCAATAATTACTATAATTCTTGAATCTCTTCAGGGATATTCTTTGGCTCATTATCCCCTTGGAAAGGGAATTGAAATGTCTCTACCATGTGCACTTGGTGAGATGGATGGGATCCAAACTGATCTATATTAGTATCTCTTTTTGGGACTACTTGAAATGTGTCAATATTTTCTTAGAAAGCTTCAAAGTCCTTGTAGAACTCAATGCAATCAATCTCACCATGTTTGGAGGTAGCATGCACCCTACAATAATTTAGTAAGGCAATATCAATTAGATTAATGTCCATGGTTTTCTTGCTAGAGGAGGGATCATTCACTTTATTATTGTATAAATTATCATTCTAAAATATATTTCTACTCCAATTGAACTTTCAAAAGGTGAAGTTCATCTTGAAGTTGTCATTCTCAACTTTCTTTTGCAATTGCAAGAAATTTGTGCTAAGATTATGGACCATCTTTAGGATATATTCATTCTCATTCTTTGGAGTCTCAAAATTTTGGACTTGGTTATTATTAGTACTATTGACTATTATAAAATCCTTTTGGTCAATGGCTTGAAATCCACTAGTCACTTGATGACTCAAGAAACCTAGGTTCTGATTAGGAGTAGCATGGCTAGTAGGTAATACATTTAGAGTAGCAAGCTGGTTTAATGCTGGAGAATTTTGGTTATTATCTAGAAAAAGGTTTAATGTATGCATCTAAGGATTAACATTTGGGATGTAATAAGCCTTTTGTCCTTGACATTGTATTTTGTCACTAATAACCACTTATTCAAAATAAGCTTAGGTTAAAGTGTTGATAGCTAGGAACGCTCTTTTTAGAAACACAAAAGTCATGGGGTTTACTGCATCTTTGTAAACCTCCAAAGCTAAATCCTCATTAGGTTTATATTTATCCATGGTCTAACTAAACATCTTTTAGAACCTATAATTGAAGGATCTAATGGGCTCATTTTCATCTCTCTTAATAGTTATAAATTGGTGATAAATGACCAAGGGGCTTATGATCAATGTAAACTGATCAATAAATATAGTGTCAAAATTATTCCATGAGGTAATACAATTATTAGACAAATTGAGGAACCATTCATATGCAGCATCTTTGAATGTAAAAAGAAATAATATACAAGATACATGTTCATGGATGACATTTAATAAACTTAAGGCAACCTTTAAATACTTAACATGTTCTTCTATATTTGTAACACTAGTTAGGCTAAATACTGGCAAGTAATTTTCAAGATTATGAGGCAAGTCATGAACTACACCTAGTACATTGATGGCGGAACTTCCAAGCCATGCCATATCTAGATGAAAATTGAACACAAGAACCCCTTGTAAGGATGAAGATGGTAGAGACTTGGAATGCCTATGTCTTTCTCTATCTTTCCTAGTTCTTCTATGGATTTCTAGCTTGAGCAAGGGCTCTCTTGTCTCTAAATGTGATTTGGTCCTAATCCTTGGTAATTCTAACTTAAATATTAAGGATCATGTTTAAAATATAGTGTAACAAGTTATAATTCTCAAAGAACTACAATAAACCTACACACTAAGCCTATTTTATTGAATATTTAATCAGAAAGGGACAAAGGACACTAATCTTTGACTAATTAAGCTCAAAGATATGTTGAATTATGAAAATATGGCCACTGTTTACAACTTTATGACTCAAATAAACTCAAGATTCACTAACAATTGTCAATCTTCAACCAAAATAAACCATTCTAATTTCAAATACTATAAATTCTTAAATCTTGAAGCTATCTTTACCATAATTTATCTATTTCCTTTTAGATAACTAATATCTTTGCCTAACAAAGTACAAAGATATGCGAGAAACCACCTAGACCAAGGATATTTGCACTTAGAATTAAGAATCACTCATAAGGGTTAAGAATCCTTTATATTTAATGCATGAATAATTTCAATTGATCAAGTAGGACCTCCTTCTAGCACCAACAAGAGCCTGCCTATTGATGCTTCTAATTACCTTATAGGTTATCTTCAGTGTTGATGAACACTTATCATTTTAGGATTCAAATCATCTAAGGCATGAGTTGTGATTTATGATAATTTTTTGATTTATGTGGTGGAATAGAAAAAAATTATGAGAACTATCCACAATATTTATTTAATTTGATGGTTGGGAGCCACCAGGGTCTGGATCTTTGAGACAATTCAAGCCCACAAGTTAATATAAATGGATATTAACAATGATCTTTAAACTAGGTGAGTTTTGATTTAAAAAAATAGAAAATGGAAAGGTAAGGTAGAAAATAAAGCATGATTGAAAATTCCCATCTCAAATATTATGACAAAGTTATAATTACTTTGAGCATACATGAACTAATTTGTGGTGTAAACTAGTATAAACTTAGATTGCATCACCAACCAAGTAGGCTTCAAAAGAGATATATAAGCCATAAGTAAGAACCCATTTTACTTTAAAAATTTTCTACTGTAACCTTAATATCATATGCACATCCAAATGTGGAGCAAATAAAATAAAGTATACTTAAAGATCCTTTTAGTTAATCTATCACTAGCACAAATTAATATCCCTATGATATAAAATGTATCTCAAAATGTAGAGAACCATTCAAATTTAAGATAACAACATGCAATTAAGAGACAACATTAGATTTCAACAAATTATTTAGATAATCTTTTTAGAATTCCTTAATTGTATTAAATGCTCTTTGTAAACAAATATCTTGACGTCTCTCTTTTACAAAATGGCAACATTTGCCTATTTATAGGAAACATAGGTGATATACTAGTTATCTTCTCAAAACATCCATGGTATGATAAGGATAACTTTACTTAATACAAATATTATAATGCAAAATGCTTTTTACACCAACTTTGACAAAGGACTAATATATGCTAACAAACTAGCATATATATTATAAAAGAATATTTTTTATGTTACATTGGTGGGTCCCCTAGGTTTTTGCTTGGAGATGTTCTTTACCTTAGTATATTATTCTCTTATTAGCTCAAAATATACAATAGGTTTCATTAAACAATCATCTTCTTGAGCTACCAATGTGTGAAATTATTTATCACTCTTGGATTTACGTTCCTAAATGCATTTGGCCTCCATAATCTATGTCTCTGATGTCATGATGGTATCAAGGACCTTCTGATTATCTTTGATAGGTTTGCCTTGGTTGTCATTTATGTTCTAGATGAAGGTATTTACCCTTTTCTTAAACTCTTCATCATCCATTAGGCCTATAGCATTGGTCTCAGAAGGGTTTACCAATAGTGCCCCTAAGAGCTTCTCCATTCCTGATATCAATCCTTTGTCCTCCTCCATGAAATTGTTGACATTATCACACCAGTTGTTTAGGTCAAGTATGCTATCTTAAATGAATCCTAGGAGTGTATGAAAATGTTTCAACTTGATCATCTTGATGCCTTAAACCTTCTTGGTGTGATGGACATTAATCAATTCAATTACTTGATCTCTAGAGTTCTACCACTAAGTGATTGATGTTTGTGCTTTCCCAAATTTATGGGTCAAGGTATTTGATCTAAGCTTCAAGGTATTCAACCCTTAAAATGTGTCCAATAATTACTTGTCCATTAGTTTCATTACATCCTTAGGAACTAAAAATGTAATCTATGCTTCCAAGTCTTTCTTCTCCTTTTCTAGATTGGTGATCTTCTGTTGCATCCCCTAGATTCTAGACAAGGCTATTGTTGATTGGGCCACTACCAAAATTCCCACATCATCCTAAAGTATGGGATGTTCCCCTACTACCTACCCTCATATAGGATTTATTCCTACAAAATATTTCACCTTTTGAAAGGTGAACTACTCAGTGTCAATGGTAGCTTTTTTGGTTGTCACCCTTTCAAACCTTGTTGTGTCTGAATTATACATGATAGTGGTCACTGGTCTAGAGGGATTTGATGTATCTAGGGTTTTAATCCTATTTATACTTGATGCTCCTAGATATTTTATTTTATTTCCACTTTTCTTGGTTTCTTAAACAATTCTTCTTTCTTCTTGCTCCTTCATGAGCTCTTTGATCCGAGTTTTGACATTATCAAGGGGATCTTCACTTTTAGTGTGGGTAATTGCTAGTGAGTGTGATTAGGAAAGAACCTTTTGGATTTTCCCATATATTTACCTATTATGAATGATATTTATATATATGTGGAACTCATCATTGAACAAATTTACTTCACTAGTTGGATAGGTCCATGCCACCTTTGGTCTTTTGGAGGACCTACGGATAAGGGAAAACTCAAAATCCCTCTTCCTTTTTGTGATAGGGACCAATTACAATGCCACTCCTTTTATCTTTTCTCCCTCACCTATTTGATATCCCTCAATTCATGCTAACACAACTAGGGCTCCCTCATCTTCTTGATCAGATGCATAAGTCTCTATAATTTCCTTGAAGAATTCATCCACCATCTCATATGATTCTAGGGCAACCATATCAATGTGTTCCACTAGAGAAGATAGTTTTAGAGGTTAGGCTAATGATCAAGGGCCTTTTCTTTGCCTTTATTCTAATTTCTTCTCATTGAGTCAATGAATTTGGAGTGCTTGTTTTTGTGGCTAATGTGGAGGTGCATTAAGAGTGGAAGATAGTAGATGATACTGCAATGGGTTCATTTTCCATCTCTCCCTAGCTAGTTTATCATCTCTTTGTAGTATTTTCTCAAGCTTGAAACCATGTTGCATGCACCTTGTAAGGACTTATTCAAGGTCTATATATTTTGTGTAAAAATGGTCATACAAACTAACCCCATGCTCATAAGTTACTTTGGTTAGTTTATTTGACTGTAAATGAGTGACAACCTTGTTATTGGGGTCCCATTCATTTAGGTTGTTCTTCTAAAAGTGGAAGGCATCCCTATGTTTGGACATGATGTCCAATTGTTTCCAGTCTTGGATAAAAATTTTCCCAATCAAGAATGGGAAAGGGTGTAGCATTCCCTTCCTCTTCTCCTTGCAAACATTATCAATTCCTTGTAAGATTTGGTGAGCAATTTCTTGCTCAGCCAACTTTAGGGGAACATAGACATACAACTTGAATTGTTGGGTCATCATCCCTTCTATTCTAATAATGATGTAATCTAGATAGTACCAAATATCTCCCATGAGTTTGAAATACTTCTTTAAAAGAGGGAGAATCTTGTGCATGGGGTTCCTTATGATATTTTTGACAAAATTAGGGTATATACAATCACAAATGAACTACATATGAACTGTACACTTGAAGGTGTGCAACTTGGCATAGTGATGGGAAATGGTAGTTTTTCTATGGGAGGACAAATTATTGACACCAAGAATATGTGTGGATGCCATTAATGAATCTAATAGATAGGACATCATGGTGAATTGTTGGATTGTCCTTCTCTTAATGTCATAAAATTATCTCCCTAATTAGATGCTAATTACTTCTCTAATGGGTGGAGTTAAATTCTCTTCCACCATGAAATATATGTAGGAAACCCATCTAGGGTTAACATAGGTTGTGATGGCCATCCCTAAAGCTCTATGCAATAGGGTCATAATGATCCTAATTCCTTGTCTAAATTTAATGATAGGGATTTTACCATCATGTCTCTTAGCTACATTATTTCCTTAGACTAACCAGGGTCTTAAGATAACATCTCTATTATGCTGTGTAGTCCATTCTTTAATCGATGGGAGGTTTATATGATCTCTATGTATCTTGTAGTAGCCTTTAAAAGCTATTGGGGAAATATAGGAAATTCTATTTGACCCTCCTTTGATGATCCAATCATTATATATTCTAAAATCAACAAATAGGGGTGCCAAGATATCAATGCAATGCAATACCTCAAGTTTAGTAGTATCTTTATGAATAACTATCATTTGGATTACAGCCAGGTCCTCAAACTTCCTCTTGGTTACTACCACCCTTTACTCATCAGATGATAGAGGTTGTAGCTCCTCAATTGTGAAGAAAATCTTGAACCAATTCTTCATGCCTTTAGTTAGTGCCCCTATATCTAATTTAGTATCTCCAAAGCATCTCCCTTCATGGTTCATAGATAGGTATGTGTCTCTCTCTTCTTTCATTTATTTCCTTTCCACTACCATGATCTTAATTTCCTTGGAATATGACTGGTCTTGATGCTTAAGATGACACTTTGAGCTTTCTTAATGTAATTATGTCCTTAACAGTCAAGTTTTGAGGCCTGAAGTCAAGGTTTAGGGATTTAAGCTAGTCTCATAGGGATTTTAAGGCTTAAATGGTGAAGGTGATATATTTCATAAATGTATTGATGTCTCAAATATTATGGATGGCACCACTTATACAAATCCTATCTTTTTGAGCATGCCAAATCTTAATATTGTCCTTTAGTGCTTATATGGCATTTACGTAGACCTCCTTATGCTTGTTCCCCTAACACTCCCATGGGAATCCCTTTGAAAATTAGAAATTGGATTTTAAATAAATCCTTTTTTTTCACTCTATTGTATTAGGATTCTAATATGAATATGAGCCTTTGATTAATATTTTGAATATCCTCTTTGATTGGTCACTCAAATCCTAGATGACCCAGTTATGCCAAGTGGTGCATTCTAGATTTTTTGGGAAAGTCAACATTCACTTTGTGTCATTAAGATTAAGATAAATGATGAAGTGATAATGGTTGATCATGACACATGAGGTCAAATTTGATTGGTTGAGAGGTTGGCTATGGTTAAATTTGATGGTCTTACTAACATCAAAGATGTCCTCACAAACATCAAATGATAAGAGCACGAATGTCAAATTTAATATTATGAGACTATTTTGACTGAATGATAGCATGCCATATGTCACATTCCTAGTGCTCTCAGGACTTTGAGATTGATTTAGTCTATTATATGAAGCTAGGTGATTAATGCAAAACATTGATCATGATCCAAGATGTCTTCTCTAATTAGCCTAGATTTAGGGCTCTTTGAATTTGCACTATTAGATCAAGATCACTAGGTGAATATGGATATTCCAATTATATAAGATGCACAAAAATTAAATTATTTCATGATGCACATAGGCTTAAGTTGAGGGTTTAACATTAAAAAACACTGTGATCTAAGTTTTAATGTGATAAGCCTAAAGTGTAAATGTTTAGAGCATCCCCTTTTTTAATAAGGATAAAATTTAAGATGGGGTTTAATTTGAATGCCTTTTTAGCATCAAATACATCCTCACAAATTTCAAATGATGATAGCACATACATCAAAGTAAATACCATAGAAACTTTTATAGTGAGTAGGTTTAGTATGTAGTTCATCCTAGGATGATTTTGTGTTGTTGGATTCAAGGTTTTGAGGAAGTGAGGACCATTAGATTTGCATCCAAGTTAAAAAAATTTAAAGATATCATGATATATGTAGTGATTAAAAATAAATTTAGGATCCTTGAGTCATCATTTGTGTTGAACAAACACCAAGACATTTCAAGACTAAAATTTTGGAAAAACATTGATAAAGTCTAAGTCTAGGATGAAAAGGGGTTTATGGATATAAAATTTAATGAGGTTAGGAGGGATTTTAAAAGGGGGAAATAACATAAAATGGAACTTAAGTATGATTTTTTTAAGGTTAAAACATGTTTAAAAACATAATTGAGCCTTAATTTAAAATTAAACTTAGTGTATTTTTTTAAAGGACCGATTCTTGCTAAATTTTCTCTTGTGAAAATTGAATTTGAACCCTTAGGGTTTTTCTACTCAAGAACCCTTCCTTCCTCCATGAAACCTATACTTAACCATGAAAGGGTAATAATTAGTAGGGTTAGCTCATAAATCATAATTAAACATGCAAAGACCTATCCCTTTCTAGGTGGATGATCTTCAAATTCTAAAAGAATAACCTCATAAAAGCCAGAATGGGATACAAATGTTTTGAAACATTTACAAGGGTCCCCATTTTGAAAAGCAAAAAAATTGGGTATGTTGGTCCCAAAAACAAGTATAATAGTAACTATAGTGACTCTTATATCTTTTCCTATCCCCAGTAATCTCCCATAACTACAAGATTAGGAACTGACTCTATTCCTATGTTTTATTTGATCTTATTCATGGGTTTTTGATACACATTGTTTGATGCATTAGGTAAATAATATCATAGAGTGTTCTCTCCTTCTCTTTTTCGAATGTTTATGTTTTGTTCATTCTATCTTATCTAAATTTTTATAAACTTTTTGATAATGTTGGTTTAGCTTCCTTATCTAATTCAAATAAGCCTTCTAAATCCAAATATCTATTAGTATTACTATATTCTATCAGCATATCTATTATTCTATTACAAGGATTCATAAAAATTTGTTACTATTGACTTGCCATGTAATTTTGAACTACTAGATTAAATCATGAGTTACTTATTATTAATATTATGAATTTTTTATATCTCCCAAATCTTATGCTCATCTATGACATAAATATTTTAAGTTTATAAAATACATTCTACACCAAGGGGTTATCATATTCAAACATAAAAGTCAAAATGAAATATTTTTTCACTTGTGCCCAATGTTTAGTCTCTCTCTTGAGATCTTGATGCATATACCAATTTGTTGGTAATGTCACTAGTTTATGGCTAAAAATGTGCACCCAATACCTAATCTCCACTCCTTTCATATACCATATATATATTTATGAATGTATAGCTCAAAAAATTGGCCTTCTTAAAATAAATTCCATTCATATTTCACCATTGGTAGTAACTTAAACTATGGATGAAAAAACTTACGCGCCTCCTCCTAATGTAGCTTTGGATCTCTATGCACTTCCCACCAAGTTCTAGTAGTACCTTTTAGTGCATATCTTAGTGTGATGACTCTTTGATCCACCTCCAGCACATGGTACTCTAACCTCAAGATGAATGTATTAAGTTCCTCTATTAAAAATTATTGAGGTAACTCACATTCAATGGTAAACACCATATGCAGAGGTCGTATCTCATGATCTCCTCTCACCCAATTTACCATGTGAGTGTTTAAATCACCATTTATGGAAGATGTTGTAGTCCAAGGTAAAACACCCTATGTATTAGGTTCATTATAATCCATAATTATTACACATGTATTATATAGGAAATATACCTTTTACTTAGTAGGAGATCACATCAATGGAAGGGTATAAACTTTGAGTTAAAATTTTGTCATTGGTGATTTTTTTATTTCCAACTTTTAATATAGTTTCTTTATTATATGTTATTGCTCCATTTTTGGGTTCAAAAAATGATACTCAAAATCTCTCAATGCATTCCTCTACGTATATGTGCCAAATTTAAACCAACTATTATCACTATATGCATATGGTGACTCTATTTCCTTCAAAATTATGTATGGATGTGGTTCCACTTTATTCAAAGGGATGAAAAGTATCTTGTCTCCTTGATGAGCCTCTAATTGGTTGCACACTATGTTAATATTAATTTAAACATCATAATTCCATTTCTTACCAATTAAGTAAAGGTAATGGGTCTCTAGACTCTTCATATCAATGACTTCAAAATCATTATGTAAACTTAACTCAACCAATCTAATATCTACATCCTCGATGTGACCAATTGGTTCTACTCACCTATAATATACAAGGTTGAGGGTGATAAGATAGTAGCATAAGTATATCCTACCAATAGCTTGCCATGTTGATCTCAAAATCATATTCATATTACTATTGAAATAAAATATTGTTTTATAAATTTCATAACCTAAAATATCAATATCCATGTAGGATTCAACATCTTAAGGCTTATTAGTTTTCACATACTACACAACCTTATTAGTATGTTGCTACCTATTGATGCCTAAATGTGTATCACTAGGTCAACATATATAGTGTTTAAAAAACACTTATCATTTATAGATTTAAATAATCCATTACATAAGTTATTGTTTTTGATATTCCTGAAATCTATGGTGGAGTAGTGGCCAAGCTAAATGACTATTTCACAAAATAAACATGTAATTGGTTATTGGGAAAAACCATGGTCCCAAATATTTATGAAGATGAAAATTATCTAAAATAATTCCAATGAATGATGTCCAAACCCTAAGATAACATGGATATTTATAATCACAAGTTAAACTAAAGTTTTCTGGTCAAACAAGGAGCAAAAGGAAGGGTAGAACAAAAATAAGGTATTTCTTATCTTCAAACTATACATTATGACAAAGTTTCAATTTCTTTAGAACATGTATTTAACCAATAAATTACATGAATTAGCATATGTTCAAATCCTATAACACATTAGGAAAATATATAAGGATAAATAATGCAAAAAAGAAATCCGGTTCACTTTAAAGATTCACCCCTGCAAGCAAACAACATTAGCCTAGATGCAAGAAGAATAAATAAAGAAAATAAAACCTATGAACTTACAACTAATCCAAAATTATCCCAAATTAGTAACTCTACATTAAAGGTGCACATTTAGAATTCATAAAAATAATTCAAATATGAATATCAAAATAGATAGCTGAGGAAGCAGCCATGATAGCAAACACATGGACAAATATTGGATAGAATTTTCAAAATTCCTTACTTATACTAATTGCACCAAGTTTACAAAGTAATTTTGGCTCTAAGAAATCCCTTCCCCTTTACAATAAATACCTCTTTATATATACCATTTATGAGGTATGATGTTCAGTAATGTATAATTACATTTGTACCTATGTCTAGGATAGTCATCCTTTTTGTTATATTCTAGAAAAAATGACCTTTTCTAGTATACTAATCTATTGGAAATGTACTTTACAAGTTATACATGCCTTTACAAAAAATAATATTTCATTTACAAAATTATACAAGATCAATTATAAAAATAATATTATTATCTTAACTAACTTGGAAACCTTGGTGTTGTTACAACCTTCTACCTTCCTTATAGGATCTTCATTCCATAATGATATTCATTGATCATCTAGAGGTCAGAAAATTGTCTCATGAGAAATGTTTTTTATCTCCAAGGTTATCACGATCCCTCTCAGTTATTTCCAAGTTCTACTTGATGCTCACAAAATCTCCTATCTTCTCCTCAAATGTCAATAGTAGGTCAATGATCTTCTTATTATCAACCCCTATCTTCCCTTGAAATACTTGTTTAGGCTATCATGGCTCTGGGATTCTCTATATTTCTTTCTAGTGGTATGTAGCTAAATTCTATATCGAATTATCCTTACACAAGTGATAATTCAACCTCCTTGGATTGATTATAATGAGTATAGGGTTGAACTATGTTTTTCATACTTTCCAAGGCCATCCTGAAGGTTTTTTCATTGCTCTAATGGTAGTAGTTATCTAAACTTGTATGAGCTTCATTACTTAGATCTCAATTATACTACATACTTATTCCCTTACATTTCTTGGGTCTACAAGATCTTCCACTTGGAAATTATACTTATTTGACTCTGATGTGGCATCACCATGGCATCCATGTGGCATTTTCATGGCATTTTTATCATTCATATTTAAAAATTGACCATTGCCTTTTGAAAATTATACTTTGATCTCACACCATTTGATCATCCTTGTATAGATCAACATGGACCATTGATTTTGATTTGAGAACTCAAACTCTATTAGTTTATTGCTATGTTGTCCATGGTTATGACACTTATCACTTTTACATTCACTCTGAGCTTTATTGAAATGTCAACATTGATCTTGCACCATTGATCTTGATTATATGGGTCAATCATGCTTTATCAATCTTGATCAATTGAATTATACCTCATGTTCCATGGACCATTAATCAAAATGTGTACCCTCATATGCATACCATCTACCTTTGAAATATGCTTGATCTTTAATTTGTAACCCATAGCTATGTCATGTGTCATCTCCATGTTTATCCCAAAGGTTTTTGACTTTTTAACATTCATCACCCACTATGTGATCATCCTCACCTGAGTAAGCGTGTTCTATTAGATCTTGATCCACAACATCATATGCCATTAGTTTTTTAGTGTTCTTTGGCTAAGACTATGATACTTATTACCCTCTCACTTTTCCCAAGGCTCTATTGAAGTTTTGACTCAATATGTACCATTAGATCAATTTAGCTCGAGAAAATGCATACCGTTAATCTTTAGAAGATGATTTAACTTTAACTTAGGGTCAGGGATTTAAATTTTTAACTTTAATCTTATACCATTGATCTTGATCATCTGGGTAAACATGGATCATTGATCCTACAAATAAAAATGCTATTTAAGTTAGTGTTTGTGAAAATAAATAACTTAGCATAATTATTTGGACTATGGTGTTATTTCATGTTGATAAACATTGGCAAGACCTTAGGAAAGACATTTAAAGCTAATTTTTGAGACATAATAAAGGGGACTTCACAAATAATCATACATAACATATAGTTTTATCCTAAGTTTTGTTGTATTAATAAATACAATGAACTTTAGGGTAAGGCTTTTAGGCTAGGTTTATAGAAAAAGGGACCCTTTGTCTAGTTAGACCATATATAAATAAAAGGGACCAAGGGGGCTTAGGATATAAAGGGGAAAAGCATAAAAATTTTTAGACTAAGGTTTGGTCATGTTAATAAACATGACTAAGCCTTAGGATAAAAATTAGACTATGTCTATGGAAATATAAAGCATTCCCACATAATTATTTCTGCCAACATTGAATTTAATTCAAAAGGGACCTAGGTTAAACATTAGACTAGGGCATTTAAAAAATAGATTCAATTAATCTTTGACAGATGCAAGGCTAGTAAAAGATCAATTTAACATTGAAGCACAAAAATCCTAAGCATCTTCATTCCCAAGTGAGATTCCATTGAACCCATAATATAGAAACATAGTCAACAATCATTAACAACATTAGAAGGGGTAAAACCATGATCACTTAAAAATATGTCAATTAATGTGAATGAGAACTAGGTGTGGATGATATTAAAATAAAGACAATGTGTAAACATGTTAGTGGTACTTTGATCAAGTGATTTTTAAATTTTAAGTAAAATTTTTTACAATTTGAAATAAGGGTCCCCATTTATCAAAAACGGGGGTATGTTGACCTCAACATTACCCTCACTTCACACACTTTGAAAAATTATGCAAGAGGTTTATAATATTATGTGATATATCCTAATTATGGAGTGTACTGAGTAACTTTAGGAATTATTTCAAAGTAATTACAACTCCTTCCTACTATTATCACTCTAGAGCACACCCTCACTCTAGTTGACACAATTGAAACTTCTCTGAGTGTGGGTGACTCTTTGATGAGAAGAACCTCCAGAGAGGGTTGGTTCCCTTTTGATTTATCAGTTATATTTAAATTACTATGATTTTATTTTTGTGATTTTGGGATGAAAAGGGGAAGAAGGAACTTAAATGAAATTATAATTAAAAGGGGGTGATACACCTAAATTTATAAAATCCTCTAAAGTTTTTGAAATCAAAATACACATAATCAAATGAAATCTATAATTCTATCCTTAAGTAAAAATGTTTTAGATGAAGGGTTGAAACCCTCTTTAAATGACCTATAAAAGGCTAAGATAAAGAAAGATAGGTGAGGAAGGGACCTATAAAAGGAGATAAATATCACTTATGTGTTGATGCACAATCAAATAGACACTATTCTTCTCTCAAAACTCAGATTTAGAATAGAAATTCCTTTATTGATCACTAGTCTAGCTTATAATTTATTTTCTTCCAACTTCAAGGCTCCTTCTAAATGGCTTGATTAAACCAATAAATAAGCTTTCCAAAATTTAAAATAGCCTTAAGTGGAGTTCTAAAAAAATAAAGGGTTAGTCTTGGTTAATTGACTCAAGACTTAACACCTTTTACAATGTTTAGAATATTCAATAAAATATTTTCCCTTTACAAAAATTTGCATTCCTTTCCAATCCTTAGTGTAGAAGTATGGATGATGAGCCCAAGTTTGAAAGGTTGATATTTAAAAAAAAAATACACTCTCTGAAAATATACAAAGATGAATGAATCCAAGGTTGGAATAGAAGTATGGATGGTGGGACCATTGAAACTCAAACTTCTCATTTTCATGGAATACTACACCAAATCTCCAAATAAAGACCTCCATTTTATTTTTTTGAACGCTGAGTTGGAAGAAGAGATTATTCCCCTTTGTATGGAATACAAGTAAGATGTGTAACAAGCTTTTTTAGTCAAATCCAACTCAAGATTAGTCAACCTTTAATGGTCTACACTTGCATGCAAATCTATGCCACATCTTAGATGAAGAACTCTGATTTAACTACCTAAAGCGTTGAAAGCTTTGGATTGCATGAAAACCAAGGATATGTGTGATTTGATTGAAAAATAAACTGAAGCTTTGACCAATCCATTATAAATATCCCTTGCTTGCATGGACAAGGATCTTGATGAGTGAGAGATGCATTCAAATTGAATTCCTTGTTATTTCTTGGCCTTCTACTCTCAGGTTCTTCACTTCTATGCATGCATTTCTTCAATCCATTTGATTTTTTGTTTTTAACTTTTTTTATTTATTTGTGTCTATTTGTCTTTGTTTGTTCCTTGATATCCTTGGATAAATTTTCCATGAATTACTTGTGTCTATCTTCCCTTGGCTTGTCTTTTCTTTCAAGCTTTATTGCCTCTTGATTTTCCCTTGCTTATTTTCCTATAGGAATTTTTCATTTCCTTATTTATTCCTTCAGCTTTTACTTGTTTATTTTCCCATGGACAAATATTCTATGGGAATTATCTCTCAACTTACCCTTCAAAATTTACTTTTGTCACTTTGGGATTTACCAATTGTTTGCTTTAGGCATAACATCTAACAAAATGTTTGAAGGAAATGTTTCCTTTAGGGTTTTGTCTTAAGGACTTTCTTGAAATAAAGTGCTCTTCGGTCCTTCAAAATTTACCCTTCGAAAGCATAAACCAACCTTTTGAAAGTTTTGGAAAGTGACTTTCTGAAAGGGCACATACCCTTAGATATTCTTGTAAAAGTCCTTGAAATCTTGAAGTGAACCTTCTCGAAGGGAAGATACCCTTCAGGATTCTTGCCAAGTGACTTTTCCAAAAATACCCTTTAGCAACTTGAAGATGCCCTTCAAGATTTTGTGACTCTTTGGCTTTTCTCCAAGTGACCCTTCATGAGAATAAATGGTAGAATTTCCCTTGAAAATTCCTTTGGTATTTTGTGAATGTACTTTCTCTAAGGGCACATACCATTCAATTTTTCTATGAACTATCCTTTAGGAAAAAATTATGGATCATTCCTTTTGAAAATGAAGCCCCTTAGAATTTTGAATTGGATTTTCTTTTGGAAAAGTTGGAAAGTCCTTCGGATTTCTTCAATTTGTCCTTTTTGACTTCTATTTTGAGCTTTCTATAAGGGTACATACCCTTAAAGATTTTTGTAATGAACCTTCCTGAAGCGCACATACCCTTTGGGTTTCTAAACTACACCTTTTCCCTTCACCGAACTATCCTTTGGAAAAACAAATAAACTGCTAATTATTTTAGACTTCTTGCAAAGTCCTTTTTTGGATTTCTTTTCCCTTGGACAAAAATTCCAAGGAAATTATTCCCACTCTTAGCCCAAAAAAAATATGAGAAAGAAAACACTTGGTGAAAAGTCTGGAAATAAAAATAAACCTGTATTCCTACTTTTGATCCCTTGCTTTCATTTGTAAGTGAACCTACAGGCATGTAGGTCTAGTCTTAAGGATGGTTTTAGCTATATATACTATTAGGTCTCTTTTATTGGCCTCTTAATATATATTCCTTAATGCTGGATGCATTAGTTACCTTGTCACCATGGAATTCAAACCCTAGATTGAGGTAATCTTCCTAAGTGTCTTGGAATGTTGGATTGGTGATCAAACTTGACTGTAGGTACCTTATGTGAGTTGTAGGTTAATTTTCCATATAGGACTATAGGTTATTGTTTCCTATCTCTTTTCAAAACATAACCACACCTTTCATGCACCCTATATAGAATCACTTCACCACCATACTAGTTAACCATTTCTGATTAAACCTTTCAAATTAGAATTCCATATATAAAAAGATTGATATAGCCCTAAATGGACCTATAGAGTTATCTTTTTGTTGAATGATTATAGGTGCATATGATGAGTAACCCTATATAATGCCTTATGAACTTTAATATGCCTTTTTCCATAACACTCTTATCCACCTTATGAGGTTATTCCTCTTACAAGCCTTTAGGTTAACTTTATAAATATATATGACATTTTAAGTAGGAGATATGCTTTTTGAACTTGTTGTAGGTGCCTTACCCTTGTATGGATTGTAGCTTGTCTATGACCTTAAAGAAGGGTCAAAGGTAGATTTGATCATCATTATTCTTCATGGTTTCTTGATCAGTCCATTTGCAAACATAAACCACATGAGAAAACTCACTCT
This sequence comes from Torreya grandis, assembly GCA_037957365.1. NCBI lineage: Eukaryota > Viridiplantae > Streptophyta > Pinopsida > Cupressales > Taxaceae > Torreya > Torreya grandis. Next base: position 771,809 of record JARHVA010003527.1, read on the forward strand.
CACATTAACCTTCATCTCCATGCTTGTTTTTCACCTCATAAATGGGTTGTTCATGTATTCTCCTTATGATCATAAGTACTTATTAATAAATCTTGATAAAGACCTTTCTTATTTCAACACATCATCCTTGTGAACACAATTTATTATGTAACATTATTTTAGGTCCTCATCATGACTGTATTTGATACTTGACTACCTACATATCCCTTTATTCATGCCTTTAGTCTATAATTCACCAGTTTGACCAGGTGTATAGGGAAATTGACCATTCTGGGGAAAGTTTTGAATAGTAGGGGTAGTAATTTAGCCTTCACAAGACACATTACTAACACCTACTTCATTATTTGCATAATCTATCAATACATCTATGTCAATGGTTTTTATATCTCTTTCTAAATAATTTTACTATCGTATATTTTGTATAACCTGAGTATCTTGATACATCAAAGTCTTCTCCCTTATAAGATCAAGATATTGATTAGGTTGATATTTTTTAATTCCTTGATCTAATAGCATATCCAAATGTGGTAATCCTTATTCTGTATGATTTTGTTTAGTAATTACCTAGATGAATGCATTTTCTTTAAGTTGTGCATTGACTAGATTTACATTATAACCATTTTTTCTTCCTTTTCTTCTCAATTTTGCAATAAACATAGTAGGTATGTCTCTACAAATTGGTAGGGATATTATTAACATTGTGATTGTATTCACCACATAAATAACATTGCATATGTGGTTGATCTTATTGATTGTCATTTTTATGGCCTCTTAGATACCCTCCTTGATATCCTCCCATGTAGCCTCCTTTATATCTACCTCTATTTTGTTAGTATCCCCATATTTATGACTGGTATCTAGCATATCCTCATTATTGGGTTTGTTATGTACCTTACCCTCCATATTAATGTTGAGGTTAATTTGGAGCCCAATTAGATTATTGTGGGCTCACATTATTCTAGTAAGATTGATATTGGTGTTGTACAGAAGATGGAATCTAGACAACCAGAATTGGGGTTGGTATTATGATGACAAAGGTATCCAATAGGTATTACCTGATGTCATACTTTCCATGTCCACATTCAAGCTTTGGATACACTAATTTGTAGTTAGTAACTGCTTCATAAAAACTATGAAGACATTTGTAATATCTTATTTTAACTCTTACATAGCTCTATAGCTCTTTTCATCATGATTTATCAACTTTTAAAAGTTTTAGTGAATACTCTATGATTTTTGGATATATTATTTTAAAATATGGCACTTTGAAGTAGCATTTCCAACTACTCTACAAATTTCACAAAACTCTCTTTTGAGGTTTGGAAAATCATTCCTATGGTGCCCTTTTCAACCACTTTATATACAACATAAGCCTCATTTAGGATTATCATTCTCATGCATCTCATCCATTATTCTCATAAAATCATCTAGTATTAATTATAATTTAAAAATCGTTATTATAAGGTCACCCATAATCCTCAATTTAATCCATTCATAAAGTAATAGATCAAAGATCAACCTTATTCAAGAACTAGGACTACACAATAGCAAATATAATTCTTGGTTATATCTTTTTGATGAACCAAGAAGCATTATCCTTGTCTTATAGTATTAAATTTATCTTATTCATAACATCAAAAAACTTATGATTGTAATCTTTGACTGATTCTCCAAAATTTTATCAAAACTTCTTTAGGTTTTAAAAAATTTAGCTTGTATGTATATTTACGTTAACATCTACTACCAACAGATCTTTAACTTGTGAAATATCAATATTATTTATATTTATTTTAAAAATTAAATATAAATATCACTCTCCAAAAAACCTATGAGTTTTCATTTCTTAACAAGATCCAATGTTACCCCCTTAACATTCCATTTCATATCACAAGTTGCCAAGTATTGCTTAAAATATATAAACCCATCATGTTACATTAAATAAATAAAAATGATTGCATTGAATGGAATATTTATCACAAATTATGTTTATAACACTAATTTATACACACTAGTTATTATAACTACAGGTATATGTGCACTAGTGACTATGACTATATGTGTTTGTGCACTAGTGACTGTAACTAGGGAATTATGTGCACTAGTCTTTGTAGGTGTCCTAAAAATGAATCCCAACTCTTCTTTCCTATTTTTATATATTTAATTATTTTTATTTACACTTATATTACCAAACTTTAATGTAAAGGAATCAAACCAATTTGTATCTAACTCTTCTCATATACTTCTTCTCTAGAATAATATATTGGGATGGGGGGATGCATAATCTTGAAGTGAATGATTTATAATTTGAAATTCATATAAATTTAAACTTGAACTTATGATAATTCCTCACTCAAGCCTAAATTTTTCCCATGAATATTACTTCTTAGGTCCAAAAAAAATCCCCCTTCATTAACTTCAATCAGTTTCTATCTTCTAGTTATTCTGCTTCTAACTTACCTTCTTCCTACTCATGAGATCCATATATGCACTATTTTTATTTTTTCCCCCTCTTTATTAGTAACTTATGCATAATTTACTAATTATTTGACTTATATCTTCTCTATTATCATAGTTCCCTTTTTAATCACATAATTTTTTTCTCGCTCTAGCTCTTTTCATCCTCCATGTTTTGGGGTTAGGTTCAATTTTCTATAGTCAGCTCCATATCATTGACTTCTATCCCACACACATACCCATGATGCCTAAAGTGACTAATCAATTTTTTTAAGATTAGGCACCATGTTCTTTTACATAACAAACATTTTAATCAATATAGGAAACTATTGAAGGAACTAATAATGGAATCCTCTAACAAATAGGTATTGTGTAGATTTAAAGGCTAAATAAAATTATAGAATAAATTTTATGATATAGCTATCAATTATAGTATGGGTCTGGTAGTCCATAGCACAAGTCCAATCAATATTTATACTTTCCAATATATCTAACTTATCTTCCTTCCAAAAAATAAACTATATGATTATCCTCTAGAAATAGTAATACTCTAGTATTTACAACTACATAGCTAAAAATCTTTACACTAGAAGATTTCCTAAATATCTCTATATATGTGTTCTTGAATTATCTCCTTTATAGTCACTTCAAATATTCTAGATTCTCTCTCTATAAATTTTCATATTCTCTCATCTAACCACCTTTTTAAATCTCTTTATCATGGTAACCATCTTAACATATTTCAAAATTAATATACTCTCACTACACCTTTTTTATCAGAGGTTCTTGGAAAACTATAGAATATGCTAATTATAGGGACAATTTACATATTTAATAACAAAATGTAATAGTTATCAGTGATTCACACTAAATGAATCTATTAATTACTAAATTGAGATCAGTATATGAATGCATGCAATGTTAATGTAAACCAAACAATCAGTATAAAATATATGAATAATAGATCAAAATATCTACAATACTCACTATGTATAGATTATAAGTAAAATAAATATAGGAAAACCATTTAGAAAATTGTATTAATCTCTATCACACATCAAAACCGTATTATATTACAAATTATCATTATAAATAGAGTATTACAAAGTGTTGTCTCTTCATATTACCACCTTTCCATATGCCGAAAGAAAAGACTCTTCTCTTATTCAATATATTTCTTATTATTAGAAGTTCTAATACATACAAATAATTATACAAAATACAATATCATATAATTTACACATGTTTCCATCCAATATACCTTGAAATTTTAAAAAGTCTAGTCTTCACCCAACACATTCTATTCATCATGATTGGACTAAGCTTAAAATGACAAATTACTCATGAAGATCTTTCTAAGAAGCCTCAAATATTAATCTCTATGATGGTTGTATGATGTCCCTCTTCAATAAGTTAGAGCATTCAATCCTTTGGAGTAATAGTTTTTATCAAAAAAAAATCTATCAACATTGGTGAAAAGTTATCTTTTGCATGAATTATTAATCTCATGCAAGAGTCAAATGATCCAATTAATAAATATGTTATTTGGTACAATAATATGGTGGAAAATATGACAAAATCTATGGCAGATAATGAATTAAAAAACATATTGACTTAAATCTTGTTAGTTCCACTCCATGAAAAAATCATGTTTGATAAATTTAGATCCTTTGATAAATTCCACATAATCAAAGAAAGAGAAATCAAGCTTATAGCATTGAAAAAGCTCAATTATGCATCAAGTGATCCATCTACTTACAATATCAATTTTCAAATCAAGTTTAATTACAAGGTAAAATCTAACAAAATAAAAATGAATCAAATGTATCATTTAATGCAATAATACAACCAACTAACAAGATCCAATTGATATTTCCACCTTGGAGGTGAATTAAAAGGTTACCAAAACCTAATATATTATTATAGAAACTAATTGATTACAATCTCATATCTCTATATCCTCCATTTGATCTTGATTTGACCAAACATCAACCTAAGATATTTGACAATATTGCATATTTTGAATACCAATTATGTATTGTGAATTTTATGAACAAGTGTTTAAGCTAACAAATAAGATATAATATATTATAAATGATAATACTATCAATTCAATCACATTAATAGATGCAGTTAGAACATAATAAAATGATATTGTAAAGCTAAACATATTCTATAATCCATTCTAAAATCATGATATAGCTGAGAATACATATAATTTAGAAATACATCATACATATAATGCACCTCCTCCTCCTTAATCATATGAGTATTCAATAGATATAAATGATCACATTAACACAATGTTCAATCATCTCATTTGATGAAAATTAAATATATGATGATAGTTCATAAAGGTATGCAATCTTTGTTACAACATAGATTAATAAAAAAAACCCATACATAGTGTTATAATTGACAATGAATCAAGAGAAAATTCATTGAAAATGAGACTCATTTATATTATGTGTTATACAGACCATTGTTTATAATATACATCAAGAGTAGTCAAATAATTCATTAGGCATACCCATAAAAATATTGAGTATATAATGATACCTCTCCAAGTTTTTTTATCAGTGATTTTGCTACACCTTTTTTAGTCTTCTCAAGCATAGATGTCTTTAACTTGTTATGAGGACATGTTTGGATACATAATATTAATAAAATACCATATAGAGTGGATATATGCCTCAATTACACAAATTTAAATCAAGTGGTAAAAGTTTAAGACATTCTATATGATCACCCTCTACATATAGTGGTAAATTGTCTTCCTACCCCACCACCACCATAGTCAATTGTAGAACCTATTCAAGAGCACCATAATGATAAAATAATGGTATCAACTCAAAATTTTAGTAAAAATATAATAATTACAATCATTTAAAATAATAGTGCAAAATTAGTTGTAGAGCCTATACAACATATTTATTTATAGCCATTTCAAGGAAGAGGTATACCTTCCTAAGCATAATGTTCCATTTCAAACATTTACTCAAGATTAAAATAATTTTAAATATCCTATAGTGAATCTTAAGATAACACTTAATATAATTATACATGATACATAAAAAATTTAGGTAATAATACCTTCTCCAATTATACATAAAAATTCACTAAGTCCTACACCTTCTTGAGCTTCAAAAAATTCCATGATCAGTGATCATGATAATTATGATACATAACTTGATTTTTTCTCTAGTTCATGTTCATCCACATGTAACACTCCTCATCCATGAAAATTAACTCTTCAACTGTATGATCCAAACACAGATTGTGGTCCTCCCATTGATGGGATAATGGGTTAGTCCCTTCACATATGTATCAAAAATTAAAAAAAATGTTTCAAAAAAATCAAAAAGAATTGTAAGAAAGTAAAAACATTCAAAATATTTTCAAGATAAAACAAATAAGACTTTAGCATGACATGAGATACTTGTTTACTTCTTTACATATTTGATTTATCACATATTTGGTAGATAACATATTATTTTCTATATACACATGCATTTGACAAGGTATATGAGTGGCATGTAGGAAATATAGTTTATATGCATTATTAGATATTGGAATCCCTTATACTCAGTGGCCATGCCTATGTTGGGGGCATCTAATTCTAAAATTTACACTATCATAGGTTATATATATCTATAACCTCAATTTCAATATTGAACTACATATATTAAAAGTTTCTTATTAATCATTAATATTTTACATTCAACTACATGAATATGCAAATTTTATATTGTGACATTGATGAATATGGATAGAATAGAATAGTTTACACTTGTTCTATGATCCATTGATGTTGCTTACTTTATTGAATTATATGATATCTATTTCTTGATTATTGTGTGTGACCTTTGGTCCTTTTGTGCAAATATATTAAACAACTCAATGAGATATTGATTGGTGTGTGTGACATTTTAATGTGTCAATTTATTGTGGACCTAAGCCTTATGTGTATAATATTTTCTTGTGCAACATTTTAACTTGTCCCTTGTATACACTCCTTGGATTTATTGTATGACATTTCATGGCATTGTGTGTTGTGCTCGTTGTGATTTCTAAGTTTAATTAGTTGTGCCATGATACATATCATGCAATTTTACAATGGTTACTTCAATTTATACTTCATTTATAAATATAAATACATTAAAATTTTATGCCTTGCATTCAATATTTTACATACATGCTTCAAATCAAAATTACATTTTCTATGATGACATACTATCCAACATGATGAAATTGTAATATATGATCAAATATTAATCATATGATGAAATTAACTCTTATTCTGATATGAGTTACTTGTAAGCCACATCCATCATCTCATGAGTAGGGCATCATAATGGGATTATCTTAGAGATCTAAGCCTCCATGAGTAGATACATATTAGATTTGGAAATACAATAGGTTAAAAAATAAAAAATATAGGGTATAGGTTTCAAATATATAGAGTACATGTTTTTAAATAATAAAATATATGCACAATAATAATATATAATAGGATATAAGTTTTAAAGATTCAAATAAATGTAGAAAGCAAAAACAAAATAATTACAACATGAAAATTATAGGTTGTAAATAACATTTAAAATTGTGAACATATGTGCATAGAATGCTACATCACTTGGCATAAATTGAAGGTACATTATTCTAATTCATGGTCATTATTTTAAAATTTAAAATTTGTAAAAAATCAAAGTTTAAAAATTCAAATCTCAAATTTCAAAGTTCAACTTTGAAAAAATTAGATGTAAAAAGTTCAAATTTAAAATTTCAAAGGAAAAATATATATTTTAATTTCAATATATATGTAATGCCATCATTATGGGGTTATGAATATTATTCATTCTCTTTTAATCATGAAAAATATAACTTATATCCTTATGTAACATTGTGATATGATCTATGCAAGTAATGTATGTTGAGGTTTAGTGGTTCTTAATAACCATGGCATTACTTGTAGTGAACCCATCATATGGTTCCATATTCTATGCAGGTGATGTATATTTGTGCCTTGTGATGATCAATAGGCTTATAATCATTTATAGATAACCCATCATGGTTCCATGTTTTTGGATTAATAATGCATATTTCCAACTCAAGAACTTGATTAGTTATTAAAATTGGGTCTTGATCATTTTCAATTTTATATTTGTTCAAACTATACAAGTACTTCAACAAGGTGCCACAATTACCCATAAATAGTTACATATTATAGGAAAATTAGGTTTCATCTCAATATATGTTTACTCCTTCCTTACTCTCTTTTCAAAAAAAAATGATAAAAAAATGACTACTTCATGATTTGTTGTAGGGTTTTCTCAATTGAGTGCTCTATAAAATTGAATTATTCACTCAAATAAAAAGTGTGTTATACACACTCAAGTTCAAAATTATTTTTCGTTTACTCCATAAATTTCATTACTATATTACATGGGAGGAAATGTAAACACATAAGCTTGGTCATAATTATTTGACAATGCTAATTATTGACATATTACTAACCACATTTCCATATAATTACTTGAATCTTATTCATCATTTTTTTAAACCATTTATCTATATATGGGCTCAAACCTTTATTTATCATTGCTACTATATATAAATTCCAATGTAAAATTCCCAAGCTATCTAAAATCACCTTTAGATTATATCCAACAAAGGACAATTATCCCTAATCCTTCTATACAAGTATGTGATAGATAGATAGGAATGTAAGAAAATCCTATTCATTTTGGTTGGTCTCATCCATACCACATAATGACTAGTTTCCAAATTTAAAATCAATCTTTTAGGTCCTATCATATTTTTTTCAAGGAAATTTTCAAAAATAAATCCTATAAATACACATAAAAGATCATCCATTCTCCCACCTTGAAAATTTTTGGCACTATCTATTAAGAACTTACATACATTTATACATTGAAAAAATATTCCTATTCTACCAAAATTCAATATTAATCAAAAAGAGTAGCCATAAGCCAAGTCAAATGCCTTCTAAAAAAATCAAAAGATATCATTGTCAAGTAATAAATCCATCTTATAGCTACATACATATATCTAAAAGAGCAAAATTTCACATTCACTCTTGGTGGGAGAAATATGTGTGCTTTATTTCCATCCTTGGAGTATTAGATACAAAGTAAATAATTAATCATCAAGGGGGTGATTGAGGCCAAATCAACCCTTTACATTCCCCTATTTTATTATTTTTTTTCAAGATATTAAATTGCCTGAAGGGTTTCAAAGACAATATAAGGAAAATAATTATTTCTACATAAAAAAACCCTAATTAAGATATATCATATTACTCAGAATTCATAGGTATGAAATGCATGATAACTAATTCTTTAGCACACTCAACTAGGACAAGTCTATGGTTAGTAGACTTGAGAACTCTCTATTCTAGTCCTCTTACAATGGTCACATCTAGAGATATTTTTTAATCCTCTTAAAAATTTGGCTTTTATATAATTTTCATATCTCTATCATTTATTGTTAGGCACTTGTCACAATAAACCAAGATAAGTCCACAGTTAATAGACTCAATCACTCTACTTATAGTGAACCTATCCATATTGTGTTTTTGATCTTGTAACTAATTTTGAGCCAATACAGTTACCTCTTCGTCTAAATTTCACTCTCATATAGTTATAAAATCAATATAAATTACTGTGTAAGTTAATTATATCTCTTTTTAGCACTTTCCAAAAACAATTTTTTTTCATATTTAGTATTTGTCAAAATAAAAACTGTTGAAAATTATACATATTCAGCATTATGATATTTTGATTTTTACACCTATAACTACAAATATAGTTTATTGTGTTTCTAACAAAAATAGGATGAAACATCATTATCATTGACATCACTTATAGCAAACCTATCATGATTCCATATTATTTTGGGTTAGTACATTGGGTACTTTTCCCTATTCATGATACTAGAGGTATGCATATTAAAATTGAAGGGCTAGATTAATTATTCAAAATTCGGACTTTATCACTCTCAATTTTCCAATGTTTCAACATGTTGAACCATCTCTACAATTTTTTTGACAACGGGGTATAGTTATCCAAGGCTTCAATAGGGAAGAATCATCCTTTAATAGTTATATGGAAACATGCTTTCATTTCTCTCATTTCAATTTCAAATTTTAGAGTTCAGATTTTAAATTTTCAAATATAGACATTAACTACTTCATGTGTTACAATAGGGTTTTCTAAATTGATTGTCTCACATAGTTGGATTTTCCTATCAAAATACAATGTTTATCTTACACACTCAAGCATATATTTCTCATTTATATTAGTAATTTCATTACTATAATAAATGGTGTATATATATACCTAAATTTCATCACAAATACTTGACAATGTTAATTATTGACATATCTTAAACCACTTAACTTATTCTACAATATATTACCCTTATTCACCATGTCTCTATCAATTTATCTATATTTAGGATTGACACCACTATTTTTTGTCATTACTACACATGAATTATCAATTCATTACTTAAAATATTTTATATCACTCTCAAATTACTCTTAGATGCAAGTTAGTTATCCTTAATTTTATAAGATAAGTTTTTGTTATGTATCTAGATCCACTACCATGAACCTATCCACTTAGAATGACCTTGTCCTTGTGTTATTTAATAACTAGTTTCCAAAATTTTAAATATCCATGTGGGCCATCCCACACATTCCAAAAATCAATTAAAGTAAATTACTCAAAAGTATCACTATATTAAAAATTCAAGGCCTCATTTTAAATGGGGCTTGATATCTATATGGCATATGAGAAAAGAAACCCTATTCTTACCCAAATTCAATATCAATCACTAGGAGTAAACACAAACAAAGTCTAAAGAATTCCAAATCAAGTAAAGATCTAATAATATCAAGTATATAATCCAAATTACTAATTTCATGAACATATTAATACAAAAAAATTTAAAATCACATTTGATATGATAACTACATGTGTATTTTTTCCATCCTTAAAGTATATGGATATGTAGGCCATGATAAATAATCAATGGGGTTGATTTCGTTCATCTCAAACTATTAAAATTTCCATTATATTTTTCAATTTTATATCTCTCATAAGTACACCTGGGATTTTCAAGGAAAGGAGAAGGGAAACAAAGGTTTTCATGCACTATTATTAGAATAAAAATATCTCATCCCTCTCAGCAGACACAAATACAAACTCTATTTCTAGAGCAAAGTAGTCACAAGTCTATTTTATCAATTCTTCCACTATTGAATACCTATTATAGTAAACAAGAAACTATAAATCTCAAGTATTTTATTATTATTCATGTTTAATATATTAATAAAATTTATCTTATAAATAAATTTAAATCAACTCATCCTTTACATTTAGATTTATCCTTGGATGCCATATATTAAAATCTAAGTAATCTTTCAAATTTTTATAGCTATTAAATATTTTTAAATAAAAAATAGTATAAAACATTGCCCTATATGTATGATGGTAAAATATGTCTTAAATATAAATATCTTATAATATAATAAAATGGATAAGACCATACTATATCCAACATACATATAAGAATTTTTTCCACAAATTAGGGTAACCACTAAAAGTAAGATATATTTGTATAAAAGGGGATCAATGATATATTTAAGGAACCTATGAAATTAAATGATGAACAAAGGAAAACTAGATCCAAGATATAAAATAAGTAAGTCAAATTGAGATAAATTCCATTAGGTGGTAACCAAAATGTATCTAAACTAAGTGTTTTAACTAAGAGGTTTCTAACTACTGATATATTGATATGAAAAGAGAACACAATCTAAGCTAAGCATGAATAATAATTAAAAAACATGATACTATAGTATATTCATATAAACCAAACCAAACAAATATTTTAGAGTTATGGATGCTTACCTTGGGTTGACTTGTTGTGCATCAATATATCCCTTGGATCAAGTGGACCTTTATGAGAGATGTTGTAGGTGAAGCCTCCAATGGTAAGGATGAACTAAGTATCATTAATATAGGACTACAAAGAATAAGGGATACCTATATAGTTAATATTCTCTATATTTAACTTCAAATCCTTGATAAGGACTAGACCTCCACAATAATAATCTCCCATACTTTAATTTCTCTTCTTCTACTAAAAGTATTTTTACATCTAAAAGTCGAGCAAAATGGTGTGTGATTATTATAAAAATGAGATATATGAGACCTATATATATGGATCTAAATACTAATATTAATCTAAATAATATGTTTATGGACTCAATACAGATCAATACAACATAAATATCAGGACATAAAATAGTACTACGTCTACCATGTTGATATAGTACAAAAGGGTGCATAAGTATATCAACTGGGGATGATATGTATAGGAAGAGACACATGTGGGAGAAATACCTATGTTAGACATTACTAATTTTAGAAAATAATATATAATTTATATAGCATCTCAATCTTATATACTTGATAAATACCTATCAGGGATCTACCGTTTAGTTTTAGACCTCCTTGTTATTGAAAGGCTCATATTATTAACCTAATTGTACCTAATTATTTATCTTATGGTATATTCCTATCATTTATGATGACCTAATTATCTTAAAGTGTAGAGAAATCCTAAAATATGATATATATCCTTAACTATTAGTTTTATATCCTTGGCAATTTCCTACCCCAACAGACACTTGTATCTTACATGGGAACACTTGTGTCAATGCAAATGTTGAAATCCTTATCAAGTGAACAATCCTCAAAATTCATCTAAATTTTAAATGTTTCAAAACATATGGGTTTGCCTAATTATATTATTCAACCCTACCATGAGATATTTCCAAAAGTCATGGTATAAATACAAATCTAAGCCAATCCATTGTTCATCTAATAAATACCAAGCTGAAATGTTCTTTAATAAGTACTTGATTCGTATTTGCTAGATGAAAACTCTAGGTGATTGATCTAAAATAAAGTGATCATTATGTACTAGATCTATTGACATTAGGACACATGCATCAAATCAAATGTCCCAAGGCTAACACAAGTTTCCAAGCATCAAAAAATAATACTTATAGAACAAGATGACTAGGTCCTAATCTTGTTCTAGCATATTTCCACCTCTACACTTCTAATATCTACCTATGCATTTGAAAATAATATAATTACTATATATTATTCTTATTTATTTAATAAAATTAATGTTTTTAATGTAATTTCTATATTTAGTATAACTTATCATTTAAATTAGAATATTCATTTATTTGAGTTTTCACTTAATTGGTCTGTTTTAGAATATTTATATTCATCCTTGTGTATAGGATATTATACCATTTAAGCCTCACCAAAACATATTTGAAAATGGTTAAATACTAATACAGTTGTAAATATAGAGTCTAAAATATAACTAACTCAATCCTAGTCGAGTTAATTATAAGAAAGCATGAAACTAGGCAAAATTGGTGGAATGAAGAGAAAAGAGCATCAAAGGAGGATAGAATGACTAGATATAAAGATAGTGAATGCAAACATGTATAATAGGTAACCATATAAAAATATATAATTTAAATTACCATGATCCATCCTAAAAACAATCCTAGTACATTTCATAGGATGTGCACTAAAGAAGACAGATTCACCAATGAGTTATGGATAATAAATTGTCAGTGATTGAAAAATATAATTGTATAAAAAACATATCATGCTTATGTGATTGATTCATAAATTATCATGTTAATTATTATATATACCTACTTCCCTTGATTTTCATAACATGTCTTTATGACTAATTACCTTATATGTTTAATGTTCTTACTTGATTTGACTTTTAGGTGTCTACCACATTATTTTTTATGACTATGTTGATTAGATCGATTATGTGACTTCAGTGTTTGATATAATTTCTAATTGTTTGATTTTATGTCATTGTTTGATATGTAATCATATGATAAATTCAATTTTATTTTCTTATGTTTGCCTACATGGTTGATTTATTTTATAATATGTTTTCATTGATTTTAGCGTTTAATGTGCTCTCATGTTTATTTCCATGTCTTATAGTCCAAAAATAATATTCTTTATTCCTCATCATGGGTTTCCATGAATTTTATATAATTTAAATTCCTTTCAGTGCATTGAGTGAAGTATAGATTAATTTACAAGCTTAGATATTTTCTTTGTGCCTTATCTTATATTTTCCATGTAATTTATCATTTTTATCTTATTTACATGTGTAGCCTTCTCCTTATTGTGTTCTTGTTGTGTTTCCATGATCCTTATTATGCATTTATTATATTTTTTTGTTCATGTAGCTATGTTCCATATCATGCATGTACTTGGGGCATATATTATATAAAAATACCATTGCTTTGATTATGCGCAACATTTATATATTTTAATATTACTAGCTTACAACTATGATTTTATATGTTATTATATTACCATTAGGTCTATATCTTGGGGCAACATGGGACAATATATCATGGGTGCATGTTCATAAATTCCATCTCTTTACAAATTAAAATCATAGATTTTATATATTACATATTTTACATCTAATCTCTTTATTTTGAGAAATTAGTTTAAAAAATTCACCCTACTTCTCAAAAGGTGGGAAAATATCATGTTTGTCATATTGAGAGACAATATTTTGGGGCATTTGTATTAACACAAAATAAATCTAGTAACTCAGATTTCATTATGTTTTCATTATTTTTTATACTCTAGACTTTATTGACTCCTATTTCAATGTAATAAAGATACCATTCATTTCTAATTTTATATTATATTCACATATTATGAAGATTTTTATTGATATTTTTACTTAGGACTTTATATGTATCTAGAGGCACATATTTATCAAGGGTGTTGAGCTCCACACTATTTTTACTTAAAGTAGGATGAGATATTTTATTTTGAGTACTTTATATTTTATTTTATATTATGACTATTTAGTGTTGACCCATGTATGTATATAGAAAATAAGAACATTTTTACGAGTTTCTAAATATATTGGATTTCGTTTTAGATATCCTTCCATGTATTATTTTTATGGTTTGAAATGTATACTTATGTTTTAAATTATTTTGTATTAGTGTATATAAATCAAGTATAAAACCTTGAATATTCAAATTATACAATGTGCATAAAAAATAAAACAAAATTGTATTCCATGTGTGATTTATTTCACATGAAAAATATAAAAACTATCAATAACATAAGGGATAAGAAGTACTTAGCTACATGGAAGTCAATTATGGTCTCTCTATTTTCTTTCAATCATTAGATGTACATTTTAATATCTCTATATTAACTCAAATCATGTAATGATTGTAATTACTATGCATGATCCCCTAAAAATTTATCATATTCCTATGGAATTCCAAAGTCATTTATTGTCTAATGGACTCTCCTGAGAGGACTAAGATGATATATTTTTGTTCAGGATTGCATGACTAGGTATGTAGATACCTTTTTTGTATTTGATCACCTTTGTTCATGTGCAGATAATATTATTTTTTCTATATTTTGTTTAAACCCTGTCTTTAAACATTTAATCAAGGAGAATTATTAAATTTTTAGTGGATTAGATTAAAATAACCTCATCTAATCATTGATAACCAATTAAGCATTATCTACATTTCTAATACTCTAAAGAGGGCACAAACTGCATGTATTTATCCATTTAATGTGACTATGTGCCAAATCATTTAGATTCAATTTTAAGTGTTATTTATACTAGGCCCTCCTTTGATATAATCATACAAAATAGATATCAACCTTTATAAATTTTAATTTTGCAATGAACAATGATTTAAGATTAATGTTAAATTCATATGTAATTTTGTAATAAATGAATGTTTATCCTAAATACATTTGAGGTAATTTTTATGTTTTTTATGTAGGTTTTATGAACACCAAGGAACTTTATGATTTGGACTCTAACATTTTAGGATTAATGAAGAAATATTGACTCCAAGGCATGAGTTATGAGGTAATGGGTTTTATAAACAACCTGGTGGTGGAATAGTGGTGAGTAGATTAGTTGTTTACCTTAGATGGTTTGAATATGACATGATTCTATAACTTATTGTTATCGGTGGATTGAATATGAGTCTAACATAAGGTTGGCATGATCAAAATAAACTAAAAAATAAATAAAATCTAGAGCAGAGAAGAAGGTTCATGAATCAAATAAGATGAAACCCTTCTATGTTGGATCTTGAAATAAGGGTTAGACAAATAGTAAAAACCAATGCTTAATGTAAGTTATTGTTATCACAAAGACACTTAAGCATAGTTAAGACACCAAGGAAACAAGAATATAGTGAAATTCAGTGTGCATAATCAAAGGTTATTGCATTTATGAGATTACAGTTGCACATCTACAAAGGGAGATTATGATTAACACATAAAATTACTCAATTCAATTACTACACAATATGAGTAATTGTATAAAGCAATGTTCATAAACAACTGAAAGACTAAGATACTATATTGACATAACTTCTCTAAAATCTCAAAAAATTGGAGAAGAGCATGATTTTCACATCAAGACAAATGGGGAAACAATCCTTAAATTTTATTATTACTATTAATAGCCAAAATTCTCCTCCCTTTATAATTAGGAGGATAAAAGTATATATAGGCTTAGTTATGGGGTGCCTCATCCTTTAAGAAAAGTTGAAATTTACATTTCCAATTATATAATTGTATGTCAAAATTCATGCATGATATACATGTATAAAAAGTGTATATATAAATAAAACTAATCAACTAAAATATAATACATATATGCTAATAAATTTAAGACCACCAATCCCAACTTGATTTAAAACATAAAAATGCATACATACAGACATGAAAGCATGTGCACATGCACAAGCATGAATGCATGTGTGCACGCGTGCACACACACACACACACACACACACACACACACACACACACACACACACACACACACACACACACACACACACACACACACACACACACACACACACACACACACACACACACACACACACACACACACACACACACACACACACACACACACACACACACACACACACACACACACACACACACACAAGGTGGTGATGATGTGCCACCATTAGGAGAGAAAAATAGTTGCATGATAGATGTTAAAATTAATTAATTATACTATCTGTTATGGTCCCCTAAGGAATAAAAATAATTCCCTTTGGAGTATACATTACTACATATCTAGAGAACTAAGGGCCTAGTGCTGACATTGACACTATAGTGTGAACTAACATTTATGTTGATGTGTTAATAGTTATTGTCACCTATGTGCTAGATGTTCACTTGGGAACCTCCTTTGTACCTTTCTACTTCTCAAATAATGCTTAAGTAGTTTTAAATTCATTTTTTATAATGTCAAAACTAAGTATATAAGGTTTAAATATTTTGATAGATTTATTCATCAACCTTATATGATCAGTTTTGGAGGCCTTGAACCCTAATCTTAGGTATTACACCTTAGTTACCATATTTTTTTCAAATTTGATCAACTATAAAATCTATTCATTAGTTTATAAATAGTTCCTTCAACTTTCTTCCTAAATCTATCTACAGCTACCTTAAGAAGTGATTTAAAATTAGTCATATTTAATAAGTTCCTCATGGACGTTATCACATATGTAACCCTCATATATTTTATTATCTCCATGGCCTCAATTTTATTTTGTGTGAACTTCTATAACAAGGCTTTCATCTATGTATTCCAATTAAAGGAACCACCTCTCTTTGAAATCACATAATCAAAACCCATACCACATCTTGGGTAGACATAAAATTTAATCAATTATATGCATTACTCCTCATGCATTAAATAAATAATTTGATTCCCTTATAAAATATTTTAATTAGTACCAAATTTTTAATAATTTTACCCTTTTAGGCTAGGAATCATCCCTAAAGGCTCAAATTGTATTAAAAATATCATACAACCTACTAGCTCCATTTTGGACATTATCCAAAAATTCTCAGGGAGACTAAATGATTTGTATCTGAAAAAGCTTTTTTTTTCTTATTATTTTATTTTATAAATTTATTTAATTTCCTCCCTATATTTATCCATGAAAGATAAAAATTCTTATGTATATTCATATGGGTCATTAAGACTCCTTTTGGACTTCTTGGCCAAAGGAAATAAGCTTTTTCTTTATTTTAGTAGTATTTCCTCTTTTGTGTTAGTTTTCACCCCTTTCCTCTTTCTCACCCTCTAAATTTTGGGTATTTATATAAGAACCAAGTTTTACTTATTCCCTCTCTAGTCTTATAACTCTTTAATCCATTAAGCTATAAGTATTTTCCCTTGTTCCTCAGGCTAGATGGGATTTGTACAAGTGGAAGGTGGAGTAATCCTTGGAGGTAGTTTTGAGGCCTTTATTTTTATGGCAAATTTAATGGGTGGTTAAATTATCCTTTTCCATCTTGATACTTCTCTCTAAGGTGTAATTTCTACCACATACTTTGTTTGGCCTAGGGTTTTCAAAGTTATCATTATATCAGAGTGTGTAGGTGTACACTATCACAATGATAACTCTAATTGAGTTGAGTATTTGAAAGGAATATGTGGCCCTCAATAATAAAAAATGGAAACTAATACTAAATACTTAAATTAAACCCTCTTTTTGGGAGCCATTATTTAGGTTGTAGTGGAAATATTGGAAGAATCAACAAAATTGGAAATTTATTACCTAGGACTAATAGGTGGTAAATTAACAACCTAGGTATTTACAAATGAAATGGATGAAGCAAGAGAAGAAACTACCTTATTAATGGATATTATTTCTTATTTATTAATAATCTTAAGGTCATGTGTTCCAAATGGAGTCTCTTCTTCATCTAGACTTCCCAAGCTTATTAATTTTTTCCTTTTCTAGCTCTGCCTCTTCCTCTGTCTCATTAATTACTTTTAATTCACTTTAATTTTACTCTAGTACCCTCATAAATTATAAATTTTATGCTTCCTCATACATGGGATAATCCACTAATGAAACTAAACATTTGTGTCCTTCCACCTATTCCCCATTAAGGGGTCCTCCTAGGGTAGGTAGACCTAATGATGGTCTTTATACCACTTGTTGAGCTTTAAAACAAACTGAAATAATTTTGGATTTACATTGGTAATTAATTATTGAGGGAGTATGAAATTAATGGGAACATAAAACTAATAAATTATCCATAGATTAATAAATACTATTATGGGTTGTGAAGGGATGTGTAACAAAATAAAAATAGTTCAGGAAAGAGTGGACAAAGAGGAAACCAATATAGTAGGTAATATTTGATGAGATGTCTCCTCACATATGGTATTTGGTGGATATTTATACATTTGAGGTGCTTACAGGGAAGGAGGAGTAGATGGAAGAGATGAAAAATAACTCTACAAAAACTAAGGGAGACTTATTTGTGTGACTTTAGTAAGTGGATCTAGAAATGCCCCCAAAAATGTCCTTATTTGTGAATTTGGAGGAAGTGAAGTCCTCATAACTATTTTTATTATTAATAGTTGTATTTTCACCCTTGAGGAGATACTTATTTCTCCTCATCCAAGTGGAAAAATGGAATCATTTCTCTTGTTATGGGTGACAATTTCATTGAGATGAATCTCTATATTAGGGGTTAGCTCCCCTTGATACACCTTTAAAACTCTCTCTAATATATAAAGTGTGTTTGAAAAGAGTTCAAGAAAACAACTAAGAAAAAAAATGGTGATGTACCAATATTTGGTATCCTTCCAATTGACTGAAACCACTACTTTAAAGAAAAATAAGGTGTTTTCTTGCACAGGACTCACAACTCAGGATCCATTGCTACATCAATATTTCTTATGCTAGATTCAAGAAGGTATATGATTATTAATAAGGAAATGAATAATATAAAGAAAGATATAATCATCAATCACTTCTAAGATATCTCTACACTTAGAAAAGAATACTAACAAAGACCTACAATAATCTTCTTTCTGTAAATTGGTAAACCATCAAGAGTACAAGCTAGAAAAGATAATCTTTCACTAGACTAAACCAACAATGATTCAATAATTTACAAAATATGAGAGGAAATAACACTTGTGTATCTCTTCAAGATTTCTTCAAGTATAAATCTAGCTAGAGTTTCCTCGATAACTAGTGGAGGATGTTGAACAAGCCAAAAGAATACACACACACACACACACACACACACACACACACACACACACACACACACACACACACACACACACACACACACACACACACACACACACACACACACATCCTTTGAGAGGTGGATCAATCAAAGGAAGTTCAAGGGTCACTTGGACATGTGTCATCCTAAAATAATGAGTTACAATTTTATGGGAGAGAAGTGGGTGGGCTATGCCATGTCATTGAATGAGTTAGTTACAATGAGTTATAACTGAACCAAAAGCACTAGTTACATTTGTTACAATTAAACCAAAACCTCAGTTACAATTGCCACTTTTTACCATTATCCTCACCTTCAGGTTCCCACTAATCCTTTCTTTTAAAATCTAATAGCTATTTTTCATAGTCTAAAATTGATGTTCTACTGGCCGTCACCCTTTGAGTATTTATTTAGATTTTTATTTCCTCAAATTTCTTATCTCGACACTTTTCTTGAAAAAAAATATTTGGGTCTTTTGTTTCCTTTTTTATTTTATTTCAGATTTTCTCTTGGTCCTTTATGCCTTAGATAATTTCTATGGATAAAAAATTTGAAGGAAATCATGTTTTCTTTGTGTCGAATAAAATGTCTTAAAGAATTAGACTTTAGCACCTTTTCATGTTTTTTGAAAGAATTCCTTCAAACTTTCTATTTGGCCCTTTTTGAAAGGAAACATACCCTTCATCTTCTTGAAAGTGACCCTTCAAAAAAATTATAAGTCTCCCTTCTAAAAGGAAAATACCCTTCATATTTTTGAAATGGTCCACTCTCCCATGGAAACAATCTTTCAAGATTTTGAAAACATCCCTTCGAGAAAGTTGAAAATGTCCATTTAGCCTTAAAAAGTCCATTAGAAAAGTTGTCACCTACCCTTAAAAAAATTTATAAACTATTCTTTTACAAAAATGAAAGTGTTCTTTAGAAAAATTAAATGATCCTTTGAAAATGCAAGTACCCCTTCAAAAAAACTACAAGTGACCCTTCAGAAGATTTTTAAGTGTCCACTTTCGAAAGAAAATGCCCTTTGGGATAGTTGAAATTAATTTTTCACTTTTTAAAAAGTACCTTTTGGCCTTCTTTCAAATGACGCTTCAGGAAATTTGAAAGTGTCCTTTAGCTTGAAAAATTCCTTCAGAAAAGTTGAATCATACCCTTCAAAAAAGTTGAAGTGGACCATTTCTTGTGAGAAAGATACCCTTTGAGAAAGTTTTTTTGGATAAAATGTTTGAAATAATTCCTTCAAAAGAAAATATATCTTAGACAAATTGTCTGAAAGAATTTGGCACTTAAACAAAAACTCAAAGATAAAAACCCAAAATTATTAAACACTTAACAAAAGAACAAATCAATCCCTTCAAAATAATTAGACTTGTACATTTATTATATCTTGACAAATAACACTTCTTCTGAAGAAAAACTAAGTACTGGACCTAGCCAAAGATATAGACTTAGATGATTTTTTATAAATAGGGGTGCCCAATTTTGGCCAGGAAGACCAAAATTTGGTCAAAAAAATGGTGACTCATAGGGGTAGTATGACTTCTATACTAACTAGACTAGTAGCCTTATCCAACTCAGTGCCAATGGATTCAATAGATTCTTTAAGATGACTAATAAGGAGTATTCCAAAATAAAACACAAGGAAACACTCCACACAACAATAGCAATACCAAGAAAAAATAAAATAAGATATACAAACTCACACATGTGAATCAACACTTAGGGAACACAAGGAAAATAAGAAACTATGTACAAAAGAAAAAATAACTTCAGTAACAATTCTTTAGATATATCTCATTGATTGGGATATGCAGCTCCTTTCCATCCAGCTTTGAGAGTTGGAAAGCATTGTGTTGTTTGCACTATTTGTTCACATATGGGCCACTCCACAACATCAAATTTTATGTTCTTTCTAGGTTTAGACCTATATTTATCCCATTTTAGGACAATGTATCTTTATATTAAAATCCTTGGCATGGATTTCTTGTCAAAATACTTCTTTGTTTACTCTTGGTGAGTTGTCATAGTTTGTATAACTTGATCTCTTGTCTCCTCAAGCTCCATCAACTCACATAATCTAACTCCCATTCTCTCATTCTCCATCAACTATAGTTGATAGGTGAGGTCTAACATTGGTAACACAAGTGAGATAGTAATTGTAACCTCCCTTCCATACACATGTGTGTATGGTGAGTTCCCAATTACTCTCTTTGGGGTGATCCTATCAACCCAAAGGGTTGTCTTCAACTTGGTATGCCAAGTCCTTTGATTCTCCTCTATAGTCCTCTTTATGATCCTAATTAATTTCTTATTTTTGGACTCAGCTAGTTCATTCCCTTTGGGATAGTAGTTGGAGGAGGTGCTAAGATAAATGCCATGCTTCAAATCCCATTCACTTGTCCTTGTTCCTATGAAGGCTAATGCATTATCTAAAATTATTGATGAAGGATATCTAATCCTAGTTACTATACCTTCATAGAAGTCTAGGATTGAGTTTTCACTCACCTCCTTAAGATCTACAACCTCCACCATCTTGTAAAATAATTGGTGGATATCATCACCCACTTGTGACCAACACTAGAAGGAGGTCTGATTAAACCTATGAAATCTAAACCCCATTGCATGAATGATTGCTCAACCTATATTTCATGAAGAGGCAAGGAAATTATGTTTTATTTTTCATCAAAAAGAGCACACTTTTGTCATTTCCTTACCCAAAACATGAGTGTCCTTAAATAAGCTAGGCCAAAAGTAACTACCTCTCATAATCTTAGCAGCTATGGTTCTTGGAACAAAGTGACCACCAGTTGGTCCATCATGAAACTCATGCAAAACTTTGTAAATATGATCTAAATCAATAAACATCAAAATCACACTTGAAAATTCCTTTCTAAATATCACTCCGTCAATAAGTACATAAGGAATCAATTATAGCCTAAAGTACCTTTTCTTGGCCCTATCAAGAGCTAGTGGACACTCATTACTTTGAAAGAAATGGATAATGTATTGTGTCCAAATTCTCATAAATGAAGGTAAAACTATTTTAGTGTCATTATGGAGTGATAAAATGACCTCCCTTTGCTCTTTTAATTCTGAATCAATATGCTCACATAGTCCTTTTCCCTTCACTATCTTGGTTATTTTCATCTCCACATCATACTCCATCACTTTAGTGATCCAACCTACACTTTTCTCATTCAAATATCTACTCAATATAAATTCTTCCACACTAGGATGAGGCACCAAAATGTGAATCTTGTTATTAGACAACATATGCCTAAATTTCTTTAAACTCCTTATGACTAAAAGCACTTGTTTCTCAACATTTGTATACCTTATCTCATAGCCTTCCAAACCTTGACTAATTCTCATCATTTGATTGGATAAGCATTGTAGCTATTAACTCTTCATTCCCAAAAGTGTAAAAATTGAAGTCCTTGAAGAATTTTGTGCTTGCAAGAGTAGGATCTTGGGCAATGGCTTGCTTGATCTCCTCAAAACTTTATTTCCTCTTTCCTATCCAAGTGAATATCTCATCCTTCCTTAGCATGGAGGTTAAGGGCTTGACCATGTTATAAAAATTATTAATAAACCTCCTAATTAAATGTATCTTACCAAAGAAACTTTTCAAACCTTTCTTATGATTAGGTAAAGATAATGCCAAGATGGCACTTACCCTTTTAGGATCAATAGATATACCTTTCTTAGAAAAAATGTGGCCTAAGAGTTTCCCTTCATGAATATAAAACACACACTTATTCGGGTTTAGAGAGATCCCAAAATCTCTACACTTATCAAAAATATATCTTAGGTGATTCAAATGATCTTTTGCTTCTTTGGAGAAAACTATCACATCATCAAGATATACCAATACAATGTCATTGATTATTCCTTACAAATCCATATCAATTTCACATTGAAAAGTATACCTATCATTTGATAATCCAAATGGCATCTTCCTATAGGCATATGTGCCCCATTTGGTTGTGAAGGTTGTTTTGTATTAGTCACTTTCTTTCATCAAAATTTGATTGTACCCAAAATAACCATTTAGGAGAGAAAACCTCTCACTACCTACCACCACTTTAAAAATTTTCTCCATGGAAGGGAGGAGATAATGATCTCTCAAAGACACTCTATTCAATTCCCTGAAATCCACACATAACCTAGTCTCCCCATTCTTATTTCTAATAGGGAACAAGTTGGATAGCTAAGAAGAATGCTT
This sequence comes from Torreya grandis, assembly GCA_037957365.1. Classification (NCBI taxonomy): domain Eukaryota; kingdom Viridiplantae; phylum Streptophyta; class Pinopsida; order Cupressales; family Taxaceae; genus Torreya; species Torreya grandis. The sequence continues at coordinate 795,722 of JARHVA010003527.1, forward strand.
AATGGGAAAGATGATTTTAGACTCAATCAGTTTGGTGAGTTCTTTCCTTATGAGAGGCTCAATCTTGGGATTGATTGGCCTTTGCATTTTCTTGATGTGTTCTACATTTTCATCTAACTCTATGGTGTGTTGAGCCAAACTTAGGTCAAAACCCTTCAAATCACTATGCTCCCATGTAAAAATATCACTAAACTCCATAAATAATTCAATGAAATCATGTTTTTCTTGACTAGTGCATACCTTCCCAAGTGAAAGTATATTATTTTTAAATATTTATACCCTTTCATAGGTCTCTTTCTTGGTTGACATGCTTACCTTCTCCTTATTGAGCTGGTCATATTCATTGAATATACTGTCAAGAGTCACTAGGCCTTTGGGGAGCTTTTTAGACTTCAATTGGACAATCTTCCCTCCATATTATTGTTGCAATTTAGACTGATTCTTAGAATAAAAATCAACCTCTTCTTGTAGAAAATGTTTTATTTATTGGTAATTATTGAAAACCTACCAATTGGGTACATTATCTGGTATGGATGGTCTCACAATCACCTTTAAATGGGGCTAGTTTTTGTCTTCCTTTATGCCCTTTGGAACATCAAATTGAGCACCAATAGATGTCAACCTATCAGCATGATTATTGTATTCTCTTAGAATAGATCTGATTTAAAGTCCATGAAATCTTCTACAAGGTCCCAAACTTTGTGCTTATAGGATTTGAGTAAGGAGTTCTTGGTCAAATTCTGCCCTCTAACTTGATTCACAACAAGATAGCTATCACCAAAAACTTGTAATTCCTTGACACCTCCTTTCATTACCCATTCAATGCCATGAATTAGGGCCTCATAATCTACCACATTATAGGTTCATGATAACTTTAATCTAAAGGCTAAAAAATACCTTTCCTTTGAAGGTGAAACCAACATAGCTCCACCACCTACCCCCATCTTTCTTCTAGACCCATCAAAGAAAAGCTACCATAAGACATTCATATCATGACTTGTATTCATCAAATTAGGTATGAAAGAGCACTTCTCATTCATTTATTAAACTCCAAGACTAGATTCTTCAATAAAATTTTAAGTATCATGCTCATGTTTGTCGTTTCCCCACTCATCTAGGAACAAATTAGAAACTCATTCAAGGGAAGATGATAGATATTGGTCAATATGAATCTTCTATTCATAAATGATAGCATAGTTAAAATTCACTACCTTAGGTTAGTATGGTTTTAGTGATATCTATGAATAGGTTCTGACTCAATCTTCACCTTAGTGCCATATTTTTTCCTAAACACCATGTAGGACAAATTGGTTGCCAAATATCCACCTATCTTGGAAGTAAAGTCCCTTGCTAAGCAAAGATTAAAATATGTAGGTTTATATTCTACTACCACATCATGTGGAATTAAAAAATTATTACAAGAATGAAGGTTCAAATTCAAACCTTTCACTACCCCTAAGGTCTTGGTTGGTGATCTATCTAATTGTAAAACTCCTTTAGTTATTGGCTCATACTTGACCCCTAGCTTATCTGTTATACACTTTGGCATAAATTATGTGTTTTATCCACTATCAATGATATAATTATGAAAAAATAAATCACTAATTATTATATATAGGTAAAAATGAGGAGTCTTCTCATTTTTCTTCACTTGACCATCTATAGATTGAGTTCCATTTAGCAGAATAACATTATCATTTCTAAATGGGCCAACCTATTTTCCCAATCCATGAAATTATTTTTGAATTATATATTTATACCTTGGTTGTTTTATATAATCCCACAATGAAATATTCATATTTTCTACCACATTTATGGAAGGATTACTCACCTTGGGGTTCTCTTTATGAACATTTGCACTTTATGATGTAGATTGTGGAGGTAGAGTTGTAGCAGCTATCCTAAAATTTGGAATTCTCTAATTTTATTGTATCTCAGGATATATTTTATACCCACTTACCATATGGGATAATTTAGGATTCAAAATAGGTCCTTGATTATCTCCTTGAGCTTCATTGACAACCCTCCTTTTGGACCTACTATTGTAGGCAACACTAGTATTCTGATTGTTTGTATTTCCCAAGAAATTAATGGCACAAAAATCACCCTCCAAATGATTTATGAGGGTAGCATTAGTTTGAGGATTTCCATTTTATACCCCACCTTGCATGGATCCTTCAAAATTTTAATCTTAGAAATATTAACTACCTTGCATTACCATACCTTGATTGTGCATTTCATTTGCATAACCACCTTGTTCTCGACCATTTTCAAAAGATGGATAGTAGGGTTATTCTTGGACCAAATTACCTAAGTGAGGACAAGAGATTTGGAGGATAAAGTATCACTAGGATTATAGTTTTGATAAGGCTTGACATGGATAATTTGGCCTTGTCCCTAATTATTTCCTTGAAAGGGGTGTCTATTTGTTTGTCCAAACTGATTGTAGGATTGATATGGTCTATAACCTTGATCTTGTTATCTTCTAAGGGAAACTAAATAATTTGTGGCACTTTTAAGTAGGCTTTTAACTTCATGAATTTCATTGGTAGGGGAAATGGAAAAGTTTTCCTCACCAGGCAAAGGAGCTAAAGTGGGCAATGCACTTTGACTAGGAGAATGCAAATCAGGGAATAGTGGCATTAGAGGTCTAGGAGCTATCTTTTCTATTTAAATAAGACAATTATTATCATTTATGGCTATTTAATAGGTATTAGGCATCATTTTTCCACCCATTTATTTAATCATCATAGCAATGTCACTATTCAATGCTTTCAAGTAGTATAAAAAAGTATAGTTTGTGGTTGGCCTCAAAAGAATTGGGATTCTATCCCAAGTTTTTTGGAACCTAGTATTAAAATATTGCATGAATTCATGTGGTTCCCTATTTATTGTGGTTAATTTCTCAACTAAAGATAGGTGATCACTCTTTTCCCTAAACCTATCAGTCAATAGAGTCCCCAACTCATCCCATGAGCTAATAGAATTTATAGGTAGGGTCCCATACCAATCCAAGACTTTTCCTTTAAAATACAAGGCCAAAAACTTAATAGCTACATTTTCTTTGGTAATATTATGGATATTAAAAAAATTCTATATTCTTGATGTGCTTAATATAAATAATTGGACCATCTCCACTAAAATATGGGACACTTTTGAGAGTAACTCCTAGAATCTGATCATATTGGGCAAGATGCAAGGGAGATGCCCCAGTGAAAGGCACAAAATTTTATCTTCTATAAATTTTGGAATGATCACTATAGGTGTTAGGAATGGAGTGTCACACAAACCTGGAAGCTTTAAACATAAAATCTCTTTTGTAAAGATGAGTATTGACAAACTTGAAACTTTTGGTGGAATATAGAGGTAATTATACAAAATCAAAGTGTGTACCTTTAGAATTAGACCTAGTTGTCACATTTGGAATGCAAAATAGGAATGATCATCAACAAAATACTTTAATTATTTAATGGAGTCACCAAGTACTGAATGTAGATGTTTCTTTATATTCAACAATGCCAAGACTAGCACCAATCTTGAATAATCTTGTAGGACTTAGAGGTCCCACTAGGTGTGCAAAAATTTGTTGATGCTTAGATTTTTACCCTTGAGGAGATTCTCAATTCTCCTCATGAAATTAGCAAAATGGAATCATCTCTCTTGTTTTGGGTGATAATTGCATTGAGATGAATCTCTAGATTAAGGGCTAGTTCCCCTTGATGCACCTTTAAAACTCTCTCTAATCTATCAAGTGTGTATGAAAAGAGTTAAAGAAAATAAATAAGAAAATAAATGGTGATACACCAATATTTGGTATCCTCCTAATTGACTGAAACCACTACTTTAAAGATAAAGAAAGGTGTTTTCTTGCATAGTACTCTCAACTCAGGATCTATTACTAAATTAATATTTCATATGCTAGATTTGAAAAGGTATATTATTCTTAAGAAGGAAATAAATAATCCAAAGAAAGATTTAGTCATGAATCACTTCTAAGATATCTCTAAACCTATAAAATAATACTAGCAAAGACCTGCAATAATCTTCTTTCTATAAATTGGTAGACCATCAAGAGTACAAGCTAGAAAAGATAATCTTTCACAGGACTAGACAAAAAATGATTCAATCATTACTAAATATTACAAAATATGAGAGGTAATCACACTTGTGTATCTCTTCAAGTGTTATTCAAGTACAAATCTAGCTAGAGTTTCCCCAATAACTAGTGGATGATAATGAACAAGCTAAAAGAATGCATATATATAGCCTTTGAGAGGTAGAGCAATAAAAGTAAGTTCAAGGGTCACTTGGACATGTGTCATCCTAAAATAATTAGTTAAATTTGTATGGGAGAGAAGTGGGAAAGCTATGCCATGTCATTGAATGAGTCATTTATAATGAGTTACAACTGAACCAAAAACATTAGTTAACTACATTTGTTACAACTAAACTAAAACCTCAGTTACAATTGCCATGTGTTACCTTTATCTTTACCTTAAATTTCCCACTAATCCTTTCTTTTAAACTCAAATATAAAAATTTCATAGTCTAAAATTAATATTCTATGAGTTGTCGCCCTTTAGGTATTTCTTCAGACTTTTATTTCCTTAGACTTCTTGTCTCAACACTTTTCTTGAAATAATTTATTCAAGTATTTTGTTTGCTTTTTTATTTTATTTTGGATTTTTTATTGGTCCTTTATGCCTTAGACAATTTCCATGGACAAAACATATAAAGGAAATCATGTTTTCTTTTTTTTGAACAAAATGTCTAAAAGAATTGGAATTTAGCACCTTTTCAAGTTTTTCAAAAGAATTCCTTAGATAGTCTCATTGAAAGAAATCATTTGTATTTTCTATTTGGCCCTTTTTGAAAGGAAACATACCCTTTAGATTCTTTCAAGTGACCCTTCTAAAAAATTGAAAGTGTCTCTTCCAAAAGGAAATACCCTTCAGATTTTTGAAATGGTCCACTCTCCCATGGAAACAATCTTTTGGGATTTTGAAAATGTCCCTTTGGCAAAGTTGAAAGTGTCCACTTAGCTTGAAAAATTAATTCAAAAAAGTTTTAACCTATCTTTTACAAAATTTGAAATGCCCTTCAAAAAAATTTTAAATTATCCTTTGGCAAAAATGAAAGTGTCCTTCAAAAAAATGAAATGGTCCTTTGAAAATGCAAGTACCTCTTCAAAAAAACTACAAGTGACCCTTTGAAGGATTTGTAAGTGTCTAATTTCCAAATAAAATACCCTTCAATAAAGTTGAAATGCCCTTCAGATTTTCTAAAAAGTACCTTTCGACCTTCTTGAAAATGACCCTTCAGGAATGTTGAAAGTGTCCTCTAGCTTGAAAAATTCCTTCGAAAAAGTTGAAACATACGCTTCAGAAAAGTTTAAGTGGACCATTTCTTGCAATAAATATACCCTTCAAGAAAGTTGTTTCAAAAAAAATTTTCAAAAATATTCTTTCAAAAATGTTTCATATTTCCCTTAATAAAATTTATCTCAAATAAATTTTTTGAAAGAATTTTGCACTTAAAGAAAAACCCGAAGACAAAAACCCCAAAGATAAAAACTTGAAAGAATAAACACTTATCAAAAGACCAAAACAATCCTTCTAAAATAATTAGACTTGTACATTTGTTGGGTCTTGACAAAGAACACTTCTTCTAAATTAAAAATAAGTATTGGACCTAGCCAAAGATATATACTTAAGACAATTTTTTGTAAATAAGAGTGCCCAATTTTGGCCTGAAGGACCAAAAATTGGTCAACAGTTATTACACCCAAAGTAGTATCAACTAGATGAGTGAAGATCAGATAAGGAATTGGGAGAACTTTGAAAATATATTTTCTAATCTAAATATTCTTTTCCTTTTAATTAATAGTATTTCCCTCTAATAAATTAGTCTCCTCTTATGTTGGAGAAGAGATTTGATGTTATTCATGTGATCCTTGAGACTATAGTTGAGGTCATTGATAACCTCAAACCTTCTCTACTTCCTTCCCTACTTCATTTTCTCTCTCCTTAGCTATTTTAGGGTCATATTAGATTACTTGAGTAATGATCATTGATATATCATGATCCTTCATACCATTCCAAAATTTAGAATCAAATAAGGTATTCAAAAATATGGCATCATGATCATATGCCTTGTGGCCATACCTAATGGTAACCCATTTTATTCCTTGAGGTAATTAAGATAATTTCTAAATCTTTCCATGGGGTCTCATCATTTTTATTGGTCCATATTTAATTTATAATGAACCTTGACTTTTCATACCTGATTGAGGTGTGACCTTAATGCAAATGGAAGTTGTCTAATGCTTAGGGGAGTCATGATAATAAACTTGGTTCTTGATATTAAGCTCTTAATCCACACTATTAAATAACTGTTGTTTAATTTCTTATTCCAACACCTTATTTCAGACATGGCCTGGCAAATATAATGGGACATTTTTTCCCTTCGATTAGAATAATGGTACAGTCTAGATAGTACCAATAATATACCATTTTGGACATGTTCCTTCTCAATTTTTTATATAGTTTTGGAATGTAGGTTCATAAATATCCTAATAGACTTGAAAATAAACACCCTCATAAATTCTATTGATTTCATTCCTAAGTCTATAAATTTAGACATCCAATTCCTAACACCATTTGTGCTGAAATTGTCAATCTTACTCGAATTACACTCACATGTACATTTTAGGTCAAAATACATAAAACATCCTAAATGGTTCAAATTTTTCATTTAAAAATGTCATTTTAGGTCAAAGTATCCCTAAAAAGGGCAATGCATTTTATGGGCCAGCTAACTTTGATCAGGTCATTTCATGTCAAAATGACCATTTCACCATTTAGTGCTCTAGATCACTCTTTTCTTCTAATTCATTGGTACACATCATGTACCTTTGTTATTTATTGTTGGTAACATCTTAAATGGGAATACGGTTCCAGCACATCTATAATCACCCTCTAATTATTCCTAATTAAAATTATGACCTAGTAATATGACTTTATGACCATTTTGATTAGTTGAGGGACAATTTTCAAATAATTGCACAAATGTTGATTAACCATGTTTAAGGCTAATTAATCTAAATCAGGAGCTTAAGTAGATTATCCATGAGAGTTGTTGAATATTTATTTTTGAAAATTGATTATTATTATTTGCATCACCTAGTGACATCATCTATGGGGTGGCATCCATCAAGCCATAAGTGCATAAAATATCAGGATTATGGGTCACCCATGCCTAGTTAATGCTTCCCATGCCTCTTTAACACCCCTTCTTCCAAGGTCATCATGAAGATAATTATGGATTTAATTCCAAATATTAGGATTATCCTCAACCACACATCTTCATTTCAAGATGGATGATTGAGGTTGATCTTAACCAATCTAAAAAATATATAAATAGAGAGGCCATGGCTATCATGTCTAAGCTATTTTGGTGTAAGGTTACTATGCTCAAATATCTTCAAAGCTTGAATATTGCAAAGTTATAATGCTAAATTGTTTCTAAAATCCTTCATTGATAGGCTAGTTTAGTGATTCCACATCAAGAGCCTAGGTTTTATGGAGTGTTCTTGAGGTATTGGAGGAGGTTACCGCCATTTTTGACAAAGTCAAGGATGCTTGATCAAGGGTTAAGATGTTTTTGAGCCACATGGGCGTGGTGAATCCATTTGTCAAGGTAATATGGTGTTACTTTATTTCATTTGTTTCTTGTTATATTTTTTAATTCCCATAGGAATAGATAAGCTTGGTTAGCTAGTTCTTTATGCATGTTTCATTATTTATCGACTAATGCTTGACTAACTTTCTTTGTAATCCTCTTTACATCTTGGAATACTCAGTGAAACAAGATGCATCTTACAGCTAAAGGAGATCCTTTTCCAACCTTAAAAAACTTATTTAAGCTTTTAAAACTCTTACAAAATGGTTTTCTAACTTTATTTTGCCATTTTTGGTTGCCATGGTTTTTACAAAATAACTGATGTCAACAAAAATACCAACATCAGTTAGTTGGCTTAACTGACATAGGTTAGATCTCAATTTCCTGTAAGTGACATCGGTGGTATTGACTGACATTGGTCACTATGTTTTTCTGAAAACATAGACCTAAGACCTAATTTTCCAAAGTTTCTTGTTTCAAGTTCAAAAGGGCTTCAAAGCTAAAGGACATGCCAACAATTTCACTATAGGATCAAGTTTAAAATTTTCTTAAAACATATTTAAATCACCTTTGCATGCTTAAAAATGGACTAGGAACCTTGTTTTGGTGTTTGAAAAAGAATTTAAGTGTTTTTGGTGAATGTTTTTCAAAATTTACAACTAAGACCAAGGGGTCAAATGATCACCACCAAACATATTATTTGGGTTTAAAATTAAATACACTTGTTAATTCTTGTTTACAATAGTTGATTAGATTAATCTTGTCTGGCAAAAAGAGGATTGTTGCATGTATGATCTTTTATTTGTCCCCTATAGGGAACCCTTGGAATCAAAAATACCATTCCTATTACAAATAGCCTATTCCAATGCTCAGAAAGAATGTCACCTAAATCACTCCCCAATTACTCACTAAAGTTTAGGTGATCTTGAAAACAACCCTAAAGTATTTATATTTTCATGCTTTATTTGTTTTTATGTAACTTGGCTTGTGAGGGGGACTTCATCACCTCTCACAAGTTCTTTAGAGAAGATTTGATGCCAATTTTCACCTCCAAACATTTACTTCATTTGACTATTTTTAGAGTTACACACAGGACATAGTGGTACTTTTGACATCACACTACACTGAGTGAACAATAGGATGTAGTGGTTACATAAAAGACTAGACCTTTTTGCAACAAGCTGAGTGATACAGATGAAAAATATATGCTTTAATTTTTCATTATTTGGCATGAAAGTCATTTTGTAATTGATTCCCCTAGAACATTCAAGACTTGATAGTTTAGTCAACCCCACATGCCATACCCTTGCTAGGATTTGGACAATTATACTTAGTGTATTTTGGTCATTATTTGTTTGGTATGATTTGAGGTTAAATATTGTTTGTTTGTTCATAAGCCATGTCAAAATAATGCATTTTATTTGTGAAGGGTAGTGTTATGCTACTCAAATCATGTCAAAACATTTTGAGATTTTTTAAAGTATTTACAACATAATAATTGACCACATCATTCGAGCATGCTTAGGTCATTAGGCTTATCAATTAGTTTCAAGAACTTGTTTACCATCATATCAAAAACCATTTGTTTCAAATCATTTTTTATATACCATTTGGACCTTTGACTTGTGTTGTCATGTTATTTGATGTTGTCTAGCTTATTTGGTAAAATCTTAGTTTTCAACATTGAATTTTTAATTAGCTTGTTAAGTTTGGATCCAAACATTGATTGATTTCTATTTAGGCCTCAATTCATGGGGTTCATACATAGATAAATTTATTTTGGGTTGCATAACTTCAATTAAATGATTACCCAATTTTGAACACTATTGATTGTTTATTTTTTTGAGTGCCTATCCTCATCATTTTTTTGACTTTGTTTGTGAAAATGAAACCTTTCTTTGAAAACCTTTGATACTAGATATTTGACATTAGGTTGTTTACCAAATCTCAGCATAAACTACTTTTGAGATGTAATTCCACCCCTTCGACCAAGTTGAACCAAGTTAGAACCATTTATCCTTTGGATCATTTTCTAGGGTTTGTAAAACTTTAAGTCTTTTTGTTTTTGGAGATTTCTTCATTAAATGCATATATGTCTAGCTACACTTATGATGCAGTCATGGATATTTCAACTTATGATAGAATGGCCACACAAAATGACTTTTATGACTTTAGTCAAGACCCCTATGGTGACAATATGGTTTGTGAGATATATTTGTATCCACCTCACAAAAATCAATCATGGGAACACACTCAAGATAAAACTTATGATCCAACTCATGATTATAATGATTGGGTTTATCAAGAAGACTTGGATTCTTTGGCTTCTGTAAATAATCAAACTCCATAATGTACCAAGATTACCATTTTAGGACCTCCTCCTTTAGTTCACATGAGCAACCAAACTAAGAATCATCTAGTTGTTACCATTTTAGGACCTCCTCCTTTGGTTTGCATGAGAAACTAAAGTAAGAAACATCTAGTTAGTACCATTCTTGGCCCATCACCAATTTTTTATGAACCTATTGTTTAATAACCTCCATTTGATGAGCCAATTGTTTTTTATCCCTTCTTTAATAGTCTAATATTTGGAGAGTCTATTATTGAACCACAAACCATTTTTCTCACTAAACCAAAAGTTCTTGTTAAACTAAAAGTTCCCCACTTTAGAAATTTTTTTCTGATCTTCAAGCCTAAACATGAACCATCACCTCTTTGAAATCCATCTTATGAAGATCAAAATGTGTTCAAAATTGATATTTACAAACAATTGTGAACCAAAACCAACATTTTATTATTGAAAAAACCTTTTTTGACAAGATAAACTATGATAAGTTACCTACTCATACATTACCTACTTATAAGGAACCTCATATCCTTGACAAGCCAATCTCGGTAGAGTTGTCTCTTGATCTTTTCCTACTCATTCAGGAGTCTCACTTTGATAGACATGATTTTGTCGAGATGTCCCTTGAGTAGTTCCCTCTTTTTGAGGGGCCTCACTTAGATGATTTAGTTTGTGTTGAACCCTTCCAAGATGAATTAATTTTTATTGAGACCATTATGCCATCATAGGCCATTAATTATCAAAGATTTAGCATTCAACATAACATTATCAAAATAACCATATTAGATGAATAATTAATATTAGATTTAGGTTTTATTTTTAGACCAACATTGAAATTAGCATCAAAAATAGACTCAACATCAGTTGTGACATTGGATTCAGAGTCCATTGCTTCATAATTAGAGTCAAAAATAGATTATCATATTGGTTATTACAACATTAGTTACAATTTCCTTGAAGATCAATTTGAATATATTTGTGATCCTTCTATGATTTTTGAGGATGATTAATTTAGCATCAACACAAGTTCCCCTAGTATCTTATATGAGTTTTGTGTTATCTTTCACCATCCCATTATTACCACCCAACATAGCCATTATATTAATATTCCACCTCCCTTAAGTGTTGATCAGGAATGATAGAATCAGATTTTGCTAAACTACATCCATGATGACATAGAAATTGAATAAGAGCAAGTAGACTAAGACAACATTAATATAGTAGAATAACACTATCTTAGTGAAACCTTTTCAAAGGCGCTAGGGGATAAGCAAAGATCAAACTCAGCATCCTCTAATGACACATTTTTGAAGGCACTAAAAGATAATCAAATTCAAATGTTAACATCTCTTTGTGAAACCTTCTCAGAGGTGTTATGGGATGATTGGAAAAAATTCATTAGTGAAAACCTCATCAAAGAACCAATATCTGAGCACAAAAGTTCTTCATTGTTTACTAAAGATAATATCAAAGATCAAATCAAAATAGCTTCTAGTATATAGCCTAATTAGATGGTAGTTACTCTCAAGATCAAACAATAGAAAAATTTGATGGTCCTATCTTGAGCATCTTCAGAGGTCTTCATCCTAAACACAACCAAAGTTATGTTCAATCTGGTATCAATAACATTATGTGTGACTAAAACTCTTGATCTTAATTTGTTTCCTCACCATTATACATTCCATTATCATTTGCCATTCCATTTCACAATCAAACCTACCATCCATTATTTTTCCCTATTTACCATCCATGGTTGAAATTTCCTTTAAAGTGGCTACAAATATACCTTGTCTCAATGCTTGAAGGAATCAAAATCAACGACCAATGAAGATCACAAAAGCATTCTCAGTAACCAAATCTATAAGCCATTTTTAACAAAGCAATCATTTAAATGAGGTATAGGTTAAAAATTAACATGATCAAGTATTCTATTTTTATAATTTTTTTATTTGTATGTGCATATCCCCATCAATAGGAACAATATAATAAAAAACCACACCTAGGCCAAAAACATGTATCATACCATTTCACATTGCCAAGCCATTGCCATTGTTACACATCCATTTACCATTGTCATCGACCTACCCATTCACCCCATCACTTGGGGGAAAACCTATTCCCATTTTATCCAATCCATAATTATCCTTAGCAATTACATTCTATCTTATCATTTCATTCCTATCTAGACCAAAGCCTATTTTTAGTCATCCTATCCAATCTTGTTTTGATCTTGCTTACTTTGGTTCTTCTCGCACATTTTATGGGGGGATTCTAATCAATTTTAAACAATCAATCGAATGAATATTTATAATAATAGTCTATGAAAGTAGTGTGATAGTTGATCTAGAAAAATATCTTTCATCCTATATCCATGTTTGTTTATGTGATCCTGATTATAACTGCCTATGGGCAAATCAATGTCTCATTAGTCTTGTTATTAATTATAACCACCTATGGGAAAATTAGTATTATTGACCTATGCCATTGTATCCTAGTTATATCCACCTATGGGTAAAATATTGAGAACACTTGTTTACCATGAATTTCTACATCACCTTGCCATTACTATTTTCATTTGACTAGCCATTTGCCAGATTTGAGAACTTATTGAAACCTAGTTGGTTTTTCCCCACTTTTTGTGTGGATGGAATTACTATGACTTGAGGTCATTTTGGGACTATTTATGTCATGATAAATTCATGTTGAGGTCACCTCAATCCCCCTAACCTCACTCTCACTAATTTTTTAGCATGGTTTGTTACAACTAGCTTAGCTATCTTATTGGAACCTCTACTCTCAGGACCTACATCTCCTAAACTAGATGGTTCCACCTTGTGCATATTTTATCCAAAAAACACCAAAAACATTATACATATTTTTAAAATACCAAAAATATTAGAACATGATCCACAAAACAGCAAAAACATTATCCCACACTCTCACCATTTTGTGAATAACTATCAAGTTTGATTGTTCTTGCCATTTTGCACGCACAGAAACACCAGTTCATTTCATCTTGTCCCATGCTCTCATTATTTTGTGATCAACTATTAAGTTTGAATTCTCTTTCCATTTTAAAATCACAAAAACACCATTTCATTTCATCTTGTCCCACATTAACACTATTTTGTGAGCAACTGTTAAGTTTGAATGTTCTTGCCATTTTACATGCATAAAAACACCAATTCATTTCATCTTGTCCCATGCTCTCACCATTTTTTGAGGAACTATTAATTTTCAATTATCTAACCATTTTTTGAGAAATTGTTAAGTTTAAATGCTCTTTCCATTTTGCAAGCATAGAAACACCATTTGATTTCATCTTATCCCATACACTTGCCATTTTACAAGATCATTCTTTCTCATCTCATCATCTTCTTGTTTGCGAGACCATTCTCATTTATTTATCATCTCTTCCATTTATTTTATAACATTAATCATGATATTCTAATCATCATTTTTCTTCTATCCCATCTACTAGAAAAGCTACATTTGGCCTAAAGTTCATGTTGGAACATGGATCAATAGAACTATGTAGGTAGCATCCACTTGTCTTATACATCTGAAGTCAACTCAGCCAACCCCTTCCTTTTCTTCTCTTCTCCCATTTATTCTATCATTTTTATTTGTATTATGTGGTGGAAATTAATGCCTCTATCACACATGCATGAACATTTGTCTTTAAAACCACATTAACTTGGTTTCTGTTTGTGTGTGTTTATTTGAGTCTTCTTAGTTTTTATTTGTGTGTGCTTATTTGAGTTTTCTTGGTTTTTTTTGTGTGTGTTTTGAGTTTTCTTGGTGTTTTTTTGTGCTTTCACACCTCTCCTTTTATTCCTTCTCCTTCTCTCTTTTTTATTTCTTCTTGGTCTTGTGTTTCTTATGTTTATTTTTGCTTATCTCTTTTGTGTTTTAGAACATCTTGATGATTCACATGGATCTCAATTATTTATATCCCGATCCTATGTTATTACATTATTCTTAGACCATTTTTGTTTATTTTTTTGTTGTTAGTGTCTTATTTTTCTATTTGATTTTGCTTTTCTCTTCTGTGTCTAAGAATTCCTTGATGGTCCACATGGATCTTGATTATTCATATTCTGGTCTCACGTTATTTAGATGTTATTACCTTTTATTTTTAAACATTTTTTATTCCTACTTAAGTCTAGATAAATCATATCTTGATTTCATGTTAGGTTCATTTATGTTTATCCTTTTCTTTATTTTTATTTTTATTTTTTAAATTTAAATCATTGCAACTCTAGTTTTAGTCATTGTTTTACCATTATCCTTAGTTATAGATATTCACATTTGAATTGGCTTAGTACAATTGGAATCTTATGTCATTCTAAGTTATTCATTTTTATATTGCCTAATTTATTTTTCTATAGAAATAAAATTGTGCTCATGTCTCAAGGTCTTAACGTCAACATCAAATCTGATGAATGATTCTCAAGAACACTTTGCAAAACCTAGGCTCATGATATGGAATTAGGCTTCTCGATAGCATGCATTTTAGGCTTATTTATCTATTATTAGACATACATGTCTTCACATGTATTGTGATTTTAATCAATTCTTGGTCATTTTTCATCATTCCTCATTCCATTCTCTCCCAAACTTGGGTGAACTACATTGGCCTAAAGTTCACATTGGAACATGAGTCCATGGAATTATGTAGGCAATGCTCAATTTTATTGAGGTTAGATTGACTATCTCCATTATTTTTTTCATCTCTCTTATCACTTTGTGCATTCTCATATGCTTGGTTTTATATGATTTTCTAAAGCCATTACACCATCGCATGTACATCTGTGCCCACTTACTTTAACCTATCTTTTTATTTATATCCTTGAGATATTTTGCTTACCAATTGCCCATGTTGGGGTATAACTTCTAAACCACATTTGAATAAAATCATCTCTACAAGGGAAAAATCATTCTTTATTCTTTATCAATTATCAAAATTTTCCCTACTAGGGCATAACTAATTTACCATGATCACATTTGCTCTATTGGGGTACTTCTTATTATCTTCTCTTTGGAGACCCCATTCTAGTGGTTCTTTCCTTCCTAAAAGAAAAACATTCTCCCTTTTCCTCTAATTCCAATCTCTCCACATTAAATCCCATGATGGTAATTTTTTTAGTGTACAACTTGTCTCAGGATTGATTAATGTCGTAATCATGTACCTTGTACTCTCAAATTGAGTATGTTTAAACTGTGTCCCTTATATTTATAGATTGTATCTTTCCCATTCCCCCCATATCTAGGTCCTATTATACCTCTAGTTATATTTTTATCATTTATGGTAATCACGTCTACAAGCATTAGCTCATCTGGATGTGATCTATTCCATGGGTTAATCTCTCACTTTCTCTCTCTTTTTGAGAGTTCGTCCTTCTCTTTCATCCTAGTATGTCCTCTTAAGGGGGCATCATGGGTATGTTCTAATTTATTATTGACAACTATTTTCTTTGAAAATATGTTTCTTCACTTTAATGTCTCACTATGTCTTCTCAAATAGGGGCAAAATGTAGACATCTAATTCCTAACACCATTTGTGTTGAAACTGTCAATCTTACTTGAATTACACTCAAATGAAAATTTTAGGTCAAAATACATAAAATTTCCTAAATGGTTCAAAAATTTTATTTACATATTCTATTTTAGGTCAAAGTATCCCTAAATAGGGCAATGCATTTTATGGGCTAGCTAACTTTGATCAGGTCATTTCGAGTCAAAAAGACCATTTTGCCATTTAGTGCTCTAGATCACTCTTTTATTATAATTCATTGGTACACATCATTTACCTTTGTTATTTTATTTTGGTAACATCCTAAATGGGAATATGGTTCCAATGAATCTAACATCACCCTCTATTTCTTCTTGAGTCAAATTATGACCCAATAATATGACTTTCTAACCATTTTGATTAGTTGAGGGATAATTTTCAAATAATTTAAAAAATATTGATTAACCTTATTTAAAACTAATTAATCTAAATCAAGAGATTAAGTGGATTATCCATGAGAGTTTTTGAATATTTATTTTAGAAAATTGATTCTTATTATTTGCATCACCTAGTGACATTATCTATGGGGTGTCATCCATCAAGACATAAGTGCATAAAATATCAAGATTATGGGTCACCCATTCCTATTTAATGCCTCCCATGACTCTTCAATGCCCCTTCTTCCAAGGTCATGTTAAGGATAACTGTGAATTTAATTCCAAATATTAGGATTATCCTCAAGCACACATCTTCATCTCAATATGGGTGGTTGAGATTGATCCTGAACAATCTCAAAAATCTATAAATACAGAGGCCATGGACATCATGTCTAATATATTTTGGTGTAAGTTTATTATGCTCAAATATCTTCAAAGCTTAAATATTGCAAAGTTATAATTCTAAATTATTTCCACAAAGCTTCATTGATAGGCTACTTTAGTGATTCCACATCAAGAGCCTAGGTTTTGTTGAGTGTTCTTGAGGAATTGGAGGAACTTACCACCATTGTTGACAAAGAAAAGGATGTTTGATCAAGGGATAACATGTTTTTGATCCACATGGGCATGGTGAATCCATTTTGGTAGGTAATATGGAATTTCTTTCTTTCATTTTTTTCTTGCTATCTTTTGTAATTCCCATAGGAATAGATAGGCTTGGTTAGTTAGTTCTTTATACATGTTTCATTATTTATGGACTAATGCTTGACTAACTTCCTTTTTAATCCTCTCTACAATAAACATATAAAAAATAATAATCATCATAAATTCTATTGTATAGATATTTAGTAGATGGCTTCCATGGTTCTCCATAAGTTTTGTGGACTATCCCAATGACCACATCCAAAAAACAAAACATCATATGAAAATTGTCATTGGCTAGCCTTTATTATAGTTTTAACATTTTCTCTTTTAATTTGACATTGATAACTTCTCCTAAGACTAAAATTTTATTTGAGGTCAAGATGATATCCAATAATGTAACCCATTCTAATTATACGTAGGTGATACTGGGGAACCCATATAACCTATTCAAAAGTGATATTAATACCTTAATTATTGGTATGAACTTAATTATGCCATTGGAGAAAATACACATTTTGGGATTCAATTTCTCACCCTTTAATAACCATTTTCAATAATCCTTCTATGGTATTTTGTTCCATCCATACATTGGCTAAAACTTTATTTTAATTGGATTCACGGATTGCAATCCTAAGATATCTATCAAATGCTTCTCTAAAAACCAAATAAACTACCATTTTATATGTTTTAAGATGTAGTGAATGTCTAGTGTAATTTTCATTAAAGATTAAATCACAAAGTAAGTCTATACAGTGCATTATCTTGGGTTTTATAGCCACATTATGTAATCCCATACTCCTTATCGATAATAAGTCATCGATATATTATTGTTCCTCCTGAAATAAATTATCCTACAAGGAATATGGCGCTATGGACTCTAACACATTATAGATAGACAAATAATAGGGTAACTTGAAATTGAGGGCACTCTTATCAAACACAACATTTATATATATAGTGCTACCATAAATGGAGTATGAAGAAGCTTGGATGTGTGTTGATTTTAGAGAATCCATTTTGGTAATCTAAGACTTTGAAGGATATTTTATAGACTAACTAAAACCACTTATAAATTGCCTAATAAAACTAGGTATTTTAGTTGTTTGAGAGCTTATAATAATATTTAGCTAGTAAGTTAAAGGTAAAGTGACTTGACATTTCTCAAATTTTACATATATCACCAAAGTTTGGATCTTTAATGCACATTTCATGTGACATTAATGTGAATAATATATTTTGATTGTATTCCCATTTTAATTTAAATCTACTAGATAACTTTGGTAGGATATCTCTACCACATGGTAAATTCATTTTAACTTTGAGTGTTGAATCATCACTTTAATATAAGTTTCAATTTATCTCTTATTGGCCTTTTGATTAATTATCAAATCCTTTGTTTGCATTCTAGCCACGCATGTTCTTGATTGTGATACTCACATTCATCTCATTTTCCTTGGATCTTTATCCTTGTAATCTTAATTTATATGCTCCATAGGCTATGAGATAATGAGATTGAGGCATGTCGATAAATATTAGGGAGTAAAGATATTTGATGTCAACTGTGCATTTCATTCCATAAAATTTAGGTTAGTAGGATGTTAACATGTCATGTGATATTAGGGACCCAGAGACTCAAGATTGCTTAGCCATTGACTTTGTAATTTTCCTAGAGAGCTCTAAGTGAATAGGATTACACCACCTATCATGATATTATAGTTTCATAAAATCCAAATATAAAACCTCATTTGACCCTTCAAGTTCTAAATCCATGGGATTACACCATGTGGATTAATCTTAGATTTTCTATGACTTAAAAGACTTAAGTTTTTTTTACAAAAACAATTTTGTCCTAAGTGAATGAGGCCTTACCATATGGATGGTTTTCAATAACTCATCTTCCTTAAAGGTATAAAACTTTTATTTAACTTTGGTGAGCTCTGATTAATGTGATGATGCCACTCAGCTTGATCTCAAAACTTTCAGGTTGTGATACTTTGAATATTCAATAAATCTAAAGGATTACAAATGAATTTGATCCTACCGTCTATCATGATATTTAAATTTGGAGTATAAAATAATGGTATGGCCCAAGTGTAGAAAACCATAAATGTTAAAAATATCTATATATGAATACAAAAACACAAGATAAAATATAACATAGAATGTTATCTCTGTTAACCAAAAACATAAGTTTAAATTTTAGAGAAGATATAAAAATCTTAGGTTAAAAATAAATCATGGATAATTCCCAAGATTTCTTTCTCTTTATTTTGGACTTCTATGACTTTGATTTAAAATTTTGAGAACAACCTTAGACTTATGCATGTCAAAAATAGATGTCAAAGATTTCTAAAACTCATAGGACCTCAAATAAATATTGCTAACAATAGTGGGCCCCTATTTAAAGTTATAAAATGGGGGGTGTTATAAAACAACAAATGGTGACTCATTAGGGAAATACTGTAGAGTACTTGAGAACCTATAATCTTGGTAATGTATCAAAGCATAACTTTAGTCCTGATAAGGAAGGACTAAGTGAACTAGTCTATTCAAAATGACTCTCCCTTCCTAATTAAACATAATAGCCCTTTTCATTCCTAATATCTATGTGTTATTTTGAGAAATTTATTTCCCCCTTGTTATGATAGTTTTATAAAAGACCTAAATAAACACTTTAGGTTTCATTTTGATTTCATATTTTGTAACCAAATAGTAAGGGAAGCCTAGGCATTACTTTTCTTCTATCTAGGTGTGCATAGACCTAATAGAGATACCTATGATTCCACTCTAAACCTTACTCTACTTCCATCTAGGTATTCATATCCTTAGTAGAGATTACTTGAATCACTCTTCTTCCATAATTTTGCATGATGATTTTTTTAAACACATATAAAAGAAGGGATAGGAATCACCATTGTTTGGGTGTATGTATAAGAAAACATATTTTTATCAATACATCCCTACTAATGTACATCTATTTCATTTTATATTATCTTTTCTCCAAGTTTTATCATGTAATAATGTAGTTGATATTTGTAAATGAAAATTATTTATAAAATTTGCATGAGTACATCAGAGTAAATCCCAAAGGTTTGGTGAACCTATTAAATCTAGGTAAAACTCAATTCAGTCATAACACATACCTCAATCTCAAAACCTCAAACACTACTAGAATAAATCACAGTGAATGTGAATTATGTTTTATTTTATACCATTGCCTCATTTTTAGTAAGCCTCTTTGTCATCCTATAATAATAAATTGATTAGACTACTATGTTTTTTAAGCAAACTAATCTAGAAATCATAACAACTAACTACAAAATAAAATGCTAAAAACATAAAGCTAATCTAGGAAAATAGCAAAGGTTAACCTAGGAAAACATAGAATATATTATATAAAGTATGAAACCTAATATAACATTACATGTATATGTGAACTTATAGTCATTCAAAATCATCTCTAGTTAGAGTAGCCATGAAATAGTGTTCCAAAAATTATCCGTTGACTTGAAAAGTAAGGACATTACCTTGGAGGTCCTTTAAACAGAAGACATTATTACCTAGATTTTTAGATATTTGATATGTTCCAATGTATAAAGGATTGAACTTATCATGTTGTCCTTTATTTTCCTATGCCTTATCCCATTAAATCACTAGGTCTAAAATCCTAAAATACTTGATTTTATATCATTTGTCAAACCACATTTTGATAATATCTTCATATTTGCTAAATTTATGTAGTTTTTCAATTCATGCATATTCCATCTAAACAATGTCAAGTAGTATGGACAAGGTTCTTTCATATTCCCTCATGTACTCTTGTATAAACTAGAACATTGGTAATTTGAGAATGATAGGTAAGATGGTTTGGTGTCCATATACCCAAAATATAGGTGAAGCCTTGAGAGATTTCTTGTGTCTTTTTTTGTTTTACCATAGTGCATACTTTAATAATGAATACCATTCTCTTGGTTTTTCTCATGTTGACTTCTTTATGGCATCCATTATATTATTGGTATTAGATTAAATAAATTCATTCCATTATGGATAGTAATTTCAAGAAAATTTGATGGTAATTTGGTTATTATAGGCCCAATCAGTAAATTATATGGATTGAAAAGCTATACCATTATCATGAACTAAATATATTGGGGTGCCAAACATATTCAGTATATTATCTTCTAGAAATTTGATAACATCCAGTGCTCTATAATTATTAGTGGCCACATCTTCTATCCATTTTTTGTAATAGTCATTGGTTGTTAGGACAAATTTATGTCCTACTAATTAATTTGGGTTGAGCACCCCAAAAAAGTCAAGACCCCATTGAGCAAGATGGCATCCTTCAATTACTAGTTGTAGAGGCATGGCAACATGCACTTCCATTTTTACAAACACATGGAATTCATGAAAGGTCTTGACATAATTATGATCATCCTAAAAAACCATAGGTCAATAGTATCCCATTATCAATATTTTATGACTTATTTTGCTAGTAGAGGGATGTCCACAACCTATATTTTAATGTACATTATCTATGATGTATGTGGCTTATTATTTTTAAACACACCTTAAATAATTCCTTCATAATTTTCCCAGTATAGAACTCCCTTATTTGTTATATAATGGGCTGATTTGAGGTTAAGGGATCACCTTTGCTCTATGTTTAATTTAGGGTAACATATACCCATGAGTAAGTAGTGGATGTTGTGGGTATACCATTCACCATTATCTACTTGAGTCTCATTGATTTATTCAATGTAAACTTATGGATTAATGTTAGTCATGGGATAAATGATTCATTGGTCTCATACCATATTATCTGGTTTGATTTCAAGATCAAACTCTTGTAGTTTTGCCATCCAATTACCTTTTATTTCATCTAATTCATTTTGTCCAAGCCTAAGCTTGACAGTTGGGTTTGGAACAATGGCATATGTCTTATTCCTTATAATGTAATGCCTAAAAATCTTTGATCAACTCATATATCTTCTTAAATATCATTGAATACTTTAACTTTACATATTTTAGATTGGTACTCATGAAATTAATTTGATGTTGATTGTTATTTACCTTTTGTGTGATTATTATTGTTTTACTATGTTCTAAATCAAAGGAATAAAGGAATAAATCCTTAGTTAAGTTCATTATAATTAGAAATAGAACCTAGGTAATGGAATTTTTGATATCCAAGATAGCTTTCTTGGATTCAATTGTCCATTCTATTTTACCATCCTATTTTAACATAACATTAAATGGTTTGATGATATCTAAAAATCCATAAATGAATTTACTTAAAAATTTTATCTTGAAAAAGAAATAATTCAATTTTCTCTTATTATTATGAGGTTTTATCTTGGAAATGGCTTAGATTCATTTTGGGTCAATGGAAATCCCATCATTGGTAATGACATGGCCTAAATTTTTCCTTTAATGACTCTAAAGATACTCCTGTTTGGGTTGAGTGCTATTCCATATCTCCCACATCTATAAAATACCTTTTGTAGATGGTTTTCATGATCAACTTTATACTTTGGAAACAATGTTAGGTTATCCATATAAAATATGATACACTTTCCAACAAGTCCTTGAAATTTAAATTCAATCAACTGCTAGAAGGTTACTCCTACATTTATTAATCCAAAATGAATCCTTTTATATGTGAAATTTACCGACACATTGGTGAAGGTAGTCTTCATTATATCTTTTGATTCTCCTAAAAATTGGTTATAACTTGAGAATCCATCTAAGGACATCATCTTATATCCACTAATTATTTATATTACCTCATCCAATGAGGGTAGGGGATAATTAATATTCTTTTATGTTCAATTATGTTTTTTGAATTCAATACATAGACTAATTTATCCATTATTCTTCTTAACTATTACTAGGTTGGCTACTTAGGTAGAATACCTAATTAGATAGACAATCTTAGCATCTAATTACTTTTATACTTTTATCTAAATGAGGTTCTATAAAATTGAATTTATTATCCTCTATTGTTACCTAAAGGGATTGTGTTCTGAATTTAGTGGGATAGTGTGTGTGGTGACCGTGAGGTCAAATACCTTTATATCCTCGTATGTCCAAGAAATCACATCTTTATATTATATTATCAAACCTTTCAAATTTTATTTTTCACTTTCAGTGTAACTCAGACCAATTTTTACATACTAGGGATATCGTTCAGTGCTCAGGTTTTCTTTCACAAAATAATATTTAGTCACTTTAAGTTATTTCTAATTTTGAGATTAGAAATCCATGCCACAAAATAACTCTAGTGAGACCATACCCATAATGATGAATTTCTCTTTCAACTATAAGATTTCATCCTCTCCTAGTTATTTTACATTCATAGGCTTAATTTCCTTTTCATCTATTAAATGGGATTTAAAAACTCTAGAACTACCCATGAATTGTATAGTCTATTGATCATCATAAAATACCTAGAATTTCTAAATATTGTTTGAGTCAAAGGGGTAAGAAACCAACTCTATAGATCATTTCTACATCGTGGATTCTTGAAATGGTGCTTAGTTGGTATATGAAGCTACTAATGAATCTACCATTTGATTTGATTTTTTGACAATAAATAAAATGTTGAATTCTTTAAAGGATTCTATCAAATACCATGTTCAGTGTTTTTAATTCTTTAATTAAGAAATTTTACATTGATATTTCTATATGATATAGTTTAATACCAACTTAAATCACTAAATATTTGTAACTATTTGACATTATGTTTCAGTATGAACTACATACCAAGGATTAAAGCTTCATATTTAGATTTTGGAATGATATTAATTCACCAAATAAGAAAAAATACAAAAATATATCATAATGATATGGAAATATAGAAGAAAATATGAATAAGAGATAAGCCACTTCAAGGGAAAAACCTTCCAAATGCTTGCAATAATAAATGAATACTCCGATGTGATGATGACTAACTAAACCTACATCCTATATATAGTCTACCAAGGCCATGGACAACCCATAGGATGACCTAATATGCATATTAATGCATAGAGAAATGTAAAATAATTTGTAAAAGTGTTATGAAAGCCACAAGTTTGCTACACATAACCCTATGCATGCCAATAGTTAAGGGTATAACATGCCCCTCCCATTCAAAACAACATTGTCCTCAATATTTAATAAATCTTGGATGTTATTACATAAATTATTCATCCTCCTAGGTAACATCTTTAGAAGGAAAATTCTTCCATTTTATTAGATACTCTATTATTAGTCTATATTGTAGCTACTTAGTACACATTTGAAGGACCACTTTCAAATCAAGAATAACCCTCCCTTCCTCATCTAATTTTGGTAACTTGGTTTGAGTGGTAAATTTATGTATAATTAGTTTCTAAAGGTAAGATACATGAAATATTGGATGAATGTGAGTGGATGGAGGAAATTCCATCTTATAAGCCATACTAACAATTTTACACAAGATTTGATAAGGGCCATAATACTTGTGAGATAGTTGGTTATCCTTTTTCTATTACTTCAAGGACATATAATTATATGGTTTCAAGTGAAAAAATACCCAATCACCAATTCCAAAATTACTCTCACTCCTATACCGATCTACCTATTATTTCATGTAATTTTGGGCCAAAGCTAAATTTCATTTAAATTAGTAAGGACTTGTTGATGTTGAAGGCGTTCCTCCACTAAACACACCTTTAGGTGGGAATTCAATGCTGGAGTGAAGGATGGAGGATGGTATCCATATAATTCCATAAAATGAGACATTTTTTATGAACTATGCATTGAAGTATTATACCAACATTTAACCAAGGGTAGCCACTGAACCCATTTATACTATATATCTAACACAACACAAGGGTTGTAAAAGACCTAGGGTTTTAATGGTTTCACCTTTATTTTATTGATAGACCATATATTTAGCCACATATTTATATAAATCCCCCTTGAGTCCTTTCAAAAAAAAATACTTCTTGACTCTATGATAGGTTTTCAAAAAACCTAAATGACTACCAATTAGATATGCATGAAATTTTTTAAGGATTTTCTAATTGAAAAGAGAATGCTGATACATATATAATCTATCTTTGTACCGTAATAAATTCCCCTTCCATGTAAACTTTTTAATTCCATCTGAACCCTACTACAAATTCTGAATCAATATAAGGGTTGTACTATCATTCTCCTATTTTGACCTTGCTGCATTGAGCCTGTCTACTTGCCAAATGGTTATGGCATATAACAATGCCTCAACTGGTTCATCATGCTTGGATAGTGCATCAACCACCACATTTTATTTTCCCTTATTGTAGACTATTTCAAAATTAAACCCTAACATTTTTGTCAACCATTTTTTTTGTTCTTTAGAGGAAAACCACTATTTTAAAAAATATTTAAGGCTGTCATGATTAGTCTTCACGTGAAAGTGATGACCCAATAGATAAGGTCTCTATTGTTTAACTACATGTATAATATCCATCATCTCTTTCTCATAGATGGGTTTGAGCTTATTTTTACCATTTAATTGATGACTTTCAAAGGAAATGGGCCTACCCTCTTGCATGAGTACCACACCCATATGATATCTAGATTCATCACATTCAACCATAAAAGATTTAGAAAAATATAGAGTAAATAATATAAGGGTGGTGCATAGAGCCATTTTCATCTATTTAAATGCATTGGTAGCTATATCAATCCACTAGAAGGAGTATTTATTCAACAAGGAAGTGAGTGGTGATGCAATACTACCATAGTGTTTGATAAACCTGTGATAGTAACTAGTTAGCCCTAGAAATCCCCTTAGTTTCTTGAGTGTCTTAGTAATATTTAAGTCCATCATGCTGGAGAGTTTTAAAGGATGTCATAAACATGTCCAAGTGAATTTATGAAGTTCCTTTATAGTCTAAGTGATAATGACAAAGTGTGTAATATGTTTGTCCTAGTATGCTTGAAGAAGGCTTGGTTGATCTTTAGTTTTGGCATGGTTTAAGATGATTAGGGATTATTATAAAGTATTAATCATGTGTAATGAGTTTTATTAGTGGTTAAGGATGATTTCTAAAAATTTGTGCATAATTTGAATTCACTTGGTTCATCATTGTTCTCATCTAGACTTTTTAGGTCCAATGGTAGAAACTTTGAGTAGGTAGTTTGATGACATTATAATTTCCATATGTGGATGAGTCAAGGGGAGTTGGTCATATGGTTTTGATCACATTAGTCCCTAGTTTATATGAAAAAATTACCAAGTATAAAAAAAAATCATAATAGAATATATGCAATGCAAATTTTGGCTCTTAGGCATTTTGATAGTGTTTTTCCATACTTAGCCAAATTTATAATGTGGCAAGAAACACTGAGTAGGCATTATGATGGTGGAATATCTCACACATGTGTATGTTTTAGGAGAATTTTATCATATGGGTTTTTTTTTTGTGCATATTTTATTTTTTATAACTTTTAAGTCAAGCTCTAAAGCATGACAAAAGTTATGCATGTGCAAAGTTGGTCTTTCCAAATAGTTCTTGACATAGTTTTATGAATAGATAACTCTGAGGTGGAATTTTAATGTCATTATATCTCAAACATGTCATATTTTAATGATATTTTTTACTCATGGTTGGATTCTCCTATATGAGGAGATCAGATGGTCCAAAATTTAGATCATGCATCTAAGCACAACAAAAGTTATTGAGGTTCAAAGTTGACCTTCCAGGTAGATAAGCAAACATTTTTACATGAAGTTAAGAATTAGGAATAGATGGAGATATAATAGCTCATAGGTGATCATAAAATGAATATATATGGTGTGAAATAATTCAAATATGTTAAATTTTTTTTTGGTTAATAAAGGTAAAGATCAAGTTCGTTATAAAAAGATCAAAGGAACATGTTTTTTCTAAGGTCCCAGGGAGCAATGAGATGAGGACAAGTGATCGATGGTTAACAATAAAAGTTATCAAAAGGAATATGAAGGTACCAAGTGTCATTATCATGGGGGTTATGATAAATATCAGATGGTGAGCACTATAATATAAAGGCCTAGATGATCCATAGAGATTGGCGGTGCACATTGAGTCAATATTATAAGATTACATGAGATGAGGTCAATTATACAAGGTTTAACATTTGGAAATGGCACACTATGAGTTGAAGGTTTATATTATTAAAATAAGGATAAATGGTGCATGATTGATCTAAATCATCAAGGACATGATATGAGGACTTGGTGTTTGAGGTCTAATTATGATCATTGGCATTTGAATATTTGATTTTTGTAAAGGAAAAAACTTGTGATCTATATTTTGTTCATAAATTTTGATCCACAAAAAATTTGATGGTTATATAAAAAAACCAATAGGACTCCATGGTTCATATAATAAACCTAGTTATAAGGTTTGAAAGTATGTACAATCATAAATATTGAGTTTCAAAGTTAACTATGTGTTCAACTATGTTCTGCAAGTAACTCGAGAAGGATATTTGAGCTTGTTTTCATGTTATTTTGATATATCATTATGAATTATTTATTGGAGGGTGATGTGTACTCCATAAATAAAATATATGTGGTAATTATAGGTTAGAATAATTTATATTTTTTATGAACAAACACATAGAAGTTGACTATGTTTGTTGAATGCAATGGTAGTTTGAGTAACCCTCTTGTATAGGTAAGTTAAAGGTGTTATAAGTTAATTAATATAATGAGCATGGAGATGTTATATAAGTCTCTAATTCTATGATAATTCATTGGTTTTAATTATATACCTTTGATCACTTATGGAGTTTCAAAATAGCTTAACTATATTTTGATTCTATATGACCAGTCTGAGTGGTCATTTTGTGTATGTTATTTTGA
Source organism: Torreya grandis (assembly GCA_037957365.1). Classification (NCBI taxonomy): domain Eukaryota; kingdom Viridiplantae; phylum Streptophyta; class Pinopsida; order Cupressales; family Taxaceae; genus Torreya; species Torreya grandis. Next base: position 823,207 of record JARHVA010003527.1, read on the forward strand.
GTGTTTATAACATGTGTTGATGTGTCTAAATAACATGGAGGTATAGAAAATTTCATGAAGGGTTCACCAATCTGATATAATCATATGTCTATGTAAAATATTTGAGTAGTTGGTTCATAAGTTTGAGATTGTGTTTTCTATGTATGAAGACCTGAAGAGATAAGAGACCTGATTGGTAGGTCCAAGTGTGGAGTTGGTGTCCTAGATGGTATGGACCCATATGAGAGTGATCAAGGGGATAGTGGATATATTTTTTATATGTTTTAAGAATGATTAAGGATTAATGTGGTCCAATTAGTCTCACATGTAACATGTGAGGATGAAGGCCTAATGTTTTGAGGTCTCACCAAGATCTAATGGTGGTTTGGGGGTAATAAGGAATTGATCGAACTATGGAGTATGTAGTTATTACATGTAGCATAAATGAGAACATATTTCAAATGTGGAATAAGTGTGGTAATCATAGTGTCTAACCAAGATGGGTTATACCAAGAGCATGGTATAAATACAAGGCCTATTTGGCATATTCATTCTAGTTGTGGGTGTGTGGAGCCAAGTGAAAAAGAGAAAATTTGAAAGAGAAGGTATAAGTTATTGAGGAATAGTAGAGAGAGAAAAGGATTAGAATGGTTTGTTTAATAAAGTTGATAAAGGTGATCACATATGTCATTAGACCTAATAATCCTAGAAGAGGCATAATGAGTGAGTATGCTCAAAAGGTTGTTTGAGAGAGTGTGTATGGTGAGCAAAGGCAAGGTGAAGGATATGTGTGCCCAGTGGGTGGGTTGAAGGTAAGAGTAGGTTAATGATGGTTTATATGATATATATGTCATATTTATGATGTCATAATAGTGATCTTATAGGTCTGAAGATTGCATGTAAGTAAAGGTGAAGAGTGATAATCAGAGGTCCATCATTAGGTGTTGAAGAAATCAGCTCTACGATAGAGGTTTCATATGTGTTGTTATGGTTGATCATCATATATGGGGTTGTAACCTCATTCCAAGGTGGAACATGATAAATGTCTAGTTATTGTGGCAACTCAACTAGATAGGTGTGGTAGCACCTTGTGGGATTGTAGTCTCACTAAATAAGAGATGGTAGTTCTTTGATCAGCTGATTGTTGTTATAAATTAGTTCTTATTATAATAAGATATTAGTCTAATTATAGGTTCTAATGGGTCTTCTCTCCAAGAGGGTTTCCCACATATGTCATCTTTTATGTGATAGATCTTGCATTGTCTCTCTTGTTCATTTCTATGAATGATGTATATGCTCCATGGATGTATGTATTGAATGATTAAGAGTTTGAAGGAATTGGATTATTTTTTACCATTGATTCAACCCCCCTCTCAATGGATTTTACATATAACAATTGGTATAATACCAAGTCCTTTGGAGGAATCTTAACAAATTGAATGAAATCCTAAGTAGGTATAAAGATGGACAAACAATTGAAGAAAGAGAATCAATAGTGGAAGGTTAAGATCAAGGCAATTGAAGAGCATATATGTAATTTGAAGAGAGACGAAAAAAAGGATGAGAATTTTATTAATGATCTCAAGGTTCAACGAGTAGATTCCAAGATAAGTTTGAGTTCAAAAGAGGAAAGTTGTTCAAAATAAATAATCTTATAATAATAGTAGAGAAGATGAAAGTGAGGAAGAAGAATTTGATCTAGAAGATGATCTCATGAGTGCACTTGGTGAACTAAAGGAGTAAAAGAAGAGCAATCATAAAATAAATAATATGATCAAAGGCCTTGAAACACAAGTTAGTTCTCTTGAGGGATGTTTGTTAGACATGTACAAGAAAGAAGAAAAGAATTATCAAGAATAGATCAAGTCTCTTGAAGTACAAACATATAGATTGAAAGACATACCCAACAAGGCCAAAGAGGATGAAGAGAAGATTAATATTCTTGTGTATTAGTTAAGGACTAAAAATTCAAATCTAAAATCAAAATAAGATGAGTGCAATCAGATGATGCTTGAAATAAAGTCATTGAAAAGTGATCATGAGCTTGTTATAGTCAAGTTGGATAAGCTAGAAGAGAATCATGAGAAGCATGAGTATGTCAAGGAGAATTTAATATTTGAAATCAATAAAATAATTTCTTTTAAACAACCAAATGATTCAAACTATGCTAGTTTATTGCATGGTCATTGTTATACATCTATAAAGTATGGTCATAGAGCAAAGAACTATAGAAGGAAATCAGTCAAGATTAAGTCCTCATGGATCCTTGGAAGAAAAATCAATTGTTATAGGAGAAATCATAACTCATATCAGTCAAGAAAAGAAGGAATCATGTATGAAGAAGATATAGGAATGCCAAGATAATTTATCTTCTATCCAAATAGAAAAGGAAGATCAGAATCATCATCAAGCAAAAGGTATGTGAGATATTATTTTTTTCAAATGTCATATAGTTGGTCACATTATTATATACTATAATAATAATCAAAAAAACATATATGGAGCTCCTAATATATAAGTAAGAGGTCACACATGGGTTTGGAAACCAAAGTCTATTAGGAGAGATCAGCTTGACACCAAGGATGGTTTGTTTGTCATGATAGATAGAAAGGAAAATCAAGATTTTATGTTGTTAGAATTTATTGACAAATTTGAAATAAAGAATAAATTCAATCATCCATTCAAAATCAATTGGATGATGAGGAAAAAAAACAAGTTAGAGAAAGATATGGAGATATGGGAGTCTCCTAAGTTTTGGGACTTCTAATTTCTCTATGTCAAAAGGGTTTCTCTATCTAGTCTTCAAGGAGACAATTGTCAGTCAGAGGAAGCATGGTGGATATTAGATATTTTTTGATTAGAAGGTATGAAAACAAGTTATGTTTATGAATTATTATTTTTATATCTTTTTATTTCAAAAAAGAAGCTTGTGAAGAATCTTAGTGGTCCTATCTTAACAAAGAGTTAGCTTATTGATCATGGTTTGGATGTTCTGGTATAAAGGTGAGTTTCAAATATCTATTTGCATATCAGTTTGTGGTAGATTATAGGTAAGGATATAAGTTAAAGGCATTTATTTTGGGATTATGTCTTGGTTCTTTCTAAGCATGTTAAAGGCTTGTTAAATAGTTGTGTATGTCATGGAAGTTCATAGTGTTCTAAAGATGAGGTGTCTCTATATAAGTATTAAATATGATTGGATAGTATTTGAAGACTTGTTGAATATGTCATGTTACAAGTGAAGCATAGAGTTTGGGGGAGATTTGTAATTAGTTAGGTCCTAGTATCATATGACTAAGTAGTTGAATCTGAGAAAGTCAAATTGGAGATTTTTATTTGCTCTTGGCTTTCTTAGTTTGTGCTTAAGAGTATGAAGGTCTTAAAATGGTTTATAGGATGTATGGGTTCCCAAAGATGTGGAAATGTAAATATTGGTCCAAGAGTGTGTAACGCCTATCTCTAGGTGTGCAAGAAGATGACTAGAAGGTGTTGTGTTGACCTTATTTGTTTTGAGAATCTAGAGTTTTGGGTTCTACTAGAAAAGTGGTTTTCATTATGATTTTAAGTCAAAGGATTATTAATATGATGAATGGGCCAAATTGGCTATAAAATAAATATTTATATAGATTTGAAGGTTTGTGGTTTTCAAATTGTTCATGTATTTGTCAAAATTGAGGCCTAATTGACAAGTAGGTTTATGAAGGAAGTATGTTTCAAAGGTTGAGTTAGTTTATTAAAATTAATGTGCTTGAGGGTGAATATGATATTGCTTTATATATGAAGTTTCATGTCTTTAATATGTGTTTTAAAAAAAATTGGACTTTATAGGTTCTAGGTAGGGCTACAAGGAATCTAGATAGGCCTAGTATGAATATTTGATTTTTTTTCTCAGATTTTACAAAAGAGAAAGGAATGAGTATTTAAATATGAGTTATTATATTGTTTTTATGCATGTTTCCTATTTGGTGTGTGGAATGAAGTTATGTTGGTGGTACTTGAGGTGGTTTGTGAGAGAAGGCTCATAAGCATATATGATGTTTCTTCATGGTGTGTGAAGATCTAAAGAAGCTTAAGAGGTGAAATTTATCAAAAATAGTAGGGGGAGTCCCTATTAGATGTTTATTAGTGATTTCAATATGTTTTTTTAGTAATATTGCGTGTTCTTTCTTCATTGGTTGCAATGTTTGGTTAAAGAGAGTATTTGTATGGAGAAAGAGGAAGGTGCCAAGGCAAGAACAAGTAGGCTCAAGGTAAGGGGGAGTTTGTATCATATTTATAAGATGGTAATCTCATATTGATGTTATTTTTAGGTGCATAGGATCAGTTTCTATCCACTTTATCATTGTGTCAAAGGGGGAGAAAATTCTTATTTTTTAGAGTGCTTGAAGAGAGAGAAGGAAGATGAGATGTATATTATTGTATGATATGTGTTGACATAAATGACAAAGGGGTATATTAATAGAGAGTAATAATTGATTTCATATATATTTTCCAAGTGAAGGGATGAATTTCTTTGATAGTCAAAGTGACAATGATAAAGTGTGAAATATGTTTGTCCTAGTATGTCTGAAGAAGGCTTGGAAGATCTTTAGTTTGGCATAGTTTGAGATGATTAGGGATGATTATGAATTATTTATCATGTAAAATGGGCCATATAATTTGTTAAGGATGATTTTATAACTTGTTTTCATAGTTTTAATTCACCAAGTTCATCATTGTTCTCATCTAGACTTATTAGTTCCAATGGCAGAAAATCTGAGTAGGTTGTTTGATGACATCATAATTGATATGTGTGGATGATTCAAGGGGATTTTGTCATATGGTTATGATAAAATTAGTCCCTATTTTATATATGAAAAGTCTCAAGTCTATAAATAAAGTTTGATAAAATATATGTAAGTGTAAATTTAGGCTCTTGAGCATTTTGATAGTGCTTTCAAGAAAAATTGAGTAGGCATTTTAATGGTGGAATATCTCACATGTGTGGACATTTAAGTACAATTTAATCATATGGGTTTTTTAAGTTTTTTTCCTAGTTTATTTTCAATAACTTTTAGGTCAATATTTGAAGCACAATAAAATTTATGCATGTGCAAAGTTGGTCTTTCTAGATAGTTCTTGACATAGTTGGCTCTATGAACAGATAAATTTGAGGAGGAATTTTAATGTCATTATAATTCACATGTGTGAGGGTTTTAAGATAATTCTAACACATGGTTGAATTATCCTATGTGAGGATATCATATGGTCTAAATTTTAGATCATGCATCTAAACACAACAAAATCTATTGAAGTCCAAAGTTGGCCTTCTAGATAGATAAGTAATGGTCCCCATATTTAGTCATTTTTACATGAAGTTAAAGATCAGGACAATGTGTAGATATAAAGGCTCATGGGAAATCATGTAGTGAATATATACATTGTTCATAAATTCAAATATTTCAAATTATTTTTTGGTTAACAAAGGTAAAGATCAAGCTCCTTACAAAAGGATAAATAGAGTGTGTTTGTTCTAGGGTCTTAGGAAGAAGCAAGATGAGGACAAGTGCTTGATGGTTAATGGTAAAAGTACTCAAAAATAATGTAATTGTGCCAAGTGTCATGATAATGAGGGTTTTATAAATATAAAATGATGAGATCTATAAGATAAAGACCTGGTTGATCCATAGAGATCGATGGTGCACATTGAGTCAATATTGTAAGATTGCATGAGATGAGGTCAACTATTTGAGGTTTAAAATTTGGTAGTTCTGCACTATGATTTAAATTTAAATATTTATAAAATAACATTTATATTTCATCATGTATTTAAATCAATGTGGACATGAGATGAGGACATGGTGTTCAAGGTTTAACTGTGACCGTTGGTATTTGAATATTTAATTTTTACAAAGGGAAAAACTAGTGATCTATATTTTATCCAAAAAAATTTATCTAGGATGAATTAAATGGTTATATAAGAAAATAAAATTTAATAGGACTCCATGTTTCATAAAATTAACTTATTTATAAGGTTTGAATATATATACAATAAAATATATTGAGCTCCAAAGTTGACTATGTGTCTTACTATGTTCTGCAAGTAACTCGAGAAGGGTGTTTGAGCTTGTTTTGATGTTTTTTAGATGTATTAGTATGAATACATTACTGGAGAGTGTTTTAGACTCCATAAGTATCATTTATGTGGTAATTATAGGTTTTACCAATATTTATTTTATATGAACAAATATGTAAAATTTGGTTATGTTTGTTAAATGCATTGGCATTTTGAGTGACCATCTTGCATAGGTAAGTTGAAGGTGTTCTAAGTATATTTTAAGAAGAAAATGAGTATGGAGATGTTATATAAGTCTCTAATTATTATGATAAGTAATTGATTATCATGATATTCCTTTTATCACTTATGGAGAGTCAAAATAGCTCGACTGTATATGACCAATCTAAGTGGTCATTTTGGGTATGTTGTTTTGAGTGTTTAGAACATGTGTTGATGTGTCTAAAGAACATGGATGTATATATAGGATATTTAAGGTTTCATACATGTGATCTAATCATATGTATATGTGAAATATTTGAGTAGCTGGTTCAAAATTTTGAGACTATGTATTTTATGTATGAAGACCTGAAGAGCTATGAGACCTAATTGGTAGATCCAAGTGTGGAGTTGGTGTTCCAGATGGCATCCACCCATATGAGAGTGAGAAAGGGGATATTGGTGATATGTTTGATATTTTATAATCATTTTTAAAGGATAAAGGTGGTATAAGTAGTCTCACATGTAATGTGTGAGTATGAAGGCCTAATGTTTTTAGGTCCCACTAAGATCTAATGGTGGTTTGGGGGTAATAAGACATTGGATGACCTATGGAGTATGTGGATATTACATGTAAATTTTATGAATACCTATTTAAAAGGTGTAAAAATTATTGTAATAATCTTGTCTGACCAAGATGGGTTATACTAAGAGCATGGTATAAGTATATGGTCTATTTGGCCTATTTGTTTTAGTTGTGGGTGTGTGGAGCCAAGTGAATAAGAGAACATTTGGAAGAGAAGGTGTAGGTCAATGAGGACCAGGAAAGAGTGAATAGGATTAGACTTACGTATCTGATCAATGCGATGAAGGTGATCACATAGGTCATTGAACCTAATAAGCCTAGAAGAGGCAAAATGAGTATGTTGAAGAGGTTGTTTAAGAGAGTGTGTATGGTGAGCAAAGGTGAGGTCAAGGATGTGTGCACTTAGTGGATGGGTTGAAGGTAGTTTAATTATGGTGATTATTACCTATAGGTCATATTTATGATTTCATAATAGTGATCTTATAGGTTTGAAAATTGAATATGAGTGAAGGTGAAGAGCGATAATCAGAGGTCCATCATCAGGTGTTAAAGACATCAGTTCTAAGGTGGAGGTGTTCATAGGCATTTTTGTGGTTTCTCATCATCTAGTTGGTTTCATCCTCCTTGTAAGGTAGAACTTGATAAAGGTATAGTTATTATGGTAGCTTAGCTAGATAGGTGTGGTAACACCTTGTGAGATTGTAGTCTCACTAAATAAGGGATGGTAGTTCCTTGATTAGTTGATTATTAAACTAAATTGGTTATTTTTATTGTAGGATAGTATTCCAATTATAGGTTATATTGGGTTTTATTCCCCAAGAGGGTTTCCTACATATGTCTTATGTTATGTGATAAATCTTATATTATCTCTTTTGTCCATTGCTATGAATGATGTATATGTTCCATGAATGTATGTATTAAATGATTAAGGGTTTGAGGGAATTAGAATTGGATTGGATTATTTTCCACCATTGATTCACCTCCCCTCTTAGTGGCTTATACCTATAGCACATGATGGCTTGGATTTTTTTAAGATCAACTTTTACTCACTCATGTGATAGAATATGACCCAAATATTCCACTTCTTGAAAACTAAAAAAACATTTGGATGGTTTATCATAAACTAATTTTGCTTGATAACTAAGAATACGTGTTTCACATGTTTCAAGTGGTAATCATAATTTTTTCTTCAAATAAGGATGTTATAAAAAAAAACAAGTACAAACTTTCTAAAAAATGGCCTTAAAATGTATTCATCAAACCATGAAAGGTGGATGGTACATTGGTGAGACCAAAAGGCATGACCAAAAATTCACAATGGCCTTCATGAGTATATAAAAATATTTTAGGAATGTCCTCCTCATGGATCTAGATTTGATGATACCCATAATGAAGATATAATTTAGTAAAATAAATAGCACCATGTAATTCATCTAACAAATCATCAATTATAGGAATAAGAAACTTATCTTTGATAGTGAACTTATTGAGCTATTTATAATCTAGGCACATCCTCTAAGTTTCATCCTTATTTTTCACCATGACCACTGGATGAGAATATTCACTTTGGCTATGATGATTAGTTCCTACCTCCAACAAATCTTATACCATTTTTTCAATTACACTTTTCTAGGCATAAGGATATATGTATAGTCTAATGTTTGGTGGCTATAGTCATATAAAATGCAAAAATTGGTAACTTGAGTGTGGATTATGACACCCAACCCTTATGTCCCTCTTTCCTTCTCTCATGAACCTCATAGGCATCTTTTCATGGATTCCCAATCATCTATATCCTTATCGACTTCATCCCATCTGAGCCAGACCCCTTTTTTCATGACTAATCTAACCCACAGGTCTCTTTAGATCTAGACAATAGCACCAAACTTAGACCATAGCACTAGTTCCACTCCTATCTAATTTCAATGTTCTTATCCAAGTGTATCTTTGACCCTAATGACTAGTTTATTCTAGTTCCCCATCCTTCTCCTTGTCAACCTAATGTGAGTAAATTTAACCCATGACCAATAGATACCTATAAAATCCCATTCAAATATCATTTGGAAGGTGTTGGAAAATATCACTAAGTAAGCAAGAATACAAGCAAGACTACTCAAGTAATTTTCCCTATTCTCTATATATAGCTAGCCAACACACTTACAAACTTATCTAAATCCTTACACTAGTCTCTAGCCACCACAAAAACATATAGTTTAGTATTTATCATATTCATACACTCAATTATATAAAGCACATCAATTGGGAGAACTACATATGAATTTATCCTTCTTCAGAGTATTAGTATGTAGGCAACATGCCCACACAGTGGGTGTGGATACACGTTCAGTGAATCTTACACACACTGATCCTCCATCTTTCTAAAAATTAGTCAAATCACAATGGAGTATAGGTTTTTAAGATAAAATATTCCCTATAGTGATCTCTACTAACTTTTAATTATTTAAAGTTAATGGATAGGGTCACACAGACATGGTGAATAAAACCCAAAAAGCTTAGATCCTTAGGACAATAATAGAAAAGGTGTAATATAGAATTTTTGCCACTCCTATCCACTTTTATCACTCTTGTCCAATAAAAAAATGAAGATTAGATCTCAATTTGTGACAACATCCTAGTCCTACAGAGTGAATTCTAGACTCTGTCTCAGTCATCTTAGTTAATTTCCAGCTAAGTCTTCTTTTCCATCTCTTATTACTATTTTTAGAAAGGGGAAAATTGTAATTTAATTTACACAAATTAGTAGCTTAATTATTATATATTTATTTACTGATTTTTCTACTTAGACCCTTTAACTAAATTAAGAATAATACACCAATATTCTCAAAATTATTAAATCATTTGGTGAACCTGACTTACCTTGATCATGCATAAAAACCCTAGGGTAAATTATCTACTAATTTTTCTTATCTTTTTCTAATTTTTGACCTACATAATAAAATAAAAAATTATCATTAAATTTTAAAATTTCATAGTAATTTTAAAATAATTTTATTTTAAAACCCTATTTGCCCATACTATGTCCCAGTATTTTCCCTATAATTTTCCAATAATTTTTTGATTTATTACTAGCATAATTAAAATTAGAAATTCACTTCAAATTTCAAAATTCAATATTAATTTTAAAAAATAATTATTTTTCAAAACTTTAGTTGCATCTAATATATCTCTTTAAATCAAAAAATTTCTAATAAATTTTTTGTTTTTTACTTTAATATCCAACTCAAAAATTCACTTTAAATTTCAAAATAATCATCTTTAAAACCCTAGTTGAACATACTAGGACCCATTGATTTTTGAGGTATCACCTTACATTCTTGTGAACTTTGTATCCTTTTTATGCATATTCTAGTTTCTTGTTTAGATTATATACATTTAATCTTTTTTAATATTATCCAGGTTATTTTCCTTATGCCACCTAAGTTCCTTACATCTCTTCTTTCAAGATGAAGTACAAGACGTAGTGGTAATCCTCTTGAATTCACCTATATTCTTACAACTTGACCATATACCATAGATAAACAACCAACTCAGGTTCTTACTATATATTTTACACATCCAAATTACACCAATTTTAATGAGGATAATTTTGACAAAGAGAATTATGAGAATAAAAATGGTGATACAGACATCGATGTTCATAATCCACCACATCAAACTCTTGCTTATATTTCACCAATTGGTAATAATGAATTTGTCTTCAACAAATATTTGATCCTACAAAGGTTTCAAGAAAGACTCTGGGACCAACCTTGAGATCTTACTCTTATTTTACAATCTATCATGGAAATAAGAAAGGTTAAACAAGTTGAGTCTTCCATTCCTTTAGAGAAACTAGTTACAAATGACACTATAGGGGCAACTATGTGTCAACAACCCCCTATAGTAGCCCAACCTACCTCTATAACACTAACTATAGCTAGTACATCTTTGTCTTCTAATGTGGTATCCCTTATGGAAGAGATAAAATATCTTCAATCTAAGGTGATACATCTTTAGCAAGTTGTCTTTAGACCTATTCATGATTTGGATTCTTTCACTATATTGCATACACCATTAGCATGTCACATTACTTCTACACCCTTGCCACAAGGTTTTGTTCAACTCAAGCTTACTCTATATGATGTCAAGGGTGATCCAGAGATACATTTGAGATATTTTCATGTAGCATGCTTGGACTATGTACCAAATGACTGACTACTTACCAAGCTATTTCTATGGAGCCTAAAGGATTATGTTTTACAATGGTTCTATAGTTTATCAAATTAGTTGGTCAATGCAATCAATCCTTTAGCTGATAAGTTCCTATCTCATTTTAACATTAACATTAGTGATAAGATTTCATATGCCTAAGTTTCACAATAGAAACAAAGGTCAAATGAGCATCTCGTAGATTATGTTCTTCAATATAAGACTATTTTGGCTAAGATGACTAGCCCCATGGCCACTCAAGAGTTACATCTCTTCAAATAGAGTCTTCTACAAGCTTTACATGAATCAATTATGTTCAAAATATTATCTTCCTTTAGTAAATTATGTCACACATTAAAGGAAATAGAATTAAAACTAATTTCAATTGGAAAACTTAAATACTCAATTATCTCAAAAATAATAAGCAAGAGTAAGAACAAAGTCAAATACAAAGTCAAGGTCAATGATAAAAAGATTCAAAATCAACTAATATTTAATATATCTTTTGAGCCACCTCAGTAAGTGGTTTTATCAACACCTCCTTGGTGAACCTTTACCAATATACCAATTTCTCTATCCAAAGTTTTATAGCAGCTATTAGAATGTAACATCATATCTTTCAATCATATTCATGATGTTAAACCACAAATCCTCTTCAATGGGAATATGATCAAAATTCATTTTAAGAGTTTCACATGGCACCAAGACATACAACAAATAGATGCATTAGTTTGAGACACAAGATATAGGATTTGATAGATGGCAATCATATTCATCTTGGCACTTCAGTTGAGCCTTCTCAGGAAAAGCAAACATAATATAAATATTTGAAAATACTTTTAGATCCTTTTCCATAGCATCCTAAACAAGAGATAAGGGACACATCAAGGGTTCATGATGCATATAATTCACATCTACCACTAGATACATATAGGGAACATTCAATTGAGATACATCCTTTGAGCAACATGATTGGTATATATAGTTCTAGAGTTCCATATAGACCTTCCATCTCCTTCTCAGAGTAGGAGATCATCAAGGATGATTCCTATTATCATGCACCCATTATTATATCTTACATTCATAATCATCCTATTCATAACATTATCATGGATAATGGATCTATTGTGAACATGTGCACTATGACATTACTACAACATTTAAGATATTTAGAGTAGGATATTACCCTAACAGACACAATTATTAATGGATTTTGTGGGCACATATAAAGTTCATTGGGTGAGATCATATTTCCTCTATAGGTTGTTCTAACACATGTGGCCACATCATTTACTATAGTTCCCAATGTAGGAGTTTTTTATATGTTACTTGGTCAACCATGGAATCAAAAACTTTGAGAAGTACCTTCTAAAATTCATAAATGCATAAAATTTATTCATGCTAATCAGGTTATTAGAGTTGGTGGAGTTCCATATGAGTTACCACTCCCCACTTCAAATCCATATTCTACTTTGTAGTCACTAGTTTCAATTTAGCCTCTAGTTCTAGTTTCTCTACTAGTTATAGTTCCTCCTCCAGTTTTGATTTAGACACTATTGAGGCATCCATCATTAGTATAGATATTTATACACCTCCATAGTTTCAATATTTTAGATAGCTTCTAGCTACAATGTTCACAACTAGGGTAGTGTCATTGAGATCTCATTCATCTACTCATAGAGAACATGTTTAGAGAGCTTCTCATATTACCATATGGGTCTCTAAGATCCCTATAGTTGCATCCACTTCTCAAAGTTACAAGGGGACCCACACTTATTTTCTACTTTAGATATTTTAGAGCATTTACAACATATACAACTTTTAGAGCCACAATCTTAGCATTTATATTGTGTTTCATGATCATGCATGATTCTTCTCCTTGATAAAAGACACCATGTTAGGGAGTCTCCCATGAGACTCATTGGTTACTATCATTTCTCCTTAGTTTTACTTGTACATAATTTATTATGCTTAATTGTACATAACACAAAAACAAAAAACACAAAATCATTCAAATATGTCATAACACTAAAAACATTTTGATTATATGTATTATCTATGTTTTACATTTTACTACATGTTAGACTCACATTTGTTGTTCTATATTATTGTTTTTCAATTTGGCTACATTACCATGCTTCACTTGATCTTCTTTGAGTGTGTGTAGTGACATCTAGATCCTTATATGCTTCACTCTACCCATTGAAGGAGCATCTTACATCTACATTCGAGACACACATTGATATACATACCCACTAGGGGTATCTTCTACATGACTACACCATTCAGGTTATGTCATTCCTACACCACACACTCTAGTTATCATGTTGATGTACATTAATTACTATCTTACATATATTACTATATCGACATCTCACTAGTATATAACACTGATATATTTTTTAGCATATACCTAGTCTTGTACTAACATGTCTTGCATACTAATTTGATTAGTTAGATGTGATTCTATTTCTAGTTATTACATGAATTACTTTCTTACTTAATGTATCTAGATTGTTTACATTTATTAGTTCTTATTTTGTCTCTTATATGTGCTTTAGGACATTTTCCAATATCCTTTGCTTATATTCATGTGTGTTCCTTAGGACATTTGCCAATGTCCTTTGTATATACCCTTTTATGTGATTTTGGCCCTCATGCCAACCCTTTATTATTTAAATTGTATGTAGAAACAAACAATATTTTTATCACTAAGATCATATCTCGTAACAGTTGAAAAAAATAGCATTCAAAACACTCAGAACAACAACCAGACATCAAACTAGTCAAAACAAACTAGATAGATAATAAAAATGTTAGAAAAGTTACTAGATTTAGCCCAAGACAATAGTGCCAAGATTAGAATATAGCATCAGTACCACTACTATCTATTTTTGATGATCTTATCTAATTTATATAAAAAATAGACTTTCTAGAAGTAGCTAGAAAATTAGGTTCAGCCATAGTTTTACACAATCAGACTAGTTCAAAATCAATAATTTTTAGTACACTTTTGCTCAAAAAATCTAGATTTAGGGGGAATTATGCATAGCATGATGGATCTCACTTAAAATTTTAGATAAATCAATTAGTCTAACTTCTAGATCAAAATCCATTATCTAGGTACCAGTGATTGGGGGTAATGTGCATGACACATTTCTTTTCTTTTATTTCCAAGATTAACATTACCCAAGCATTCTTAGTATTTATGTGCCTTATTTCATCTGTAAGTGGTTGGCATCATTTTGGAGTGGCTTTCATATAAGCCTAACCTCTACATTTTAGAATGGATTTCATACAAGCCTAGATCACCAGTTTTAAAGTGGCTTTTGTACAAGCCTAATCTCCATATTTTAGAGTGGCTAAAAGTGGCCTAGTTGCTAGCATACATTCAACTATCCACACCAACATTGTTAGATTATATTACATTCATGGGATTTATGATCCATCTCATACAACACACATTTGATATTAGTATCAATTCATATCTTCAATTCATGGGGCAATGATGGATCCAAAGGACTAGCTTGCATTTGTATTCTTGAGCCACCTATCCATAGGGACTAGACATATAGTTCAAATATTGATTAGCATATGCATGACCACGTAGTTTAACTTATTGGGTGATGATGGAGCCAAAGGACCAGAATTTTTCATTCTTGAGCCACTTCTAAGGAATTGATATCTCATCTCTATTCATGATATTACTCTTGGTATAACATACTCAGCATATCCATCATCATAACAAGTTTTGTATTGGTTTATATACCCAATGAGACGTATTCATTCCTTTATCTTTCTCTCTCTCTCTTACCTAGATTTGTATGTTCTTATTTTAGATATAGTGTATCTAGTAAGAACTGATCTAATATTTGTTTTCCTTATAGATTCATACTTCATAGTGTACCCTCTCTATGCACACCTAATATCACATAGCTTCATGAGCTTCACCCTTGTAATTAAGTTTAGATACACTTTTTATTTTTCCTTTATCCTAGTATTTCACTTTGTTGCATCATTAGAATAAAGGGGTGGGCAAATGTAGTCATATAAAATGCAAAAATTGGTAACTTGAGTGTGGATTATAACACCTAACCCTTACTTCCCTCTTGTTTTCTCTCATGACCCTCGTAGACATCTTTTCACTAATTCCAAATTATTTTTAGCCTTATATACTTGATCCTAGCTGATCTAGACCCCTCTTAGGTCCTTTCAACTTAGGAAAATAACACCACACTTGGATTATAACACCGGTGCCACTCTTGTCAGCTTTTAGTGCTCCTATCTAAGTGAAGTTTTGGCCCCAATGGTCAATTTTTTCTATCTCCCCATCCATCTCCTTGTCAACCTAACGTGGTTGCATTTAACCCATGAATAATATATCCCTATAAAATCCCATTCAAATACCATTTGGAAGAGGTTGGTAAATATCATTAATCAAGCAAGAATACAAGTAAGACTACTCAATAAATCTTCCCTATTCTCTACATATAACTAGCTAATACACTTACAAGCTTATCCAAATCCTTACACCAGTCCCTATCCACCTTAATCAAATCTAGTTTATAATTTTACATATTCATATACTCAATTGTATAAAGTACATCAAGTGGGAGAACTACATGTGGCTTGATCCCTTTTCAAAGTATTGGTATGTAGGTACGTACCCACACAAGTGGTGTGGATACATGTTTAGTGAATATTACACACACTAACCCCCCTTCTTTCTCAAAATTGGTCAAAACAAAATGGATTATAGGGTTTTTAGAGAAAATATTCCCTATAGGGAGATCTATAGACTTCTAGATATCAAAACTTCATCGATAGGGTCGCATAGACCTAGTGAATAAAACCAAGAAAGCTTAGATCCTCAACATAATAGTGGCAGAGTTGGAATACAAAACTAGTTCCACTCTTATCCACTTTTAGCACTAATGTACAATCATCAAATGAAGGTCAGATCTTAGTTTGTAATAGTGTCTAGTCTTACATAGTGAATTTTTGACTTTGTCTCAATCAGCTTAGTTAGTTTCTAGCTAAGTATTCTTTTCCATCTCTTATTAATTTTTTTTAGAAAGGAAAAAATTACAATTTAAATTACACAAATTAGTAAATTAAATATTTCATTTTTATTTATTTATTTTACTACTTAGACCCTTTAAATAAATTAAGAATAATACACCAATATTCCCAAAATTGTTAAATCACTAGCCTATTTCTAGGAATGAGTCTGATGGCATGATCATGGGTATGGATAAGAGGAAGACCTTTTGGCATGGGGCCAAAAATAATTAAATGTTCATCTAATATTTTTTGTAAATTATGATGGGTATACTCCTTAGTTTGTTGAACATTAATGGAAAATAAGCATGCCACAAATCCTTTAGCACCTTTTTTCAGCATCTTGGTCATCTGATGTGAACTAACCTTTTTTGGAGATTTAAATCTTAATCCACTCAGCTCCACTAGTTTGCCTTCAAAATAAAAATGTATGAAAAATTCTTGAAAACTCATCTCAATAGTACCCAATGTGGTGAGCCATTGTACTCCCAAAATAATGTTAGTTATGCCCATAAGAATAGAAAACATAAGAGACTCTAGCAAATAGTCCCCATTGATAACTTAATGCTATAGTATTTTTAAAAGTAATTGACTATACCAACATCTACAATCATGACTTGAAATTTTGGAGCTAGGTAGATGAAATAGTTAAAATAATCAACCAACTTATTATTGATGAATTTGTGTGTACTACTTGAGTTAATCAACACTGTGACCTTCAATTTCCTAATGAAACCTACCAACTTAAGAGTATAAAGAGTATAAATACTTTCAATGGCATGGTAGGATATAATAGGTTGATAATATATAGATTTATCCTTAGGTCCTTCAAAACCCTCACTAGATGACTCATCATATTTTTCATCCTCATTGGCCCTTTTAATGTAAAATAACTTATTTTCATCACAATGATGACCTTCTCTATATTTTATATCACAACCATAACATAATCCTTTGACATGCTTCTCCTCAGTTCATTGCAATGTCCATATGGTAGGTTGAGGTAGTGATGGGGTTGGAAAGGTGTGTTTATGATTAGTAGTGAAAGGATAATGTTTGATCATGTATTTTTCTTATACTAGGTGTGCCCTTGGTATAACTTCAGATATAGTTGTGGGGTTAGACATACAAACCTCTAATTGAATACTATTTTTTAGTATATCTAAAAAAATGTCAATAAAATTTGCCTCAGTCATGTCCTCTACATGTAAGGATAGATTATAAAACTGATGAATATAACCCTTCACTATTCTTGTTTGTCTTAGTCTGGATAACTAGTTAAAGTAGTTTTCAAAAACACTATCTTGATAGTGAGACATCATTTCATTAGAGAATACTTACCATGTAATAAGAGAACCAGTATTATTATTTTGAGTACAAAATAAATGTTACCGAATGAATGGCTTAGGTTCTAGATATAGATATGCCATGACCACCTTCTGAGAGCTAGGAGTTTGGTACAAATCAAATAGATTTTCAATTTGAGAGTTCTAATTGAGTGGATCCTTACCATCAAACTTGTGCAAGTACACTTTTGGAAACATAAGTTTCACCCCAATATTGGTGGTGTTAGTTTTGAGATGAGGACCATAAGGAAAAAGTGGAAGGTTTTTGAGTGGAAAATGAGATGAAGTTATAGCCAATTGTGCCATTATCTATTACAACTAATTGTTCATGCCATTAAGTTCCCCTTGCATTATTGACATTTAAGCTTGTACTTGCACATACTTATAAATCAAGACATGTAGATTTGACTAAATCTAAGAAATCATATCAGATATTTTAGACTTCATGTCATCCCCTAAATGATTTTTAAGGGTGCCTTTCCCTTTCCCATCTGTAAGTGTTAGGACAAGCCATAAGAAGGCTTGATGATGAACCTTATTTTTCCCCATTGACCTATCTTTGATTAAATTTATTTTAAAATATGTTATCCTAAAATAAAAAATATCAAATAATATACCCAAACTAATATTTTTTTATATTTCAAAAAATGTAAATAAATTTGAAAAACTCTACAAATTGTGAGCTATAAAGTAAATTTATGAAAAACCCTAAAATGGAAATAACATTTGAAACACAAATACAAATTAGATAAAATTTTAATTAAATTTTAAGTTAATAATTTATAAACTTCATTAAAAAAAATTGTAGATGTATTCTTAACTTTTTATGAGATATAGCCAAATTTAAAGATCTAGGATTTTTGACCTCATTATGGCCCAAATTGATGATCTGATACCACTTGGAATGATATTAATTCACCAAATAAGTATAAATATATCAATATATCATAATTATATGAAATTATAAAATAAAATATGAATAATTTATAAGCCACTTTGATGGGGCAACCACCCAAATACTTGTAATAAGAAATGAATACTTTGATGTGATGATGACAACTAACACTACCTCCTATATATAGTCTACTAAGGCCATGGAAAACCCATAGGAAAACATAATAAGCATATGAATGAATATATAAATTTAAAAATATATGAAAAATGGTTATTTAAACCACAATTTAGCTACACATATCCCTAGACATACTAATGGTTAAGGGTGTAGTAGATTGATTATAAGTGTAAGGTAATTATAACCTGTATAGAGCTAGATATAGTTTCCCATCTTAGTTGATAACATTTGCACCAAAAACTTAAAATTTATTTGATATATCTCTAATATATATACTTTTATTGCAACCTCTTCTACCCTTTACTAACTCTAATATAAAAATTTAATCTCTAATCATCTTCTCTGATGATAGGTACTTTGCTTTCTAGACACCATTCCTTTTCATGAACCTCAGTGAACTTAATAGGATTATTTCACATATAATCCTCACTCTCTTTAAATAAATAAAAATATTTATATTCATATATACTCTCTCCTCCTTTTTATCATCCCCATAATCTCATAATCTACTCTCAAGACTATAGTCTCCATTCTTCTAAGTTTGCTTATTCTTTGTCATAGCTTTAAGGCTTAATGATCTAATGCATGTTTTAATGACTCTAGACATCCATATAGTTCATATATGGACATATACCTACTCATTATATCTCTTTCATACTAACAATCCACTAACACAATCCTCAAGTCAAAACTCCCAACTCAATTACACCTTCCTTCTTAAAGCCTCCTTCTCTAGTAGCCCTGATTCTACACAAACCTCCTTATTTGGAACCATATACATGTTTTATATATAATATAATTAATTTTTGAGTACCCTTTATCACTCTTTAAATTCACACAAAGTTTAAAATCTAAATTAACTACATAACCCCTTTAACTCATCAAATATTGCCCTCAATTAGGTCTATTAGGCCTATTTCTAAGATAGTCTAGACTAACATATAGTATGATAAGGTATAGTACTAACACTTTAAAAAATTTGTAGAAAACCTAAAATTATCTCATGGTACAATTTTTTTTAAAATTTTAATGGGTGAAAACATAATATAGATGCATATGAAATTCAAAACCCTAGTTTTAACATGCTCAGGCCTGTAGGTGGCCAAGAGGGAATAAAATGACACAAATTAATTCTTACACTTTTTATAATGAATATATGGATTGAATAGGGTTATACCCATATATTTTAATCTTCTTAATTATTATTGGACTTTGAATAATCTTTAAGAGACTCTTTTTCATATATTTATACAGTTTAGGGTATATATCAATGATTATGTGTACAAAAATGAGAGTTTTGTTTTAATCTAGTGCTCTACAAGTTATCCTGCATATACAAAATTATTATAAATAACAATTTAAATTTTAAACCTTATTAATATACAATAATAACTCAAGATAAACCTCCAAACAATATTTATTCTTGTTTATACCCCAATTAAAGAATAATAGAACTCTTTCTGCAATCTTGATCTTCTTTAAACTATTTAAAAATATAAAAATAGTATAACAGGTGATTGTATTTATAAATATCTCTCTTTAACTCTCTAAAGGACCTTTGCTTCCTCCTAACTCTTTGTCTTTCAAGGTAGACATTGTTTTCAATGACTATAATATACCATTTTTCAAACACAAACGTACAACTAATAAGTAAAAATACTTTCAAGGACTAATGGAAATTTTAAAAATTCTAAGATACTCTATGATCACACCATTACCAATTTTATAAGAGTCTTATACAAAACAATATATTTTAGTTGATCTTATATATATATTTAAAAATAATACTCCCTGTCATATCATTATCCTCCATGGAAAACATAATTGTCTCCTCTTCTTTCTCCATATGATCATTTTTATTGAATATAATACCTATTATACTAACTCACAAACACTCCCCTCTCTTATACATGCCTATTATATATCCTCCTTTCACTAAATTTGGATGGTAACTACTTGTTACACCAACTCCCATGTAGAAGGCCATTATAATTGACAAAGTTTTTCTTCTTCTTGAATTGACATGAGTATCAATACTTTCACATTGGGAGACACCTTATGACACCCCCTAGGATCATATAGGATCCATTTTCAACATAAATACCTTTCATGAAAGACCCATAAACCCACACAAAAGGCTAATTGATAGTTTGAATTTTTAAAAATGGACTTTTGGTAGGAAACACAAAATGGTATTAAAACACACAATCCAATGACTCTTAAGGACTCAAAAACATTATAATAACTCTAAAAGACCACTTACACTCATAAAAAACCAAAAATAATAAAATTTAACAATCTAACATAATTTCACCTATGTTTCTTTGTGATGTCCATGCATTATCCTACTTAGGATGGAAAATTTGAGCTCTAGATCAAATTTAAGTGATCCAATGTTCTCTTTTATTTCCAATTTATCCTCATTTTAAGTTATAAGTTATTCATGTTGATGATCTTATTATCTTCATCTCTTTTCAACTAATTCTTTTATCTTTGCCTCCTTATCTTGTCTTGATTTCTTTCCCACTCAACCTCTAACTAAATGAGGTATATGATCATTTTTCATTCTTTATTGTTTACATCTTATATATCCCCCATATTTTATGGTTCTTATTCATATGTTGGTATAAATGGGTTGTTTTTATTTTCTATTATTATTCTTACTCCATAGTTTGCTTCTTCCACAATTAGAATAGTTTTTGTATATATCTAAAATTACTCACTTTATTTATCATAACTAGTATTACTATTATCAAACACTAATTTCACCCATTTAATATAATATAATTTATCTCCTCTAATTACATTATAATATCACCCCCTCTAGTCATTTATTTAATAACCCCCTTCATTATTATGTTGAGTATTGTCATTGATGTCAAAGGTGCATTTTGTGAAGGTTGATGTCAAAGGTGATTAAGGATAATTGTAAGTGTGTGATGTGACAAGGTGCATGGAAGAGTCTTGTCATGATATATTTTTTTGGTCATGAGATAAAGAGAAAGAGATAAGTTTAAGGCAACTAATGTATTATGTCTACATGGAAGATGTTACAACATAGATTTTGTAGCCATTCCTTTTTGGTGTAGCTCGATGTACAAAGATCTAATGATACAATGGGAAATCCTCCAAGTTTTATGACCTTGGTGAATTAAAATTAACCTCTATATAATACCATATTATTTTACTAAATTTTTTGCAACTAATAAATACCAGTTTTATAGAAATTCTACTCCTTTAGTGTTCTTGCTCCTAAACTAGGGTTTGATTGGGGAAAAGAGTATGAGAATGAAATTTGAAAAATAGAAAATGTTGATTCCACCAAATAATTTTTAGTGTTTTTTGATTTATTATTTAATGAACACAACATAATATAAAAAAAATATTGAAATTTGTTTGAGCACAAACTCATGCAAATGGGAAATTAGAGGCAATATTTTTTAGTTTTTCATAGGAGGGAAAATATTATTTTATTTTAATAAAATAATATTTTATAAGGTTAAAAAATACCAAAAATGAATTATTGTGACTTAAATGATAATTAAACTTTCATACATATTCAAATAACTTGAATACTTAGGGATTTATCAAACAAAACGGCAAAATCTTCACTTTATTTCATTCTCTAGGTTACAACGTATAAAAAATACATTCAAAATGTATAATAATATTCCTAAAAACAAAAATATTTATTGGGATATGGGTATCTACCCATGTTTATACAAAATATATCATAGATGAGATTTATTTATCACAAAATTCAACGCCTAGTAGAAAAATCATGCAAATTTGTAACCTCATGTAAAAGAGGCATAATCTACTATTTGTGGCATCCTTTGACTTTGTAAAATGGTTTATAAAATATCATACAAGATATATGAATTTTATTTAACTTGGTGTGCATGGATAAACATGATAACTCTTCATATACTACTTTTCAGTCTCCTCGATGTAGTTGCAAATGGCTCTTCATGCAAATGGAGCACTAAAATGGAACTCAATGTTTAATTTAAAAGATAACTTAGAAATGAATCAAGTTAATTTTTTGAAAAACCCTAAGTTTAAAATTATAAGTGAGAATTTTATAACTTACTATTCATATCACTTTGTCAAAATTAGAATAACAATTTTCAATTATCAAATTTTGCTTTTTACACTTTCCAACCTATTAAAATGGAAAGTGTAAAATGCACATCTCTTTCTCAAACAGAGCTATAAGTGATAGTTGAAATTTTAAAATATATAAATTTACAATACAATATATGAAAATATTTTTTATAGAAATAATTAATCAATTTCCAATATTTCTTCTGCCTCGTTATCTTTCTTAGCTTTCAATTTTTGAACATATGCATCAAAACCCTTGAAAATCTCCTAGATTCTTTCTTCGTCTATATGAAAAGAGTAGATTTTGGTAATATCACAAATTTATGATGTTTCAAAAATTTCACTCTTCAAATCCTTGATTTCTTACATATATTTACCCATCTTATCCAATTTATTATGATCTTAGATGTAGTGATGGATAGAGCTCAAGGTAAAGATTGTAGTTTTAGTAGATTCTTTTTTTACCACTTATTTGAATTTGATATAGACCTCCTATACTAAAATGAGGTTATATTCATAATTTTTTGGCCTTCATGACAAATTATTCAAAAATATTCTATATCATATAACATGTCAATGGCTTTATCATGGGCAACCTTGGCCTTATGTGCAACTTCCGTCAGCAACTTTATCATGAATTGTGTAGCTTTGTCCAACTCCACTTATTCTCCATCATTTTTCAATATTCATTTAGTAAAGATTATGTCTATATCAATATACTCTAAAAATATAAATTTTGGATGATAAAGATTCAAAGTCACTATTTCTCCCGCATATTAACTGATCAATTCTCTCAAGGTGATCCTTCTTTCCCTCAAAATTGTATAATGGTCCATGATCACATCAATAATCTTATTACTTTTGGAGATAAACTCCTCTAAACATTATTTATTATACCTTCCCAAGTTTTTAATTTTAGATACCAAATTAATTATTTCCTAATATTGGATTTGCGTAACTAGTTAAGCTACTTCAGGTTGTGTCGATGAACCACTAGGATCTATGAATTTGTTTAATACAATAGTGAGTTGTTCAACCTTTTATTTTAGTTTCTCCTTAGTGACCTTGTCACTATATATTCTCTCAATGAGGAATTTTATGCTATATTGAACATTTTTATGTAATCCCTCCCTTATTGGACATCTAAGGTGAAGCTTTGATATCTTATAGTCCCCCACCACTAGATCTTCTTTCTCTTTATCTATTAGGGGGACTGTAATCTCCACATATCTCTCCCCTATTAAACCACATATTTCTCTTTATTCTAGAGAAGGTCTAGGGAGTAGTTTCATATTTATTATTCATGTCTGAAAGACTAAAGTCTAGTGTACTTTGGAAATCATTTGATTTCATTTCTTTCCCACTATTTATCCTAGCCAACTAGGGGTATCATCTTTATGTGTAGACACTATCACCTGAGAATCTATAGTAAATGCTACTATAATGGTAGGCACTATGACAAGTGTTGAATCCTATGTTCATGCTACCACTAATTTATCGGTAGATGTTTGTGGAACTTCATATCCATTAGTAGGTTTCAAATACATATTTGTATCTATGACTTGATTTTCACCTATCTCCATGAAGGTGATTTAGAAATTATATAATTGGAAGAGGTGAGGATAATGGAAATATCTATGTCTAATGGGGCTATAGGAGGTGAAAGTGATACAAATAGGGGAGTAGACATAGGGACTCAAAAATTGAGAACTGGTGGAAGTGTGAAAGCTAAAGCATTAAATGAATCAATTAAATGAGTTGGACCACTTAGGGGTGGTAATGTAGAAAAGATGAAAGGGGATGAAGATGGAGTATTACTTATCCTAGAAGTTGAGATGGCCAATGGAACTGAAATCAGGATGACTGAGACTATGGCTATATATTTTTGAGTGGTTTTGGAAATCAATGGGGATGGAATGGAAGGAATTTTAAATGGAATAGAAGCATGGAGTAAAATTGTGGGAAAATAAAGTGGAGTGGAAATTTGAGTATCCATTGATGGGGGACCCTGATTGTCCACTTGACTTGATTGCACTTGTTGAAATGGGCTTATCTTATAAGGTAAAGTGTTAGGAATGAAGTGTGCTGTGGAAACCTGAGATGCAGGGAGAGTGGAGACAAGAGGTAGAGGGTGAAGTATAGATATAGGTGTTGTCACTATGAATAATATAGGGGTTAAATATATAGAGGATCTAGCTATAGTTGTGTCCTCATATGATATTATGATCATTTGGTCTACTACTTCCCCATTCTTACTAGATTTCCATTTCTTGGCCGTAGATTTATTCTTTTTCTTAAGAAAGATCATTGGCCCCTCTGATTTTTCTCCTACTATCCCATTGAGACCCTCTATTGATGAAATAATTCCTTCTTCCTTAATCTTTAATAATTTCTATGTGATACTCATTGTATCCTTAGTCACTTAGACCCCTTTGATTTTGATCCAATTGATCATTTTGTTGATCACATATGTTATTATATTTATCAAATAAAATGACTTGGGGAGTAACCACCTTACTATTGGAAGGGGTTGAGTGATAATATGTTTGTAGTAGTTTGGGTCCATTTGGGACTCATCATCCATAAATTCCTCAAGGATTAGTGTTAAATCAGATGCTTTGACCCATTCTAAGGACATTTTAGAATGGTCCTTCAAAATAACCTTCTCTTCATCCTCTAGATCTTCCCAATAATATTTAAACTATGGAACATTAGAATAATTGGAAATTCCCAGTGTGCTAGTGATGTTTCCATAAACATCATAGTATGGCCTAGCCTCTAAATCCCTCAATGTCTTTTATGTCATTTCTACATCAACATACTTTACTTCGATTAAGAAGGGGCACGTGTATCTACCAATACTGATTAGGAAATGAATTCTTGATTTGTGCTTGATATAAAGAAGCTTATAGGTTTCAACAAATTACTTGAAGAGTTTCATCAATGCCCACTTATCACTATCATACTTAGGGAGTGTGTAAGGATAGCCACCTAAATCCACTTATCTTGATATAAGAATAGGTGGGGAATTGAATGAAGTAAAAGCCCCATCAAGTGATTTCTATAGTTTCTACTTCTAAGAATCTTGTTATCCCAAGTTCTTTGTTAAATATGATGATGAGGTAATAGATGAATGTATTATTGACTCTACTAAAAAATTTCTTGTTATCCTCCAATGCGAGGTCAGGGTAATAGTTATACACTCTACTTATTTCACTAGGTACTGTGTTGAGTCTTGGGAAGGTTCATCCTTTGGCCAATATGTATATAAGATAGGAATTCATATAGAACTTTCATATTATTTTCACCTCTATAAATTACTTATGAAGGGAGTCACTAGTGAGATAGGCCTAGTAGATATATTGTACATTTTGATAGATGACCAAAATGTACTGGTACATCCACTCTTGGAAGCTCTTGGCATCAAGATTACCAGTAATCCTATGTAACAATATTATTATGTCTCCCACATCATCTTTGAATTTATTTATTTCCAATGTCTTTAGAAATCTAGTCGAGGTAGCCTTGGGGTCCTTAAGCCATTGTTTATTTATCATTATGTGACATCTCTCTCTATTGTCTTGAAATAATTGTTGGGATGTCTTTGTAGTTATGTCAAGATAACTCTCAAATTTAGGGATCACAAAAATTGAATCAATGAAGTTTGGTTCTAGATTCAAAATATTTTTGCCTTTGTCATTCCAGACCTCTCTTTTTTCAACATCATAATGTTGGGTTAGTGTCAACACAAACTAAGGGTTTTAAACCATTAGTGGATAGGCTACTACTTATGGAAATCTAAATCCATAGATACTTTGGACAAAATCATTCTTTAACTCTATATTTATTTAGGTCTAGAAGTCCCCTAGGTCAATGTGACCTAGGTTTGTATTAGTGATCTCAATAGTGTTGGACTCTAAGCTAAGAATCACCCTAGGGCCATTTTATTTTAACTTCATCTCCTTTTGATACATGAAATCTAGAGAGAATGATTTTTGAAAACCAACTACAAGAGCTGGTAGGATTTATAAGTTTTTTTACTAGGTAGAATATATAATGAAGATTGCAGGTGCTCTGAGAAGGTAAAAAGTCTAATAGAACTTAGATGTTTTTTCACAATAGAAATGTCTGATAGAGCTTAGATTTGTTCTAATCAGGTTGAAATCCCATGGGGATGGAAGGTGCTTTGAATAATGAAAATTTATATGGAGATGAAAGGTGTAAACTATAAGTGGGAATCTTGTAGAAATAGGAGATTTTTATAGCAATAGTAAATCCCATAGAGACTCTAGGTGTTTGGAATAGGTTGAAATCCCATTGAAATGAGAGGTGTTTGGAACAAGTCCAAACTACACAATGACTAGGAGGTATATTTTAGGGAATATTCTTTACCTTTCTAAGGAATATACAATGGTATATTTTCCTGGATTAGGAAAAAATGAAGAAAACCTAGATTAAAATGCAAAAAAAATTGAGGAAAAACCTAAATTTTTAATGATTTTTAAAATGCAAACCATAGATATAAACTAGGATAGATACTTTTTGAATAAATAAAAAACTTAGACTATTCAACAATAATAAATAAAACCCTAAAACTAGACAAGGCTTATGTAATGAAAAAAACTAAAACATTAAAAATAGCTTTGTAGGAATTGAAATAACCAAACAAGATTTAAATTTGCAGGAAAATGGATTATAGGAATTTGTAATGGTTTCAAAAGAATACCATGTAATTTTTAATGGTAGAATTTTACTTGTAGACATGGCTTGAGGTTTGTAGGTGCTTGTTTGGTGCATGAATCGAGGTTGATGGTGTGGCTCAAGGTCATTGTCAAAGCTCAAAATCGTAATTAATAACTTAAACAATGAATGAAAATCCCCAAATTTGCATTATTTATATATTAAAAACTCTATAATTAATGATCTAATAATGGTAGTTGGTAGTGTAAATTTAGAGTCCTCATGCAATTTTGCAAATTGCATAGTGACCTGTAGATTCCATGGGAAGTAGAAGGTTGACTTGTTTGGGAACAAGAATGAAAAAAACTAAGTGCAATTTACAATTTTGTAATATTGCAAACTGCATTTGGAGTTTCGTATTCTATGGCTCAGGTTGTTGGTAGGATCCAAAACCTATATTTCAATTTGAAATTTTCCAAATTTCAAATTAATCTTTGAGTTATGTATTTTAGGTGAAGTGTTTTTTAGAAAGCATAACTATGAATATAATTTTCAAGTTTGAAAATTATAGCTCAATTTTTGGATCCTTTGGGGGGTTTGGCTTGTGGGATATATAACTCTACTTTCAATTTTCAATTTTGAAAAATTGCAAAATGTAAACGGGTTTTTAGATTTCACAAGTTAGTTCATTATGGGATCTAGAGCTCATGCTACAATTTTAAATTTTACAAATTGTAAATTGTAGTTAGGGATCTAGATTCTACCAATTAGTGTATTATGAGATCCATAACTTGGGATGTAATTGAAAATTGCATCCAAAGTTTTGGATTATTTAATATGAAGGGAATGTGGGTTTTTTGGTCAATTCAAGGGATTTTCTCAAAACATTAGGGGGTCTCCCTTAGGGTAATTAATGTTTTTATATTTTGGGACAAAAATATCAAAATTTTTGGCAACCTCTATGGGATGATTACCTACTAATCCCTTTCTATCATATAGCCTTCTAGTTCATTGGGTATGGAGTAATTTTAAGCTTAACATACTATAACCTAGTGAAGAACAAATTGAGACTAACCTAAACAAGAAAAAAACAATGAAAAATAGAATAAACTAAGGAAATTAAAACTCCTAATGAGTTGACTTGTGTGGAAGAACTTATTTTGGAGAACATAACTAACCGTATTATATACAAAATTTTATTTTTTAGAATGAATTCCTACCTCAAAATTAAGCTTTGAGGCATATCCCATTGATTGGGATAGGTAGTTTTGATCCATCGATCTTGGAT
This sequence comes from Torreya grandis, assembly GCA_037957365.1. Taxonomy (NCBI): domain Eukaryota; kingdom Viridiplantae; phylum Streptophyta; class Pinopsida; order Cupressales; family Taxaceae; genus Torreya; species Torreya grandis. The sequence goes on from JARHVA010003527.1 coordinate 851,788, forward strand.
AGCTGGAATGCATTAGCTCCCTTGCATTGAGTTATAAAGTATGGACTGTTCCATATTATATCAATATTGGTGTGCTTTTCTGGTTTAGCCTTGTCTATGTCCCATTTTAGAAACATGTCACCTTCATTAAAGCTCTTATTAGATGAGTTTTTGTTGAAAGTCATCTTTGTTAGATCCTAATTTGCTTTCAAGACTTTCATCGATTTATTCTTTATTTCTTCTATTTTTATTAGTTCAACCAATATTACTATCATTTCATCATTATCAATCAAATCTAATTAGTGATTGATCTCTAGAGATGGTAACTCAATTTCTAATGGGACTCAAGACTCCCTTTTATATACCAACATGAATGGGGAGTTACCAATGGCTCTCTTAAGAGTGATCCTATTAACCCACAGTGTTGATTTTAACTTTGTGTGACATACCTTTGGTTATCCTTCATTATTCTTTTGATGATTATGATGAGGTTCTTATTAGTAGACTCAACCAAGCCATTACCTTTAGGGTAATAATTGAAAGAAGTACTAAGGTACAAATTATGATTTATATCCCATTCTCTCACTAGAGTTCCCATAAATTCTTTGGTATTATCTAAGATAATGGTGTGAGGAATACCAAACCTTAAGACTATGCCATCCATGAATTCTAGGATAGATGCCTCTATGGTATATTTTAGTACAACTTCTTCAGTCCATCATGTGAAATAATATATTTTTGTGAGGACCCATTTATGGTTTACACTTGATGGTAGATTGATCATACCAATGAAATCCAATCCCCATTTAGCAAATGGTTGATCTAATTGAATTTGTCTGAGAGGGAAATCTGATAATATTTGCTTGTCAGTGAACTAAGCACACTTATCATAGTTCCTTACCCATTAATGGGAATATTTGAATAATTTAAGCCATTAATATCCCCATTTCATTATCTTTATGGTTGTGGTTCTTGTAGAGAAATGTCCTCTTAACATGCCACCATGAAATCCCTTGACCACCTTGGAGACTCGATTATACTTAATACATCTTAGCATGAATCCATTCATATATTTTCTAAACAACATTACATCAACAAGAACGTAGGGAATGGATTGGAATCATAAATACCTTTTATTTGACTATTGAAATTAATTTGGGTACTCATTAGCCTGTAAGAAAATGGTCATGTCATGGATCCAACTATTAAAAAGAGGTGGTTTGGTTATCTAAGGTACATTTTCAGCATATACAATTTTAGATACTACTTCAACAGTCTTGATATCAGAATCCCATTGTTCACACAATCCATTTCCTCTTATGATCTTTGTGATTTTGATGTCCACATCATATTCCATGACCTTTATGATCCATCCTTCTCTTTTTTCATTTATCTCCCAGGTAAGAAGGAACTCTTTGACACTTTGATAACTCACCATCAAATGAATTTTATTGTTGGAGAGAATATTCCTAAATTTATTGAGATATTTAATCACAACATATACTTACTTCTCCATAAAATTTTAATTTTATTCATAATCCTTTAGGGATTAAATGAACAAAGATATTGGTTGTTCTAATTATTTTTTATTGTGCTAAGTTAGAATAGATGAAATGCTTCCTTCTTCTCCAAAAGCATAAAGAATGAAATATTTATCATAGTTTGGGTTGAATAGGGTAAGATCCTAAGAAATAGCCTACTTGATAGCTTCAAATATATATTTTCCCTCCTATGTCTAATTTAAGATGATACCCTTCTTTAGCATTGTTGTAGAATGTTTTGCCATGGAAGCAATATTTGGAACAAAACTTCATACAAAGCTAATTTTTTCAAGAAATATTTGTAATCATTTCTTATGGTTTAGTAGTGTTAATGAAGATATAACACTTATTATTTTTGGGTCTATTTCAAGACCCTATTTTAACATAATGTGTCCTAGTAGTTTCCCTTCATGAACTGATAAAATACACGTCTTAAGATTGAGGTAAACCCCAATTTTTTTGTAACTTTCAAAAAAAATTCTAAGGTGATCTAGGTATGCATCATCATGCTTTAAGTACACAATGATATCATCTAGACATACTAGGATCATCTCATTTATCAAACCTATGAATGACATATCCATGGCTTGCTAAAATCTTTCACCAACACTAGTCAAACTAGATGGCATCTTTTTGTATGCATATGTACCCTATTTTGTGGTGAAAGAATTCTTGAATTGGTCTAATTCTTGCACCAAGATTTGGTTATATCCTGAATAACCATTTAGAAGAGAAAACCTTTCAGATCCTAATACACTTTGTAGAATTTTTTCAATGGGGGGAAGAGGATAATGATCCTTTATAGATGCTTTATTTAGATCATAATGTCTACACATAGCCTGGTTTCACCATTTTTATTTCTTATAGGGACCAGCTTTACAATCCAAGATTAGTTTTTGATAGAAAAAATAATATTATCCCCTATTTAGTTTAGATAGCTCACTCTTCATTAGGGGTTCTATTTTTGGATTAATAGGTCTCTACTTCTATCTAATAGGATCAGTATTTGGATCCAATTCTATTGTATGATTAGCTAAGCTAGGGTCAAATCCCCTTAGATCATGATAATTCCAAGTGAATTTATCATAAAACTCTTGACACAACTCAACAAAATATTTATTTTTAGAATTATTACATACCTTTCCTATTTTCAATGTGTTTCCTTATGAGATGACCACTAGCTCATAGTCTTCTTCATTTACTATGATGATCTTCTTTTCACCTTTTAGCTATTCACCTAAATTGAATATCTTTTCTAGTGTAAAAAGACCCATAGGTATTTTTTGTCATCAACTATATGATCTTATCCCCATATTGATCCTAGAGTCTTTTTTGGGTCCTATATGAGAATTTAGCTTCTTCTCTTAGAAAGTTGACAATCTGTTGATCAATATCAAAGACTTATGAATTAGTTACATTATCAAGAAGAGATGGACTTATTATCAACCTTAAAAAATTACTATTTTTCTTATTTATTCCTTTTGGTAGGCTATATTGGGATCCTATGTAGGCCATACAATCAACATCTTTGTTATGTTATCTTGGTATTGCTTGAATGTTCAAAGTGGTGAAGTCTTCTAATAGGTCCCAAACCCTATGTTTGTAAGATCTTAACAAATTGTTCTTAGTTACACTTTTAGATCTCACCTGGTGAATAATCATCTCACTGTCACCAAATATTTGTAGGGATTGTATCCCTCTCTCTTTGGTCAATTGTCGGCCTTGAATCAAAGCCTCATACTTAGATATATTATTTGTGCAACTAAAATAAAGTTTGAAAGAGTAGAAATAGTTCTAATTATATGGATAAATCAAGACAATACCTACACATACACCATTTATACTTCTCAAACTATCAAATAATAATTACCATATCCTTTGAATATCTTTAACTAGATTTACTAGGTCCAGAATAATTTCGTCATTTTCATGAATGTAATATCTACCCAACCTTATTTCCTATACATAGTCATAAGGATCGAATTGGAGGGATGATCCCCATTTGTATATATGAGTGTTTGGGATCTCTTATATAGGTTTTGAAACTTCATGAGCCTCTTCTTCCTTATGATTTTTGGTATATAGTTCATGTCCACAAGGATAGGATTATAATTCTCAATATGATCTTTTACTATTGGCTCAACTCATGTTATCACTCTTGTTCCATATCTCATCTTAAGCAACATGTGAGGCCAATATACAGATAGATATCCTCCCATATTTGTAGTGAAATATCTTAAAATAAAAATGCCAAAGTAAGGGAAAAGATCTATAACTGAGATATCTTATGAAATTGACAATCTTAGGAAAGCATGGATAGCAAGATTCAAGAATTTTTATTATTCTTACTATCTTAACGAAACTCATATCCAATTGAACAAATCCTTTTTTTATAGATGTATATTTTATACCAAGGGAATCAATTATTTTCTTGGGCATCACTAAACTGCTAGCCCCTAAATCTACCATGCAATTATGAATGAGATGTTTCCCTACTATAAGTGAAAGATAGAAATGGGGAGGCTTACCATTTTTTATTATTTTAGTTTTAGTTTATGGTTGACACAAATTAATTTCATCATTAGGCCCCTTGGCTAGAACCTTGTCTTTTATCTATAAATTCTTCAAAAACTCTTGTAGTAAATCCCTTTACATGGAAATGGATAGTGTTTCCCACACATTGACATTCAAGCTAGTATTCTTCATTTTATTGACAATGTTGAAAGGAATATTACCAACCTTTATTAGTTACTTTGTAGGAGATAAGTCTTATTTTATATGATTTGGAGTTAGAACTTCTGCTTTGGGGTAGATTGTAGGTATAAAGGGTGGCATGTAGGTATAAAGGGTGGCCTTTGTACTGTGTTGTTATTTATGGATACTGGTATAAATTTGGAATTTATAGCTTGTTCCACCCTTGGGGGATGATCACTTTCTATTGATATTTTCTTTTAATTCATATTGGATGCCATTGGACCTCCACCATTGAATAATGCTTCCTAGTAATTTGCACCATAAAATTCATCCTTTTGCTAGTTTAGAAGGGTTGCCTCACCTTGAGAAGCTTCTTGTGTATCTAATTGTTAGGAAGTATATTATTCTTGTTGTCCTTGTGTACTTGATATGATTTACACCATCAAGGCTTGATTGATAACAAAAATAGGATAAGTGTTCTAATTATGTGGTTGAGAACAAGGATAAAACCACTCTTACTCTTGAGCTAAGTTATTCTAAATAGGTATAATTTATTTGGTAGTACTTGGTGTAGGTAAAACATGGATGTTTGGAGGGTTTACTTGCATACCTTGAACCTGTAAGTATAAATTGCCTTGGTATGGATGTGAACCACGTTGGTATAGATGCCTATTGGGTTGGTATGTTGGGTTAGCCTACTAATAAGGCTTGTAGTTTTGGGATTACTAAATTTTCATTGCTAATAACTCATTACCAAAACTCCTAAGTAGTGATTTAACCTAATATAAATCATATGTAGGTACAAGAGTTAAATTTGGTGCTTTACTTGTAGTGGGAATTAAAGTAATTATAGGTGGTGGAATAGGAGGTATTTATTTAAATAGAGGCATTGGTGGCCTTGGGGAAATTTTCCCTACTTGTATTAAATAATTTTATACCATTATTATAATTTCATAGGCAATAAGAAGTGTAGTTTTACCCATTGACTGAATCATAATAGCTATATCACTATTCAAGGACTTTTAGTAATATAGGAAGACATTATTTGGATTTCGCTTGACCAATACTAGAATTCTATTCCATATCTTATGGAAATAGAAATTGAATTCACTCATATACACATGAGGATCCCATTAAATAATAATTAATTATGCAACCAAGGAAAGGTGGTCATTCTTGTCTTCAAATTGCGTACATAATGTAGTGCCTAGCTAATTCCAAACTCAAATGGAGATGGGATCAAGACCTATGTACATTATAAGCCTTTACCTTTGAAAGAGGAAACTAGGATTTTGATTTCAACATTTTCTTATACTACATTATGGACTAAACACAAATTATAAATATCTTTTATGTGTTCCATTAGAGTGGTGGAAATTTCACCAGTATAATATGGTAGGATTTTTAAAGCTAGGGTAGTTATATCATCCTACTGGGCCAAATAGAGTGGGATGCCTCCATTAAAAACTATAGAATTTAGATTTATAGCCATTGTGGGAGGTATGAAACTAATATGAGTATTTGGAGGAGATGAAAATAAAATTGTAAGATATACTTTAGGGTAAGGGATGACTGATTTTGATCTATTTTTAGAAGGAAATGACAATTCTAGAAAATCGACTATCTTACCTTTAGTAGATGATCTTGTTTGTTTATTTAGCATATATAAACCCTAAAATTATAAACCCATAGGATAGTGGAGTTGCTAGGTGATTTTGGAATTTATACGATGATTGTTCAACACTCACTAAGAATAATACCAATCTCTTTCTAATTTTTATGTCCCAATGGGTGTGCCAAAAATTATTATCACATAGATTTTGCACCTATTCCTTTTTGGTGTAGTTTATTAGCAAAGATATGATGATACAATGGGAAAAACTCCATGTTTTATGACCTTGGAAAATTTAGGTTAACCTCTAGATAAGGCCAAATTCTTTTCACTAAATCTAGTGCAACTGATAAAATACCAATTTTATATAAATTCCACTCTTTTAGTGTTCTTGCTCTTAAACTAGGGTTTGATCAAGAAAAAGAGTTTAAGGATAAAATTTTAAAAATTAAAAATGGTGATTACACCAAATATTTTTTTAGTAGATTGTAATTCTTTCTTGAATGAACACAGTAGAATAGAAAAATAGTTTGAAATTTGTTTGAGCACAAACTCATGCAATTAGGAAATTAGAGGCAATATTTTATTATTTTTCATAGAAGGGAAAAAATTATTTTATTTAAATAAAATGATCTTATATAAGGTTATAAAATACCACAAATTAATTCTTCTAACTGAAATAAGAATTAAACTTCCATTTATATTCTAATAAATTGCATACACAGGGATTTCTCAAACAAGAAAGGCAAAATATTCAATTTATTTTATTATCCAAGTTACATCATGTATAAAATACTTTAAAAATGTAGAATAATATTACTAATAGATAGATTGGGCTATGGGTATTTATCCATCTTTATACAAAATATCTCATAGATGAGATGTAGTTATCAGAAATTTCAATGCTTAATCCAAAAATCATGCAAATCTGGAACCTCATGCAAAAGAGGTGTGATATCCTATTTTTGGCATCCTTTGACTTTATAAAATAGTTTTTAAAATAATATGTAATATTTAGGCAGGATATTAAACTTGGTTTTCATGGATAGACTTGAGGAATATTCATGCAACACATCTCCTTCTCCTCATGCAGCTGTAAATGGCTCTTCATGGAAATAGAGCACAAAAATGGAATTCAATATATAATTTAAAAGATAACTTAGGAATGACTCAAGTTAATTTTCTGAAAAACCCTAAGTTGAAAACTAAAAGTGAGAATTTTACAAATTATAAGTCATATCACTTTATCAAAATTGGAATTGCAATTTTTAATATGTACTTTTACAAGTTTAGCAAATATAACTTGTCAAAATGAAAAGTGTAATTTGAAAGTTTGATTTTTAAAGTTTCCAACCTATCAAAATAAAAAATTTAAAATACACGTATCTTTCTCAAAAATAGCTATAAAATATAGTTACAATTTTACAATGTAAAAATTTACAATACAATATATGAGAATATTTTCTACAAAAAGAATTAATCAATTTCCAATATTTTTCTACCTCTTTATCTTTCTCAGTTTGTAATTTTTAAACCTATGCATCAAAAGCCTTGAAAATATCCTAAAGTATTTCTTGATTTGTGCCAAAAGAGTCAAGTTTGGTGATCTCAAAATATAATAATGTGTTAAAAACATTTCTCCTCAAAGCCTTTATTTCTTACATATCTTTACCCATCTTATCCAACGTATTATGATATCGGATGTAGTAGTGGATAGAGCTCATGGTAAATACTATAGTTTTAGAAAATACTTTTTCTACCACTTATTTGAATTTTCTTTGAACCTATTATACTAAAAATAGGTTATATTCATAATATGTTGGCCTACATGACAACTTATTCAACAAATATTCTATATCATACAACATATTAATGGCTTTATCATGGTCAACCTTGGCCTTATGTGCAACTTCTATTAGAAAATTTATCCTAAATTATGTAGCTCTATCCAATTCTTCCCATACTCCATCATTTTTTAGTACTATTTTATCAAGGAGGATGTTTATATCAATATAATCTATAGCTATCAATTGGGGATAATAGAGATTTAAAGTCACTATATCTCCCTCATATGTATTGACTAGTTCTCTCAATGTGATCTTTATTTCCCTTAAAAATATATAATGGTTCATAATCACATCAATAATATTAATACCTTTAGAGATAAGCTCTTATAAAAAGTATTTAGTAACCCTTCCCATGTTTATAATTTCAATCACCACATCAATTATTTCTTGATGTAGGATCTAGGTGACTGGTTATATTGCTCCAAGTTGTGCTGATGAACCATTGGGCTCTATGAATTTTTTTAAAGCAGCCATGAGTTGTTCAACCTTATTTTTCAATTCATCTTTAGTGACCTTGTCACTATCTATTCTCTCAAAGAGGTAATTGATGTCAGATTGAACATCATTATTTAACCCCTCCCTTGTTGGATGTCTAAGGTAAATCTTTGATATCTGATAGTCCCCCACCACTAGATTTTCTTTTTGTTTGTCTGGTGTGGGGACTATAATCCCCACATATCTCTCCCATATTGAATCACATATTATTCTAGAGAAGGTTCAAGGAGTACTTTTGGATTTTATCTTCATGCCTAAAATATCAAAGTCTAGTGTAATTAGGGAAATCACTTGCTTTCATTTCTTTCCTGCTATTTTTGCTAGCCAATTGGGGGTAGCATTTTGTTGTGTAAACACTGTCACATAAGAATATATAGTTGATGTTGTTGCACTAGTAGGAACTATGAAAAGTGTTGAATATTGTGTTGGTGCTACCATTGATTGATAAACAGACGTTTTCAAAACTTCAATTCTATTAGTAGACTGTGTTGTCCCCAAAAATGCCTTTTCATTTTTGGGACAACATTTGAACTATTTTGGTTCAATATACTAAAATAATCTCTTCCCTTCTCAAAATTTTTTTGGGCATTCAAATTCCTCATTTTTCAACCTTCTTAGAAATATACAGGCTTCACAAGTTGATTTCGATGAACTCTGCAGGAAAGAAGCAAGCTCTCAACACTTAGGTGATTTCAAAGTTGGTTCAATTACAAGGTTCAACTAAAAGAGTTCATCAGCAAGCTTATAAGCAAGGATTGAACCATTGATCCATTAAAACTTGAACCATTTTGGTTTAACAAGTTCAATGGGTTCAAAGTTTCAACATCAATAGCAAGAGTTAAGCGCATTTGTCAAGGTTCAAAGTTCAGCTGCTTCAAGGTTTAATGGCTTCAAAACACTTATCAAAGAGAAGAAGGCTTGAACCATTGAAACATTGAACCTTGAACCAAAGGGTTCGATGACTTCACAAGTTCAACTAGTGCAATGAAGATCAAAGAGCTTAGAAAGAACAAAGAAGTGGTGGACTAATGGGTTGACAAGTTTAAAGGCTTCTATAGGCAGGTTCAATCAAAAGAACAAGTTTCTGACACTTAGTCATTTTTAGGACTAGTTCAAGGTTCAAAAGGTTCAACGGGTTCAAGGTTCAATGGGTTAAATGAGGATTGTTTCAAAGAATCTTGGTTCAAGTGGTCAATAGAAACAAGGGAATGAACCATTGAACCAAAGTTGATTTAATCAGTCGATTCAAGTGACAAGTTTAAAGGAGTGCCCCAAGCGTCAAAGACACAAGTGCCCTTGTGGAGGGAATTTCTATGGCAAAAGTGACTAAGGAAACAAAAACCCAATAGAACTCAGTGGATGCTACCAAGTGTCATCTTTTGAGCCTCATCTCACTTTGTTTCTAAGAGTAATGGATGCTACCACGTGTCCTCTATAAGTTAAGTAGAACACACAAAGTGGCATTATTTGCATGAATCTAAAATGAATCCCACATGGTTTTATAATGTTTCCAAAATGTAGCAGAAGTTGCCGAGTGTCATCTTTTGCAAGACACTCAAAAGGCATCCAAAGCTTCTACAAGTTCAATGGATGTTGCCACATGCCCTTACCTATTTCACAATAGATGTTGCCATGTGTCACAATCTAAGATTCACATAAAATTGACTAAGGAAAATTTCCAAGGGATAAACAGTCCTTTCAGAGGACACTTAGAAGCTGAAGTGAATCATTTCAAAAACTCTAAAGGCTAATTTGGAGCTCAAAGTTCCCTTGTGGAGGGATTTCCTTCAAAAAAGTTCCCCTAACAAAAGTGACAAAGAGACAATTCCTTCAGACAAATTATCTAAAAGAATTCCTTCAGACTTTGTTATCTGAAAGAAAAGTTTGAAGAAATAGAAAACCCACTATGCTACCATGTGTCATCCATTGAGACATAGTTTCAAAGTAGTGGGACATGCCACATGTAATTATCTGCAAGAAAATAATATAAGTCTCGAAGACTTTTCAAAGGTAGCTAAAATCTCAATGGAAGCTGCCATGTGTCAACATTCTTAGTTTCTTCCTTTAAATCTCTTTTGCTAAGTAAGGATTGTAGTGAGCCTTCATTTAGATATTGAAACAAGTGGAAGATGCCACCTTTTTCATTGTAACTCCATGGAAAGTGACACATGTCTGCACCTGCAATTTTGAGTTTATAATAGGTTTTAAAGCCTCTATCAATAAATGTTTCTTAGAGTCCTATGGAAGTTGCCACATGTCCTTGCCTGTTTAACAACAAAATGTGCCACACATCAATTGCTAAAGACCAGTAAAAAGCAACTAAGAAACAAAGCATCAAATTGAATCAAGGACCCAATTCAAATAAAAAGAAAAGGAGGAATGATGAGGAAGGACCAAAAACATTTATGCATCAGATATGTTTCTAGAAGTAGATTGTCAGGTGAACATTGAAAGATGCAAACTTTCAATAGTGTGACCTATTTCTCTGCATTGAGAAAAGCAAATGGGTAAATGCCCCTAAATTTCATCATGTCTTCTTAAAAAATTTCAATGCAACATGATGTGTTACTATTCCCAATTCCTTCTTGAAGAGGCTATATAAGGGACTCTCTTTTATTGTTTTAGGGATCTCTCTCTCTGATTATCAAAAACAAAACTCTACCCAAATTGAATGGCATTATTGAGACTTTGAGCTTAGATTGTTGATCATATTTTGTTATTGGAATAAGAAAGCAAGTGAATTTTTAGACTTTGTGTTGTGATATCTTTATTGTTGGGGAAAATTTTCTTATGTCTTTTTTCTTAATATATTTTCTGTTCCTTTAATTCAATAAGCAAAATTAATGAAAGTAGTCAGGAAGGTGTCTTAAAGTCAATTGTGGAGAGACTTTGTTCCCCCATAATTGCCTTTAGTGTGTTTTGTTTTTGTTTATGTGTAAAGGACCTTGGGATGAATTTGTTCCATCATTGTCCTTCGTATCTCACTCTTGGGAAATTCAGGTGAAGACTTTGTGCTACATCTCAATTTGTTAGTTACTACATCCTTGGTTACATTCTACAATTACTATTAGGAAGATTCTTGTGGTTTACTAAAGAGTAATTTTAAAAGAAGAGGAGTGCTTTATGTCTTTATCCCTAAGATTTATCCTTTTATTTACACGCATCATCTCTGAAAAAAGAGAGATGGATGGTTTATCCTACCCTTGAGTATTATTTTCTATTTATATATATATATATATAGATATATAGGGAACCTCCCCTTGATGAGAGGAGAGATTAGTCCCCTTTTGATGTGGTAAACCTACACATTTGGCTGACCAATCTTTCTACTTTGGATGATTAGACCTATTTTGTTTATCAGTACATTGATCGACAAAATATTCAACCAACAATTTTTAGCGACTCTACTGGGGATATAGTTATGTGCATTCTAAAACCTCAAGTTTCAGATGGAATTAGTCTCCACCATTATCCATTATAGACTCCATTCCATTTCTGTGTTTTACCCATTATTATTATAACCTTACCATTCACCTCCACACTAACTAGGAAAGAACACGTAGTTTAAAGCCTCAAGCTTCAAACTAAAGCAAGGTCAATTCTTTTCCATTTTTGTTTCATAATCTGGTAGATTCAAGGTATACACGAAGCCAAAGGGCTAAAAGTATTGTTGACCCTCTATTCGAGTTGGTACATCAAAGTAATTTTTATTTATTTCCTTCACCATCTCAGCTCCAACAAACCAAGAGCTTTCCTCCTACTAAAGTCAGATCTCTATTGCCAAATGAAGTATCCACTTCTATTGTTGATAAAGCTTTGCCAATAATGACCCCTCTGAGATTTGTTATTCCTCTTTTTCATAATCCTATAATGGCAGCTCAAGGCCCCTGGGGTAATTCTTTTGGTCCTCTCAATCTTACTCCACCTCTACATGAGCTCCCATGCAATTCAAGGAAGAATTTCCCCAAATTCTATGGTGATGGGAAAGTTCATCCTGATGAACACATTGCAGCCTTCAGCATAGCCTATGGTGTAATTAGAGTAGAATTTGAAGATGTAGTAGTTAGGCTATTTATAGAAACATTACAAGGTATTGCTGCAAATTGGTTTTATCATCTACAAGCTCAGTCAGTAACTAATTGGAATACCCTCAAAGTTAAGTTTGAAGCTAGATTCAAACTTGCAGAATATGCACATGTACTTCTGGCTCAACTTATAAAGATGAAGAAAGAACCTCATGAACCAATGAGGGACTTCATAGCCAAATTTGACAAATTGAGGAACAAAATTCCTATAATTGCTCGACCTATAACTAAGAATCTCAAATGCTTCTTCATTAATTCTCAGTTACTAAAGTAAGTTTTCTTTTAAGACATGCTGGTCAAATGGATCTTGCTACAACTCAACATTTGGCCACTGAGGTAGAAGATGATCTCATCTTAGCAAGGAAGATAAGAAGAGATCCAAATAAAAATAGACCCTCATCATCTTCTAAATATTTATCTACAGGTATCATAGATCTAATGGTAAAAAAGTTGGCAAATGAGTTACTTGCTCTCAAAAAGCAAATGGTGCAAGGAATATCTCTTATTCCTTCATACAGAGATATGCCAAGAAGGACATTTCCAAATCAGTCATATCAGAGAAATGCTACCAAGAATCAAGGGCAACAAAATCATCTTCCTCCCCCACAAGGTAAACTTGCCCTGGAAGCTCCTCCAACAAATTTAGCAATGGGATATCTTGAAGCTGAATCAAAGTTCTCTTTCCATCCTAAATTAAATAAAGAAAATGATGCTGATCTCCTTCTAGAAAATCAAGAAGAAGTAGCTGACGACTCCCACATTAGTTTCCTAAACTACCAGGATGAGCCTAGAAGCAAAGGAGAAGCTTTTGATGGATCATATGCAGTTTTTACTAGGTCCAAGAACCAATCAATCTAGCAAGCTGATAAAGTGAAGATAGAGGAGAAACCTCAACCAGCAATTACAATTGCTAAGCATGGAACCACTCTGCCTTTCTAGTCAAAGGATCCAGTGATCACCCAAAAGGTAAGTACATCAATTTCACCTTCACCTTCTACTTCAATTTCACAAACCAGCCCTCCTCTATCCCTTCTAAAACACAAAAGGTTGAAACACCTTCCTTTTTTCCTAATCTAATTTAGACATTTGACATAATTGATCATGTCAAGAAGACCAAAATACAAATGTCTGAATTTGAATATTTATAGTCCAATCCTGATCAATTGGATAAATTGGTCCAATGTGTCAAGAACCAAACCGTCTCTATAGGACAAGAAGCTAAAAAGGTAACTCTTGATTCCCCAAATAACATGCTCATTCCAAATAATCTTGTCATTACTCCTCCAGCTACCCCTAAGAAAATAAAACCTTTCTATGTTTCCCTATTAATCAATGGTCATAAGCTAAGTAATTGTATTATAGACTTAGGTGCATCTGACAATGTCATTCCTACTAAAGTAGCTAAATATCTTGGCCTCACACTGACCAAGACATTTGGGAGATGTTTCTCCATGGAAAACACACAAGTACCATTTTTGGGGAAAATCAAAGATGCCCAATTTGCATTTTCATCTTTTCTAGACAAGAGAATCAAGATGACAGTCTTAGTGGCTGACATTTCAGCATCCTATGGCATTTTGGTTGGATGAAATTTATACAAGGATGTGGGAGGAGAACTAAGCATGGACCTGTCTGAGGCAAGAATCCTTGTCAAAGGTGTAATGAAGAGATTGCTCCCTAAAAAGGAGGCAAAATACATGGTCACCCAAACATCAACCCCTGAAGTTCAAATTCTTTTTGAATCCTCAGGTATGGGTAACTACTTTCTATCTATAGACAAAGTGCATGAAACATCTAATAAAATTCTTGAAAGTGTCAACCCAAAAATTAGTTCAACTAGAATAGCAAAAGAACTAGTAGGTTGCAATACAAATGAAGAAAGATCTTCCCTTTCTAATTAAGGAAAATCCAAAGAAAAATCAGTATCTGATGAGGTATGGACTCTAGAATTCGATGGTAGTTGCTCCTCTACCGGTTCGAGAGCTGGGATTGTGTTGATATCTCCTCAAGGAGATATGTTTCCTTCATCTTACAAATTACTATTTAATAACACTAACAATACAGTTGAATATGAATCTCTGTTGCTTGGATTGGAGGTTGCTCAAGACAAAGGTATCAAGTTTATTCATGCCAAAGGGGATGCTAAATTAGTGGTTTGTCAAGTGAGAAATATATACCAAACCAAGATTGAAATATTATGCCACTACCACAACTTGGTTTGGGACCAAATTAAAAGCTTTGATGCTTTCAACATTTTTGCCATACCTAAGGAATCTAATGACAGAGTTGATGCACTTGTTGTTTCAAGAACTCTCTTAGTTCCTCACTTAGATTTCAAAGAAGACAGATATACTATTGAGCTAGTCTATAGACCAAGTGTTCCTGACAATGCTAATCATTGGCAAGTATTCAATGATGATCATCAAATCATTGCCTTCTTGGAATGAAAAGACAATTTTGAACAACTACATTTTAAAGGCAGTAAATCTCAGAAGTATGAATCAGCCTCTGAATCTAGTTCAGATATAAATGAAGAATTCTTACAACTGAAAGTAAATAAAATTCCCAAAGGCCTAGTTTCTCTTGAGAAACTATTTGAAAAGCATGATAGATTCACTAAACAACAGCAAACATATTCAAGCTTCTCTTAGGGATTTGATCAAGTAAATCTGACTACTAAAGAAAATCCCAAGATGGTTAACATTGGTAAGTGTTGCACCCCTAAAGAAAGATTCAAGTTCACCACTTTACTCCATCAATATATGGATGTCTTAGCTTACTCTTATGATGACCTGAAGTCTCTCAGACCTGATGAAATCTACCATGACATTTCTCTCAAGGCTGACTCAATGCCCTATAAGCAAAAATCTAGATAGTACAATCTAAAAATATTAAGTATTATTCTATTTGAGATACAAAAAATGTTAAATGCTAGAATCATCTTCCCAATCCATCATTCTACATGGATTACAAACATAGTGCCTGTAAGGAAGAAGAGTGGTGAAATTTGCATTTGTGTAGATTTCAAGAATCTAAATCAGTCATCTTTGAAAGATAATTACCCTTTGCCAATTATGGATCAAGTGCTTCAAATAGTGACAGGTTCAGAGATGTTATCAATGCTAGATGGCTTCTCAAGATATAATCAAGTTGAATTTGGTGAAGTAGACCAACACAAGACTGCATTCACCACACCTTGGGGAACATTTACATATATAAGAATGCCTTTTGGCTTGATAAACACTGGTGCCACCTTTCAGAGAGAAATGGACCTATCTTTTAAAGATGAGATGGGTAATATCATAGTGGTATACCTTGATGACTTGACTGTATTTTCAAAGCATCATTTTGATCATGTACGCCACTTATAACAAGTGTTGGAGCACTGTCGCTAGAATGGTATTTCCTTAAACCCTAAGAAGCCTATTTTTGGAGTAACAGAGGGGAAACTCTTTAGACACATTGTGTCTAAAGAAGGCATAAAGATTGACTCAGATAGAGTCAAGTCTATTTAAGAGCTTAATTTGCCTACAAATAAAAATGTTGTTTACTCTTTCTTCAGAAAAGTGAATTTCTTATGAAGGTTCATCCCTGAATTTGCTGAGAAGACTAGACACATTATGAACATGATGAAAGGGAAGACCACCTTCAGATAGACTAAAGATGGAAAGTCAACATTTTAGGATATCAAGACTACCATTGCCCATGCCCCTACCTTAGTTTGTCTAGATTACAACAAAGATTTCATCATATATAGCTATGCTTCTGAACACATGCTTTCAATAATTCTTGTTTAATAGGACAAGGAAGGTATAAAATCTCCCATATCTTTCATGAGTTTTTCTCTCAAAACCCATGAGATGAAGTATTCAAATGTAGAGAAGCATGCTTATGCAGTGGTGAAAGTAGTCAAACATTTCCACTTCTATATCATGAATTCACACACTAATACCTTAGTTCTTAACACTACAGTCAAGTCCATATTAACTCAGCAAGAGTTTGGGACAAAAGGAGGTAATTAGATTGCAAAGATCCAAGATTTTGATCTAGACATCAAGCCAAAAAAGCTGGTCAGGGGAAAAGGCCTATGCTAATTAATTGCTAACAACAAGCCAAAAGATACACAACATGAAGAAGCTAAAGTGGAAGATACACTAATAGTCCTTTTTGTCTCCACTACCAATGAGTCGTATTCAGGTATTTCTCATTTCCTTACTTATGGTGAATATCCTTCTCATTTATCTTATAAAGAAAGGAGGACTATCAAGTTGAAAGCTGCCAATTTTGTCCTTTGGGACAATGGCTTGTATAAGAGAAGCATAGATGGAGTATTCTTTTGCTGTGTAGACAAAGAGCAACAAAGCCAAATTTTGAAATCTTTCCACAATCTAGCCTATGGAGGATATTTTTCTACTTTTGTAACTACTCACAAGATTCTATGAGCCAGGTATTACTGGCCAAGTCTTTTTCAAGATGCATATAAGTGGGTGAGAAAATGTGAACTCTGCCAGCAATTTGTTAGAAGACTCAAGTTAGTTTCCCTGCCTCTCAAGCTAGTGATCATAGAAGAACCTTTCCAGCAATGGGGGATTGATATTATTGGGACTAGAAACCCATCTTCAAGCACTGTACATGATTATGCCATTATAGCAACTAACTATTTCACAAAGTGGGTAGAAGCAATCCCAACTAAGCATGCTACTTCAGAAGTTGTATGCAATTTCCTCAAAGAGAATATCATTTCCAGATTTGGAGTTCCAACCAAAATTATTACTAAAAATGTAGCTTGTTTCACCTCCCAAGAGATTACAAATTTTTTTTTCATTATGGAATTACACTCTTTCACTCTTTTGATTATTTTCCATAAGGGAATGGACAAGCTGAATCAAGCAATAAGAACCTGGTATGTATCATCAAGAAGCTAGCAGATGACAATAAAAGGACATGGCATAAATCATGTATTGATGCTCTATGGGCAAATAGAATCACACCAAAGAGGGTAATTGGTATGTCTCCTTTTCAACTTCTTTATGGTATCAATGTTGAGATACCAATCACCTTAGAATTACTAGCCTTGAAATTGACAAAGGCAATTGAAGATCAGACATATGAAAGCTCTCTTGATAAGGAATCATGTGCCTAACTAAGCTAGATGAATAGAGAACCATGGTGGTCGACTGAATTACTACTCATCAAAGTCTGGTAAATAAACTCTTTGACTAGAAGGCAAAAAAGCATGATTTCCAGATTGGGGATCAAGTCCTGCTATGAGACAAAAGGAGAGAACCAAAAAGGATTCATGGAAAGTTTGACTCCATTTGGAGAGGCCCATTTATAATTCATCAACACAATGGTGAAAATAGCTTTCTAATAAAATATTAAGATGGCACACTCTTTTCTCTTCCTCACAATGGGCAACATCTAAAACACTTCAACTTTTGAAGTATCAAATCATTTCATCAATACATATGTATATTTGTATAGTTTTTAATTCTATTTTTTTTGTTTCTATTTTTGGTGCCTTCCATTTTTGGGTAATGTGACTCTGTATCCCAATGGTACACATGAAAACACTAGAGATTCTAGATTCTACTCCCTTTAATTCTTTTTCACAATTGATAGAAGTTCCCCAATTGGAGCCACTTGTTGTCCCTAAAAATAGCCTTCTCATTTTTGGGACAACATGTGAACTATTTTGGTTCAAAAGACCAAAATAATCTCTTCCCTTCTTGAAATTTGTTTTGAGCATTCAAATTCCTCATTTTTCAAGCTTCTCAAAAATCTACGGGCTTCACAAGTTCATTTCTATGAACTCTATTGGAAAGAAGCAAGCTCTCAACACTTAGGCAATTTCAAAGTTGGTTCAACGACAAGGTTCAACCAAAAGAGCTCATCAAAAAGCTTCTAAGTAAGGATTGAACCATTGAACTATAGAACCTTGAACCATTTTGGTTCAACAAGTTTAATGGGTTCAAATTTTCAACATCAATAGTTAGAGTTAAGCGCATTTGTCAAGGTTCAAAGCTCAACTACTTCAAGGTTTAACAGCTTCAAAACAATTATCAAAGAGAAGGCTTGAAACATTGAACTATTGAACCTTGAACCAAAGGGTTCAATGATTTCATAGGTTCAAAGGTTTAACTAGTGTGATGAAGATCAAAGAGCTTAGAAAGAACAAGGAAGTGACAAACTAATCGGTCGACAAGTTCAAAGGCTTCTATAGGCAGGTTCAATCAAAAAAACAAGTTTCTGACACTTAGTCATTTTTAGGACTAGTTCAAGGTTCAAAAGGTTCAATGGGTTCAAGGTTTAATAGGTTCAATGAGGCTTGTTTCAAAGAATCTTGGTTCAAGTGGTCAATAAAAACAAGGGAATGAACCATTGATCCATTGAACCAAAGTTGGTTTAATCGGTCAGTTCAAGAGATAAGTTCAAAGGAGTGTGCCAAGCGTCAAAGACACAAGTGCCCTTGTGGAGGGAATTTTTGTGGAAAAAGTGACTAAGGAAGGAAACAAAAACCTGACAAAACTCAGTGGATGCTACCAAGTGTCATCTTTCAAGCCTCATTTCACATTGTTTCTAAGAGTAGTGGATGCTACCATGTGTCCTCTATAAGTTAAGTAGAACACGCCAAGTGGCATCATCTTCATGAATCTAAAATGAATCCCACAAGGTTATATAGTGTTTCCAAAATGCAATGGAAGCTACCAAGTGTCATCTTTAGCAAGACACTCAAAAGGCATCCAAAGCTTCTACAAGTTCAACGGATGCTGCCACATGTCCTTACCTATTTCACAGTAGATGCTACCACGTGTCAAAATTTGAGATTCACATAAAATTGACTAAGGAAAATTTCCAAGGGAAAAAAAAACCTTTTGGAGGACACTCAGAAGCTGAAGTGAACTATTGTAAAAACCTAAAAGGATAATTTGAAGCTCAAAGTGCCCTTGTGGAGGGCAGGAAGGGGGCAAATGGAGGAATTCAAAGGCCAAAAGAGTAAAGGGATTTCCTTCAGAAAAGATCCCCTGGAAAAAGTGATAAAGAGATAATTCCTTTGGATAAATTGTCTAAAATAATTCCTTTAGAATTTTTTCTCCAAAAGAAAATTCCAAAGAAATAGAAAACCCACTATGCTACCACGTGTCATCCATTGAGACATAGTTTCAAAGCAGTGGGACATGCCACATGTCATTCTCTGCGGGAAACTAATATAAGTCCTGAAGACTTTTCAAAGGTAGCTAAAAGCTCAGCAAAAGCCACCACGTGTCAACATCTATAGTTTCATCCTTTAAATCTCTTTTTCTAAGTAAGGATTGTAGTGAGCCTTCATTAAGCTATTGAAACAAGTGAAATATGCCACCTTTTATATTATAACTCCATGGAAAGTGACACATGTCTGCACCCATGATTCTAAGTTTCTAATAGGTTTCAAAGCCTCTATCAATAAATGTTTCTTAGAGTCCTGTGGAAGTTGCCGCGCATCAATTGCTAAAGACCAATAAAAAGCAACTGAAACAAAGCATCGAATTGAATCAAGGACCTGATTCAAATAAACAAAAAATAAGGAATGATGAGGAAGGACTAGAAACATTTACGCATCAGATATGTTTCTAGAAGTAGATCATCAGGTGAACATTGAAAGATGCAAACTTTTAATAGCGTGACCCATTTCTCTACATTGAAAAAAGTAAATGGGTAAATCCCTCTAAATTCTAGCATGTCTTTTTAACAAAATTCAATGCAACATGATGTGTTACTATTCCCAAGTCCTTCTTAAAGAGGCTATATAAGGGACTCTCTTTTATTATTTTATGGATCTCTCTCTCTCTCTGATTATCAAAAACAAAACTCTGCCTAAATTGAAAGGCATTATTGAGACTTTGAGCCCAGATTGTTGATCATATTTTGTTATTGGAATAAGAAAGCAAGTGAATTTTTAGACTTGGTGCTATGATATCTTTGTTGTTGGGGAAATTTTTCCTATGTCTTTTTCTTTAATATATTTTCTATTCCTTTAATTCAATAAGCAAAATTAGTGAAAGTAGTCAGGAAGGTATACTGAAGTCAACTGTGGAGAGACTTTGTGCCCAAATAATTGCCTTTAGTTTGTTTTCTTTTTGTTTATGTGTAAAGGACCTTGGGATGACTTTGTGCCCTCATTTTCCTTTGTATCTCACTCTTGGGAAATTTAGGTGAAGACTTTGTGCTACATCTCAATTTTCTAGTTACTACTTCCTTGGTTACATTTTACAATTACTACCAAGAATATTCTTGTGGTTTGTTGAATAGTAATTCTGAAATAAGAGGAGTGCTTTCTATCCTTATCCCTAATATTTCTCCTTTGATTTGCATGCATCATCTCTAAAAAAAGAGAGATGGATGGTTTATCCTACCCTTGAGTATTATATTTTGTTTATATATATATATATATATATATATGGGGAACCTCCCCTTTATGAGAAGAGAGATTAGTCCCCTTCTGATGTGGTAAACCTACACATATGGATGACCAATCTTCCTACTTTGGATGATAAGACCTATTTTGTTTATCAATATGTTGATCAACAAAATATTCAATCAACAAACTGTAAATTCACATTTACATCTGGGGCTTGCTTTTCACATATCTACACTAAATGTGATCGGGAAATTATAGAATTGGAAGAGATGGGGACAATGTAAATATCTTTGTCTACTATGGGTGTACGAGGTGAAAGTGATACTAATGGGGGAGTAAACATAGGGAATCAAAACTTCATAATTGGTTGAAATGTGGAAGCCAAATCATTAAATAAATAAGCAAACTGTTTTGTACCACTCAAGGGTAGTAAGGTAGGAAAGATGAAAGGGGATTAATATGGATCAATACTTATCCCAAGAGTTGGGATGGCCAATGGAACTAAAGTCAGGATGACTGAGTCTATAGCTATATACTACTGAGTGGTGTTGGAAATCAATGGGGATGGAATGGAAGGAATTGTAAATGGAATGGAAGGAGGGAGTGAAATTATGGGAATAAACAGTGGAGTGGAAACTTGAGTATCTACTGATGGGGGACCCTGAGTATTCTTTTGAATTTTATGCATTGGTTATAGTGGGATTATTATTGTCGATAAAGTGGTAGGAATGAAGGGTATAGTGGAAACCTGAGATTCAATGGGAGTGGAGATAAGAAGTGGAGGTGTTGGAACTATAGGAATAATATAAGTAGGTTTAGTGTAAAATATAGAGATAGGGGTTATCCTTATGGCTAATATAGGGGTTGAAGCTGTAGAGGCTTTAGCTACATATATGTCCTTAGACAAGATGATGATTGGTTGGTTTGTTATTTCCCCATCCTTGATGGATTGTCCCTTCTTGGCCTTAGATTTATTCTTTTTATTATGAGAGATCACTGGCCCCTTTGATTATTCTCATGTTGTTCCATTGGGACCCTCTGATGATGAAGGAATTCCTTCTTTCTTGAGCTTTAATATTTTTTTTGTGATACTCATTGTATCCTTGGTCAATTGGAACTTCTAAGCCAATTGATAGTTTTATTCATCATGTGTTGTTTTATCTATGAAAGAAACTTAAATGAGGAATAACCATATTACTGGTGGAAGGGTTTGAGTAATAATCTATTTTTAGTAGTTTGGGTTCACTAGGGATACATCATCCACTAAGTCCTTCGGTACTAGTGCCAAATCAAATGCTTCAACCTATTCCAAGGTCATTTTATAAGGTTCCTTCAATTTGACATTCTCTTCATCCTCTAAATCCTCCAAATAATATTAAAAATATGGAATATGGGAATAAGTGGAAATTATTAATGTGTTGGTGATCTTGTCATAAACATCATAGTATGGCCTAGCCTCTAAATCCCTCAGTGTCATCTATGTCATTTTTGCATTAGCACATGTAGATTTGAGTAGGGAGGGGAATGTGTATCTACCAATACTAATTAGGAAATGATTCCCAACTTTTTCTTTCTATAAATAAGCTTATTAGTTTCAAAATGTTGCCTTACCAGATCCATCAATGCCTACTTATCACTAACATACCTAGGTAGTGTGGAATGGAAGCCATTGAATCTTCTTACCCTAATATAAGAATAGGTGGGGAACTAAATGAAGAGCCCCATCAGGTGATTTCTACAGTTACTACTTTTGAGAATCTTATTCTCTTAATTTCTTTGTCAAACATAATTATGATTTAATATATGAATGCATCATTGACTCTCCTAAAATGTTTCCTACTTGGCTCTAATGTGAGGTCAAGGTAATAGTTATAAACTCTACTTATTTTACTAAGTACTATGTTGAGGCCTGGGAAGGCTCATCCCTTGGCCAATATGTATATAAGGTAGGAAGTCATCTATAAATTTCCTATTGTTTTCACCACCATCAATTGATTATGGAGGGAGTCATTAATGATATAGGTCCATTAGATGTATTGTGCATTTTAATAGATGACTGGAAGATACTGGTAAATCTACTCTTGGAAGCTCCTTGTATTATGACTACTAATAATCATGTGCATTAATATTATTATATCTCCCACCTCATCTTTAAATTTAACTATTTATAATGTCTTTGGAAATCTAGTGTAGGTAGCCTTGGGGGCCTTAATCCATTGTTTGTTTATCATTCTGTGACATCCCTCTCTATTTTCTTGAAATAATTATTGGGATGTCTCTAGAGTTATGTCAAGATAACTCTCAAATTTAGTGATCACAAAAACTAATTCAATGAAGTCTAGGTCAAAATTCAAAATATTTTCCCCATTATTTTTTAGGAGCTCTCTTTTTTAAGCATCATAATGTTGGGCTAGTGTCAGTACCAACTCATAGCTTTGGACCATCAGTGGAAAGGCTAATACTTGTGGCTATCTAGAGTCATAGATACTTTGGACCCCGTCATTCTTGAACTCTTAATTTATTTGGGTCCAAAATTCCCTTAGGTCAATGTGACCTAGCTCTGTATCAGTGATCTCAGTAGTGTTAAACTCTATTAAGGTAAACTAGCCCTCATTTCTAAAAAATAGGGACCCTTATACAAATCTAAACCTTAATAGTAAAAAATTGTCATGTTTTTCATTATATTTGTATTTTAGTATCATCCACACATGTTGAAGTTGGCCTATTTTATCCAGAATCTTGCATTATATTTTCTTAATATTTATAATAGAGGATCTTCATGCTTCATTTACAGGTTTCATGGGACCCCCATTGAATGGAGTGGACTTGAATTTTATAGATTAATCCTCATTCAAGATTTTAGTATACTTTGGTCTATAATAACTCAAGATAAAATCCATGTTATAAATTCTTTGAAACCCTCCAAAAAAACCTTATCCTAGACACTTTAGTTTAAATTCAAAATTTGTGGGAGCAAAATTAGTGGGAATACTTTGAGAGATGCAATGAACTAAGTCTAATTTTTATGCTAAGACTTTATCATGTTTTAAACATGACCAAGCTCTAGACTAAAATTCATAATTGGTCCCTTTATATTTTACCTTCCTTATTCCATTTTATTTTAAAAATGGATCTAACTTTCATATATGCCAGGTTCATTACTTTCCTAGCTTGGCCTTAATTTATGTTTCATGGTCCCCTTTGGTATGTATCCTAAAATCTTAGTCATAAGGATCCATTGATGTTTTTCAACATAAATGAGACCTTAGACCTAATACCTTAGCCTAAGTCTTTACATTATCCTAAGCCCTAACTTAAATGCCTTGCTTATTTATAGGATTGATGGTTTGTACCCATTTGGTGACATTGATCAGATAAAGTGAAATTAACCCAACATAAAAGAATATAATTCATTAAACATAGATAATTCTATCCCTTAGATCACAATTGACCATTTGTAGGAGCCCACACAAAGATCAACACTTTACAAACTCTCTACAGGGTCAATGATTAGAAGCCTTATATAGTAGCCATGTGGACTTCCCATGTTTAAACTTAGTATCAAAAGAGACCTTTAGGATAAAATATTGTATATGATTCTCAATTATTCAAGGGACTATTTTTTTATTATGTTTAAAATTTAAGCTTATGACTTAGTCTAATTTTTTAATATGGCCTCAAGCTAACTCGATCCACTTTGTGATTACAAGGACCAATAGCGTACATATATTTGGATCATGATCTATAGTCTACACTTACTCACAAGGGATGATCTAATGGATCATATTAAACCTAGGATTTTATAGGACCAACTACAATTGGGGCTTAAATTTTATGATCTCATACCCATCATGTGATGTTCGTGAGGCCGTCATTGACATGCACAAGGTTATCAAATTTTAGCCCCATATGAAAGGTTATTAGATATTATTTTTTATGTTCATGTAAATTTCATTTGACATCTCCATGTCCATCATTAACATCCATGAAACCATGAAAATTTATCTCAATAGCCAATTTCACCTAAGAGAAGAATACACTTAAGTCTTACTTCTCAATGTCAAAATTGGTCTCCCATAAACTAATCTAATTTATTTAAATCCATGTTTAATTTCAAGATCATATAACTAGGTTTGGATTTATATATACTAAGCTTGAACATCATGCTAGAATATAGTCATGTTTTTAAACATTGACCCAAACTTTAGTCTACATACGCCTCATGGTCCTTTAAACATATTAAGCTTAGTTTGACAAAAAGGGCCCATCATGATAAGACATGGCTTAAGACATTTGATCTAAATTTTTATCATGTTTAGTAACATAATAAAATCTTAGGTTAAATCATTACATGGAATCCTTTTTGTTATTCAGTCCCTCCCTTTTAATGTATTTTTAAACTTAGCCTAAATATTTTGGTTTAAAGTTTGTTTCATGTTTATTAAGCATAGAATGGAACTATAGCCTAAAATATTTAGCCTAACTCCTTTATATACCTTGATGTTGATTAAATTTCATGCACATGTACAAGATCTATGTCTCATGTTGATATGTCTAGTTTGATCAGATGGTGGAAAATGAGGATGGACTTTTAAAAAAAGATTTAAGGATGCACAAGAATGCCACATGGAAAAAGCATAGTAACACCCAGATTGGTGATGCATAGAGATTTGAAGGCCCATGTAAATCTCAAGTGGCATGACTATAAATCTCAATGTATACATGGAGACTAATGGCATGAAAGTCCTATGATTAAGATCAAGAGTTCCTATTGATCCATGTACAAAGACCAAATAGTGAAAATCAAAAGGTGGGATTTAAAAGGACAATGGCTAGTTCTTGAAATACATTATGAAAAATTCCATGAAAATTGCTAGCAATATGCCACATAGGTAGAAGATGACAAAATTAGAGATTTTATTGTCTCAAAAAGGAAAACATATAAATGCAATAGTCTAAATCAAATCCAAGGCATGAATTCACCTAAGTCCAAGTAAATTGTCACCATTAAAGCTATAGAAAAGTCCTAACCTCTACTAAAATCCTTAATTTGATGTTGAATTAACCATAGTTTGACCAAACATCCCACAACCCTCAGCCCATTAGGCCTCATAGAAGATGAATAATTTAAACAAAGAACCTTGCAATTTATGCAAGAAGTGAGAAAACAAGGAGCGAACTAAACTATAAAGAGTAATAACAAAGTCATGGGTTTACTTTTCTCCTTTGAGGAGAAAATAAGAGATGTTAGGGGTATCAAGAAAGCTATGTGAAATATTGAGAAGGACATTAAGGACCTAGAATACCATAGGTAGGAACTTTTCTTGAGGTCGGTGGTTGATTTCTAGTTCATCAGTGACCAACACTATAGGATGAGGATCTTTCAACACAAACAAGAAGCAACATCAACCTAGGACCCACCAACTAGCTAAGAGTGTTCTATTCCATTTGAATTTTCGAATATTTATTATAAAGGCACATGAATTTTGTTACCATGTTTCTTAAAGGTCAATTTATTCTAGAAAGTTTAGTGTATTTTAAGGAACTTGGTAAAACAATAATTTCCTTACTTATACAACTATTAGTCAATGCAATTGACCAACATGCTTCCTTGAAACCTATAAAAGTAGAATTATCTATTATAAAAAAGAGGAGGGAGTTCTAAGAGCTAGAAATTACATTATAACTTTGAAACAATTTAATACAAGTATGGAATACTATAAAGTTTGTTTTAATTTGTTTATATGAGTGACCATCATGGCTTCTCTCTCAATTATTTGTTCTACGTCTTGGATTTGAATGGTTTTAAAATAATTTTAGACATGCATTTATGATGTAGGGTTGTTAATTTGTGCAAATTCTAGATTAGCTGAATGTACTTAGGTTTGTTTCATTTCATTTTATTCTACATAAGGATGTGTTATGTTATTTTGTTACAGCAATAAATTTTTAAATTAAAACTAGTTCTTACTTATACTCTTCCATATTATCCTTAGATAATATCCTAGTGTGTAATTGGATTTGAGTATATGTTATTTCATGTTATATACTAGTTGAATTCATGCTCAATTAGAATTTAAGCCTTGTCATAATGTTTGAGACAAAGATTAATAATCACATACTTTATTTCCACCCTATGTTTCCTTTGACTTCTTTTTATCTTACCAGATCATTTTAGACTAAAATCATTGTAAATATTCATTATAGAATAGTCTTAGATTAAATTTTGATCATAATTCATTGATATTAGCATAAGTGTTTCATATCCTACAAATATCATTAAGGACTAAGGTGGTTCCCAACCACCACTTAATATAAATGTTGTGGAATAGTCTATATGCTTTACCTCTATTTCACCAAATATAATCTAATTATCACAACCTAAAACTCATGATTTGAACTCCCTGAGTTCTAAAATGATAATTGTCCTTTAAACACCAAGAACACATGTGATACACATAGAGGCATCAACAGGTGGAAGCTCCATTGGTGCTAGAAGGAGGGCCTCTTTTTGTAGGATCTTTGATGATTTCAGTGTATTTTGGTCAAATATCATGCTATTATTTGTAGATATATGTTTCTCTTAGACATATTTGTGTAAATATTGGTGGTATTCATAGTTTTAGACCTATCTTTGTGCTTCTTTAGACAAGATCAGTGTTATTTAAGGGTATATGCATAATTATGGTAAAGATAGCTTTAATTTTTATCAATTCAAAAGGTTTGAGTTTACTAATAGTCATTTTGGTTAAATATTCATAGATCCTTTACAAATCTAAACTCATCTAAGCTTATAAGTGTAAAGATCAATCATATTTGCATATTTGGACATATCTTCGTGATATTTTAGATGAAGATCATAGTCCTTTGTTTTTCATTATGTGTATCTTTAAAAAATTCACTTAATGTGCAAGTCTAACCTTGGTTATTTGTAAATATTAACTTGACACATAATATTTTTTATAGAATTCAAAATCCTCAAGCTAGAATTATCGAAAATTGGAATGAGATCACATTCAGAAATAAGAAAGCCTCTGCTAGAACTAGAGATCCATAAGAAAGCTAGGTGATAAAAGGGTAGGCATAGATATTTAAAGTCTTTCATAAATTTACCACTCTAAGGTACTCCTACGTTCAATCTTCATCAAGTTATAACATGGTTAGGTGATTTTTCCATTATTGAATGTGAGGCTCATTTCAACATTCATAAGGTAAAAATAAAATTATTGAGGCAATTTTAACATGTAATTTTTACTCTCATAAATGGTAGGGTGTATTTTTTAGTATGCTAACCAATTCCCACATTTTTGGCACATTTTATAGAGAAGTGGGTAAGGTGTTGAGAGAATTGAGGGATTATGTTTAGCCCAAGTGGTTGTAACCTCCCTTATTTGGTAGGGTTATGCTTATCTCCATGGTATGGTGAATTTTTCAAGGTATTTTATAAATTATAAATAGGGGTAAAGGGAAAAACATTAAGCATTACATTTTTCATCCCAATTTGAGCTTTTTATTCTCTCTTCGATTGGTGTGTTTGGGTTTGAGGTGTAGCTTAGCATCTTAATGGTGTGAATTCAGGTTGGATAAAGTTATCTCTATGAGATATTTTTTGTTGAGATTTGTATTGTACTCGTATTTATAATATTATACCTCTTGGTGGACATAACCCATATTGGGTAAACCATTTTATATTGGTGTTATGTCTGTATTTACTTAGATCTAAATTTTCTTTCATATGTCTCTGATACTATGATTTTGAGGAATTAATTCTATGTTGCATGTTATTTCATAATTAAGTACTTATTCCTAACATCCATAAATTTACCAAGTTTAGTGCATTATTTCCCCCATAATCCTAAGAAATATTTGCCAACATTTAATTCAAATGGTATTGTAACTACTAAATATCACATTAAATCATTTAAAGATGTATTAATATTATTAAATTTCATCAATGAAGATGTAGCTTGTAGGTTATTACCTTTTACATTCAAGGATGTCACATAAAAATGGTTTCTTAATTTTCCTGATAATTACATTAACATCTGGGATGGTTTTAATGATGTCTTTATTGACTAGTTTAGCAAGATTATAAGTCCTTGCATCCTATACCAACAATTTACCACCATCAAGAGAGATGCTAGTGAGTCCATAAGGGCATTTAATAATAGGTTTCAAAAGATGCATAACCAGACCATAGACACCTACAAACCTGATAATGCTTTGGCTTTATAAATCTATAAAGATGTACTGGATCTTATGACTTCCATGTTCCTAAAGAGATCTCTTCTAGTCATAACCACCTTAGCTTAGGCCTATTCTAAAGTAGTGATCATTAATGATAAAATGTAACCCCAAGGACAAATTTCCTACTTTATCCAAAATGTTAATCCACATATGCCTACCTTGAATATATTTCCTAACAATAATCAGAATAGGACAACCCTAAATCAGATCCCAATGCTAAACTAGTTACCTTTGAGCCATGTTTCCCCTAATCAAAATTTAGGATTCTTGGGCCATACTACAACTAGATTTAGTCTAAATGATCAAAAGGAATTAGTACCAACATTTAGTGTTAACCAAGTTCATAACTCTGAGACCCCCAAAACTAAGAATGACTCTATTTTAAAAATAGTTCAAAAGCTTAGCATAGACTTCCTTTAATTATAAAAATAGGTTAGTCATAATAGTGAAAGCTTAGGTAGGAACTTCTCATTCCAAATATTTAATAAACCCAACAATATGTTTTAGAATGATAGCTTTCATAATAATAAGAACAATGAATCATATACTAATAAGAAGAACATGGACATTAATCTTAGTGATATTACATTAACATATTATTGTAGAGTTCATTGGACTTCTAATCATGGAGAAAATTATTGAAATAAATTATGTAAATATTTTGAATCCTTTTAGGAAGATTTGGACACTTTTGAGGTAGTACATAACAAAGATAATGGTGCAGGTACTTTAGGATCCAAGCCTATTGACCATACATTCATGGTGGAAAAGTTTTATTTCCCCTTCCAAGAAGACAATGAACTTGATGATGTTCCCAAATAAGTTCATGCCTTCTAATAGTTTTCAAAGAAGACATATCCTCTAATAAATAGGGAACATAGGCAATGTTTGACTACTTCAACTCCTTTGAATAGCTTTGGCACCCCTCCAAACACTACATCAGATAATAACCCAGAGCCTCCAAAGGGAAGTACTTTTAAATATAGTAATGATAAATTTATTCCTTCAAATAAAACTAGGTAAAATATTGTAAATGACATGAAGAAAATTAAAGCTAACATTACTTTGCATGAATGAATGCAGATAACTAAACAAAGAGATCTATTACTAGAATCTGTATCCAAGAAACCTAAAAAGATGTCCAAGACTAATAATTAAAATGTAGATATGTATAAAGATAACATAGAGTCCCCACCCTTCCTACTTATAGTCAGAATGTTTGATAATAATTTGCATAATTACTTTTTGAATTTTGGTGCCTCAACAAATATCATGCCTGTAGGTATTTGTAAGCAACTTGGTTTGACCCCTATTAAGTCTGATAGGGTTGTAACCTAGTTAGATAAGTATAGGGTAAATGTGATATAATAATTATTAAATGTCCACATGCAATTGGATTTTGATCCAAGAGTCAAATAATTCATAGATATCCAAGTGGTGGATATCCCTGATGCCTATGAGCTACTTTTAAGTAGAGATGGACAAAAGCTTTAAATGGATATATGTCCACAGACTACTCACATCTATTTCTACCTTGTAAATCACTTAAAAATTAAATTAAAGTGGAAAGATAACCAAGGATGAAATATATCATCATGGAATACAATTCTATTAATTAAAAGTTGAACATAGTTGACTCCTATTTGGGTGTTTTGACTCTCGAAATTGCTAAAGTATCTCTAAGCCTTCTCATACTATTCTTGGATTATGGAATATGCATTTTGATAGGGACAGGTTTAAATATGGATCTAGGGTGGGTATTTTTATAACTAACCCTATTGGTAATAAATAACATGTTTCTTAAAGACTCTAATTCCCATGTACCAACAATCTTGTGGAATACAAGGCTCTCATCCTAGGATTACAATTTTCCATCAAGAAAAGGGTTAAAGAACTAATATTTTATGGTGACTAAAAATAAATAAAATTCTTCTTATAGAATAAAATTCCCATGTACCAACAATCTTGTGGACTATAAGGCTCTTATCCTAGGACTACAATTTGCCATCAAGAAAAAGATTAAGGAACTACTAGTTTATGGTGACTCAAAACTAGTAGTTAATTAGGTAAGGAACAAATACAAATGCAAATTATCATACCTTAAGAGGTATAAATTGAGGGTCTAGGATATGGTTGAGTCTTTTTATGCTTTCAATATTATGTTTATCCTTAGAGAGGAAAATAAATCTATTGATGAACTAGACTCTGTTGTGACTTATCTTATGCCTGAACAGTTGTCACCAAACTTTATCATTGAGTTAATCCTTTGTCATTTTATCCCAAATAATGTAAACTCTCTACATGTCTTTAGTGGTGACAAAAAAATCCTAAACTTCATGGCTAATTCAAATAATTTGAGGCCCAGATCATTGATGAGGCTGATGAAACCACCCTTGAGAATGACTTTGATTGAAAATTCATTCAGCCAAAGGACAACAAGATCCCCAAGGTAATGATCACCTTAAAAAGGTTTTATGATCAAGATAAGCTAGCAAAAACCTCTAATATTACCAAAGTAGATAGAAAATATTACAATAAATTTGATCTTGGACCTCAAGATCTACCTCAGCTGGTCATCTAATAAGCCTATACCAAGTTTGAAAAAGAAAGAGTCAAAGAACTGTTAACAAAACACAAAGATGTAATAGCTTGGTCATATGATGACTTGAATATCTTTGATCCAAGGGTCATCACTCATACCATACCTCTCAAAAATAATTACAAACCTTTTAGGTAAAATCAAAGGCCTATAAACCTTGTTTTAAAAGCCATGATTTTCATGGAAGTCAAGAGATTGTTGGATGCTAGAATTGTATTTCTCATCAGACACTCTACCTAGGTTGCTAATTTGGTACCAATTAGGAAAAATAATGGTGAAATTAGGTTATGTATTTATTTTAGGAATCTAAATAGACCATCTAAAAAGGATAATTATCCTTTCATATCTCTTGACCAAGTAATACAAATTGTTTTTGGTTCTACCATGATGTCATTCCTTGATGGGTTTTAAGTATATAATCAGGTATTGGTTAACAAGGAAGATAGAATGAATATAACATTTACAACCAAGTGGGGTACCTTTTCCTATAAGATAGTGCCCTATGGACTGATCAACATAGGAGCTACCTTCTAGAGATCCACGGACCATGCCTTCCAAGGTTTGATTGGTAAATGCATCATAATTTACATGGATGATCTAACTATTTTCTTTAAGAATAGGGAGGACCACTTCATACATTTACAATAGGTATTTGAAAGTAGCAGAGGGCATGAAATTTCCCTCAACCTAAAGAAAACCATTATCTATGTCACTAAGGGAAAATTGTTAGGCCATGTTATTACTAAAGATGGGATTTCTATAGATCCTAAAAGAATAGAAGTTATATCAAAGATAGAACCACCCAATGGTAGAAAAGAATTGAAATCATTTTTTGGAAAGATAAACTTTGTGAGAAAAATCATTTCTAGCTTTGTATAAATTGTTAAACCATTAAATGATATGCTAAAGAAAGATGCTAAATTCTCATGAAATGAGGAGTCAAAGAAAGACTTTAGGGACATCAAAAGGGAAATCAGTCAGGCTCCAATCTTGATAAGTCCATAATTTTCAAAGTATTTTTTCCTTTACTCTTTTGCCTCTAAGCACACCATTGCTTCTATTTTAACATAGAAGATAGATGGGTGTGATCATCCAATCACTTTTATGAGCACTAACTTAAATTTTTTTGAGTTAAACTATCCTTTAATTGATAAACAAGATTTTGCATTGGTTAAATCTATCAAGAAATTTAGGCACTACATTCTTAGTAATAAAGTGCATTGCATTATTCTAGATCTAGCCACTAAGTTAATGTTAAGTTATAATGAGACATGAGAATGAAGAGGTAAGTGGATTTCTATTCTTCAAGACTATGACATAGAGATAAAGACTAAATTTTTTTTAAGGTGTCAAGGTTTGATTTAAATTATTACCAATACTAGCCCCAAATTAAGTATCATGCAAGTTAATCAATAGAATTTTCAGCCTAATGACTAGTATGATCCCATCATTCACTTGCTGATTAATGGTACTTGTCTTATAGGAATAACTAGGAAAAATAAAAGAGCCCTAAGGCTCAAATCAGCTCACTATCTGATCAATAATGGAATCCTATACTGAAAGAATTGTGAAGGTATGTACTTAAGATGTATATACAAGGAAGAAGCCACTGGGATAATGAACACATTTCATGAAAAACTAGGAAGTGGACATCCATCTAGAATAACCATAGCTCAAAAGGTCCTTAGGGTTGGCTATTATTGGCCCACCAATTTTAAAGATGATCATAAGCATGTAAGAGAATATCATTCATGTCGGATCTTTAACATAAAAGAACTAAAAGCAATAATGCTATTGCAACTAGTAAAAGTTCATCAACCATTTTCATAATGGGGGATAGGTTTAATTGGAGTCATAAATCCCAATTCATCAAAAGGTCATAAATATGTTATGAAAATAATTGACTATTACACTAGATAGTCTGAAGCAGTAGCTACCAAATAGTGCAGAACTAAAGAAGTGATCATTTTTTTAGAAAAAAACATATGCACCAAATTTAGGATGCCACTCTCTTTGGTATGTGATAATGGGTTTACATTCACATCTATATAAATGATATAATGGGCATATTATAATGGTATTATCCTCAAGTTATCATCTAACCATTACCCTCAAGGTAATGGAGTGTCTAAATCAACAAACAAGAACTTGATGAAAGCAATTAAGAAGTTTGATATAGGAAAACCTAGAACATGGCATAAGATACTCAAATATGCTCTTTGAAAAAATAGAATAAGATTCAATTAGGCCCTTAAATTATCCCCCTTTTTATTGGTATATGGCCAAGAACCCATATTCCACATCACCCTCAAACTTCCAACTTACAAGTTTATGCAAGAGTATATGGAGGAAGATCAAGAATTTACAAACTCAAGGTTACTTGACATAGTTCATATGGAGGATGCCCAAGAAGAATATTTTTCTAAATTTAATAGGCACCAAACCACAGTGAAAATGTGGTTTGATAAGTGATTAAAGATGAAGGTTTTCAGATAAGGAGATTTGGTTCTTCTTTGGGACAAAGCATCTGAGCCTAAGGGAAAACATAGTAGATTCATCCCTCTATGGATTGTACCTTATCAGATTATAGAAGAACTTGGAAACAACACCTTCAAATTGAAATATCTATAAGGAGCAGAGTTCACATTGCCCACCAATGGGAAATATTTCAAGAATTACTTTTTTGCTGCCCCACTTGGGCTATTCATGGAGTAAATTTGTAAGGATTGTTAGATTTAGTGTAGGTAGGCTAATTTGGTTTCCCTACTATCATTTTCCTTCATATGCCTTATTTTTACGTAATTTTTTATATATTTACTTACTTTTTCTTAGCTTTTTGTTGTGTGTTTCCTTTTTGTTGTTGTGTTCCTTGTTTCTAATAAGTCCTTTTGGACATACCTCAACTCTATGTTCACCTGATTACTTAAATAAATACATAAGTTTAGAAATTTAGGTATGGATCTTAAGCATATGATGACCATGGTCTTGAAATATGGGCTCGATGTTACAATTTAAAGAAACTAATAAGGACTAATGAATAGGTTAACTATTCCATAATCACTTAAACATTGTTTTGACATAAGATAGGTTTTAAGAAGAATTGTACATGTAGAATGAAATATTTATTTATTAAGATACAATCATGTTTTACACTTAAAAAATATCCTTGCTTGGGATAATGGTTTTAACCATAGGTGATTGTCTAAAGTTCAAACACTTAACCAAATCGTTAAACCTATCTATCTTAGTTCCCAACCTTTGTTGGAAAGCCCAAAAGATCTAAAAATACAAAAAGAGAGATTATTTCAAAATCAAAATATTTTTAGTCAAAGGTGGTTCTTGTAATATCCACTAGGGCTATAGATGTCTAGTTGGCAGTAGAGAAAGGCTATGAGTGGAGCCAAAGGCATCTCTTTTTGGGCTATGGAAACCTAGCTAGTATTAGACCAATGCCCAAGCCTTCCTTAAACAAAGATCATGATGTTTAATGAGTATCTAAAAATTCTCCAAGTCAAGGTTAATGATTAAAGTCTTAAAACTTGGAATTTGTCCCCTAAATCTCATGGCAAATACCAAATGGAATCAAAGCACACACATAACATGGTTATGCTTTGATGATTAATCTTCATTTTGAAGATGCAAGGTTTTTTTCAACCATGAATTGATCTTAATAATGGCAATTGTCAAGTGGAATAAATGACCTAGTTATTTTTCTAAACCAGAGTCTCTAATTTCTAACATATTTCTATGTTTCCCCTAGAAGACACCATTTTTTGAGGTCAACATACCCCCATTTCTAAAAAATAGGGACCCTTATGCAAATCTAAACCTTAACAATGAAAACTTATCATGTTTTGCATATTATTTATATTTGAATATTGTCCACACCTATTGAGGTTATCATATTTTATCCATAATATTGCTTTAGCTTTGCTTAATATTGATAATATTGGATCTTCATGCTTCATTTTTAGGTTTCATGGGACCCCCATCGAATGGAGTGGACTTAAATTTTACAAATTAATCCTCATTAAAGATTTTATTAGCCTTTGGTCTATAAGAACATGAGATAAAATCCATGTTAAGAAGATTTGAAACCCTCCTTTGAAAAAACCCTTGTTTAGACCCTTAAGTTTAAAATAAAAATTCATGAGATTAAAATTGGTGGGAACACTTTAAAAGATGCAATGAACTAAGTCAAATTTTTATGCTAAGACTTAATCATGTTTTAAACATGACCAAGCCCTTGCCTAAAATTCATGATTTGTCCCTTTATATTTCACCTTCTTTGTTCCTTTTTATTTTAAAAATGGGTCTAACTTTCATATATGTAGGATCCATTACTTTCATAGCTCAACCTTACTTTATGTTTCATGATCCCCTTTGGTACATAGTATAACATCATAGTCATTAGGACTCATTCATGTTTTTCAACATAAATGAGACATTAGCCTAAGTCTTCACATTGTCTTGAGCCCTAACTTAAGTGCCTTATTTACAAGATCGGTGATTCATGCTTCATTGGGTGACATTGATCAAATAAATTGAAAGTAACCCAATGAAAAATACTCTAATTCATCAAACCTATCTCATTTGATCCCTTGGATCACAATCAATGGTTCGTAGGAGCCCATATGAAGAACAATACTCAACAGACTCTCTACAAGGTCAACAAAGTTAAAAGCTTAGAAGCCTCATGGAGTTACCACACTGCATTCCTACATTCAATCTTAGGATCAAAAGAGACATTAGGATAAAATATTGCATTATTATTCTCAATTATTCAAGGGACCATTATTTTATTATGTTTTAAAACTTAGGCTTATTACTTAGTCTAATTTTTACATATGGCCCTGATCTAACTTGATCCACTTTTTGACTACATGGACCAATAATGTGCATCTATTCAGGTCATGATCTATGGTCTCTTCTTACTCACAGGGTATGATTAGATGGAGAATATCAAAACTATGATTCTATAGGACTAACTACACTTGCAACTTAAATTTGATTCTATCACACCTAACATTTGAAATCCATAAGGTCATCATTGATCTGCATGAAGACACCAAATTTTAGCTCCCTATGAATGGTTATTAGAGATTAATTTTGACATTCATGCAAATTTCATTTGACTTATATGAGGCCATCATTAACATCTATGAGATCATCAAAATTTATCTCAATAGCCAATATCACCTAAGAGAAGAATCTGCTTAAGTCTTACTTCTCAATGTCAAATTTGGTCTCCCATAGACTAATCTAATTTATTTAAAGCCATGTTTAAGCTCAAGATCCTATAACTAGGTTTGGATTTATATATACTAAGATTAAATTTCATTTTATAATATAGTCATGTTTTTAAACATTGACCCAAACCTTAGTCTACATAAGCTTCATGGTCCTTTAAACCTAATAGGCTTAGTTTGACAAAAAGGTCCCATCACAATAAGACTTGGATTAGGACTTTTGATCTAAATTTTTATAATTTTTATTGACGTAATAAAATCTTAGGTTAAAAAAATGCATGGAATCTTTTTTTTTTATTCATCCCCCCTTCTAATGCATTTTAAAACTTAGCCTAAATACTTAGGTATAAATTTCATTTCATGTTTATTAAGCACATAATGAAACTATAGCCTAAAATATTTAGCCTAAGTCCTTTATGTATCCTGATGCTAATTAAATTTCATGCATATGTGTAGGATCTATGACTTGCATTGTTATGGTGAGTTTGATCAGATGATGTGAAATAAGGATGGACTTTTCAACAAAGCTCTAAGGATGTGTGAGACTACCACAAAAGTGTGATAACACCTAGACTAGTGATGTATAGATCTCCAATGTCCCATGGAACTACCAAGTGGTATATCATGAAGCCTGATGTGGACATGGAGACCAATGGCATGTAAGTCCTATGATCAAGATCAACTATCCATGTTGATATATGAATAAAGATCAAATGGTGAAAAATAAAAGGTGGGTTTTAAAAGGAAAATGGTTAGTTCTTCAAAGACATTATGAAAAATGTCACAAAAATTGCCATTAGGATACTACATAGGCATAAAATGACAAAATTAGAGATTTTATGGGTTCAAAAAGGCAAACATATAAATTCAAGGGTCTAAGTCAAATATAAGGCATAAATTAGCCTAAGTCCTAGTAAAATGAGGCCATTAAATCTATAAAAATCCTTAACCTCTACTAAAACCCCTAATTCAATCTCAGATTAACCATAGTTTGACCAAAGAGTCCACAACCC
The DNA here is from genome assembly GCA_037957365.1 of Torreya grandis. NCBI lineage: Eukaryota > Viridiplantae > Streptophyta > Pinopsida > Cupressales > Taxaceae > Torreya > Torreya grandis. Next base: position 889,547 of record JARHVA010003527.1, read on the forward strand.
TAAGCCCATTGGGCCTCATATAAGATGAACAATTTAAATAAAGAACCTTAAAATTAATGCAAGAAGTGAGAAAACAAGGAGAGAACCAAACCACAAATGGTAATAGAAAGTTCATGGCTTTACTTCTCTCATTTGAGGAGAAAATAAGAGATGCTAGGATCATCAAGAAAGCTATGGAAAAGATTGAGAAAGACCTTAAGGACCTAGAATACCATGGGAAAGATCTTTTCTTAAGGCCGGTGATTGATCTTTAGTTCATCAGTGACCAACACTATAGGGTGAGGATCCTTCAACAAAAACAAGCAACATCATCAACCTAGGACCCACTAGCCAACTAAGAGTGTTTTGTTCCACTTGAAATTTGGAATATTATTTGTAGAGGAACGTGTATTTTGTTAACAAATTTTCTAGAGGTTAGTTTATTTTTTAAAATTTAGTATATTTTAAGGAACTTTGTAAAAGTATAGTTGTCCTTACTTATATACTTTTTAGTTGATGCAACTGACTGACATGCTTCATTGAAACCTATAAGAGGAGCATTGTATATTATAAAAAAGAGCAGGGAGTTCTAAGAGCTAAAAACTACATTGTAACTTTGATTCAATTTAATAAAAGTAGGGAATACTTTAAAGTTTGTCTTAATTTTTTTTTATGAATTACCATCATGGCTTCTCTCTTAATTATCTATTCTAAGTCCTAGACTTGAATGGTTTTTTTAATAATTTTGGAAATGCATCTATAATATAGGATTCCTAATTTGTGAAAAAAATAGATTACATGAATGTACTTAGGTTTGATTCATTTCATTTTACTCTGCATAAGGATGTGTTATTTTATTTTGTTACAGTATTAAATCTTTAAAGTAAATCTTGTTCTTACTTGTAATCTTCCATATTATCCTTAGATACTAGCCTAGTTTGTAATGGGTTTTGAGTATATGTTATTTCATGTTATACACTAGTTGAATATATGCTCACTTAGAATTTAAGCCTTGTCATAATGTTTGAGTCAAAGATCAACAATCACATACTTTCTTTCCACCCTACCTTTCCTTTTTCTTCTTTTTTTACCAGATCACTATAGCTTAAAATCATTATAAATATTCATTTTAGAATAGTCTTATATTAAATTTTGATCATAATTCATTGATACTAGCATAAGTGATTCATATCCTGCAAACATCATTAAGTACCAAGGTGGATCCCAACCACCAATTAATATAAATATTATGGAATAGTTACATGCTCTACCTCTATTTCACTAGACATAATCTAATTGTTACAACTGATAAATCATGGTTTGAACTCTTTGAGTTCTAAAATGAGAAGTGTTCTTTAAACATTGAGAGTACCTATGATACACATAGAGGCATCAACTAAATCTAAGTTGAGAATTACCCAAGGGAATTTTAATTTGAACTTCATGTCCTTTTGATACATGAACTCTACATAGAATACTTGTTGGAAACAAACTACAAGATCTGGTAGGATTTGTAGTTATTTGTAGCAAGCAGAATCTTTGGTAAAGATTGGAGGTGCTTCAAGAAAATTAAAATTATAATGGAACTTAGAGTTATTCCAATAAATAGGAATGTCTAATGGAACTTAAAGTTATTTTGATCAAGTTAAAATCATGTGGGGATGGAAGTTACTTGAAACAATGACAATTTCTATGGAGATGAAAGTTGTAAACTGCAAGTGGGAATTCCATAGAATTAGGAGGTGATTGGAGAAATAGTGAATCCCATGGAGACTCTAAATTTTTGTAACAGGTTTAAATCACATATAAATGGGAGGATTTTATAACAATTCAAAATTATTTAGGGACTCGAAGGTATCTCATAAGGAATATTCTCTAGATTTTTTGGGGAATAGATGATGGTATATTCTCCTATCTTTGGTAAAAAAAACTAGATCCAAATTTGGAACCTTTAAGGGAAATAACCTAAGGTTTTAATGATTTCAAAAATGAAAACCCTAGATATAAACCTAAGCTAGATACTTTTGGTGGAAACAACAAACTAATACTATTTAATAATAATAAATCAAACCCTAAAACCAAATAAGGCTTATATAATTTAAAAAGATTAGAACATTACAAATAGCTTTGTGGAAATGGAAATAACCAAACAAGATTCAGATTTTTATGAAAATGGATTTTAGGAATTCACAAGGGTTTTAAAATAATACCATGTAGTTCTGAATGATAGCATTTTATTTGCAGACGTGGCTTGAGGTTTATAGGTGCTTACTTGGTACATGGATTGAGGTCAATGGCATGGTGCATGGATTGAGGTCAATTGCATCATGTAAGTTTATTATCAGAGCTCAAAACCATAATTATCAACTTAAATAATGAATTAAAATCCCCAATTTTTCATAATTTATACATTGAAAACCCTATGATAAATGCTCTAATGATGGTAGTTGAAGGTAAAAATCTAGACTCCTCATACAATTTTATAATTCTAAATTGCATGTTGACCTCCAGATAAGGTAAAAAGTAGAATGTTTACTCATTTTGGAATGGGAAGGTGGAAACCTACGTGAAATTTACAATTTTACAAAATTGCAAATTATATTTGGAGTTTTATTTGTAATTAGATCTAGAACCTGGATTATAATTTGTAATTCTACAAATTGCAAATTCTTATCTAAGCTCTGGATTCTAGGCAAAGTGTTTCATGGGAATTGAAACTACAAATGAAATTTACAAGTTTGAAAATTTTATTTCAAGTTTTGGATTTTTTGTGGGGTTTTGCTTGTGGGATCCAAAACTTTGCTTGCAATTTGAAATTTTTCAAAATTACAAATTGTAAATAGGTTTATGGATTTTATAGTTTAGTTTAATGTGAGATCTAGAGCTCGAGCTATAATTTGTATTTTTGAAAATTGAAAATTATAAATTTTAGTTATGGATATAGAATCCACTGATTAGTGTATTACGAGATCTAGAGCACAAGAATCAATTTATAATTTTACAATTGTAAATTGCATCCAAAGTTCTAGATTCCAAAATAAAAGTGAATGTGGGTTTTTTGGTCAATTCAAGGGATTTTCTCAAAAAATTAAGGGGTATTTCTTAGGTTACTTGATGTTTTTATATTTTTGGACTAAAATATCAATATAAGGTATAGGTCGTTGATGTAAAAATACACAGGAAACCTAGTCATGACATGAAGAGGTATGTACATGTAAAAATGAATGAACATAGGCATGTGAAGGTTGTATGGAACTTTTTGATCATGTAAATAAGGTATATAATCATTCATGAGATTTTTAGGGTGAGCCTATAGGGGCAGGACCTTTAGTCTAAGTCTAAATCTAGACCACTCTTAGACCTTACCTCGCTTAATGAGGTATGAATATCATATTTCAAGGCAAGTATTCACATGAGATCATGGATATAGGTGAGATAAGTTTTTTTAATCATGATCACAAATTTTGAGGTCAATATTTAAAATAAAAGTGCTTGAATCATTTTTTAGGCCTTCCTGAACTCATAAAATGAGGTCTCAAACTTGAGAAGCACTTTCAAACATTAGTTAGCATGTGTAACTATTGAATGGGAGTCTTATATATCAATGATATATGGGGAAGGTTCCTAGATAATATATCTAGTAATTAGTTTTGTATTTAAGTGGAAATCATTTATCAACAATCATTAACACCAAAGCCTATGTTAAACCTCCCTAAAACCCTTAAAATGACCCAATATGAAAGAATTTGTTCAAAACATATTAGTATGGATTTAAATTAATTAATAATATATTTGATAATTTATTTAACTCTCCCAAGTACCTCTATGTGGTGTTGGTTAGTTAGATGAGAGAAAAGGTACAGATACATACCTATTTGTTAAAAAGTTATTGTAGCTCTCAAAAGTTGAACTGATCAAGAAAAGAAAATGGATGGTAGAATAATATAGAAAATAATTTTACATGTCCATTATTATTTATGGATAGGTTATATCCTTCAATTATTCTAATTTGTTCATCCAAGTAAGCCAGGCATGGATGGACCTAATGATGTGAACAGTGTAAAACCCAAGTAGAGATAAAGAGATAGATTTAAAGGTTTATGCATGATATATTGAGGAAATAAAGTACATAAATAAGTTATTTATGACATATAATTCATGATAATGATTTTATAATATATGGAGGTTAGTGTATATGGTGAAAATGTTGCTCACAAAATGGCATGTCTGGTTTAGATAGGATTGTGAGATATAAGGTCAAGAAATTGGTCTGAAAGACCAATATTTTCCATTATAACATATTAATTTTATATCTAAGGATGTATTTTAGATATCATATTAATTTTTTTATGCATAAATATCTATGACAAGTGTCTACATAGGTGTTGTATTTCTAATTCATCATGACTACTTTTTGAGGTGAATTGGCAATTCTAAGTGAGTTACAAATATGTTCTTGAGCCTTTACCTCTTGAATAAATGTGTTCCAAGAATTTTTTGATGACCTTTAGGTCGAGGAGAAAATTTATACATGTTTCATTTTTAATATTTGAGTATCTTAAGGGTGTTTAAGCTTCATTAATGCACTACAGACTTTTGAGGTACACAGGCCTCATAGGGTAATTTGTCGTAAAAGAGATTTTCATGATATGAATGAAGGTAAAATTATAATAAATCTTGGATGAGGTCATTATATTTTATTATATAAGCTATTAAATTGTTTTTAATTATTGGAGAAGGCCATTTGGTCCTAATAAGATCAATTTTTATTGATAAGAGGATATACCTAATGCAATTAGGTCTCCATGAGACCTAAAGGAGAAGTAAGGCATAATTGAGTTATAAAAGACAAAAGGGGTTCCTATTGTGATTTTAAAAATTTAATAATATTTATTAAAATATATTTAGTGTTTGACCTAAGATTTTGAAGGTGCGTTTCTAAAAAAGTGGTGTGTGACCATGAGACTAGTGTATAAGGCAGTTTAGGCCTATTTGAATGTATGCAAAATAAGTGAATAAAATATTTCCTAGTTGAGTAGAAAGAGGTTTATGAAATTATTTGTATAAAATAACATAATATCAAAGGTGTGCAATTGATGATATGTTTGAGTTGGTGTTGAGTCACATAGGGAGTTGGTACTTCCTTGCAAGTAGGTACTTGTTAAAGCCTTGTCAAGTGGGTGCTTGTTAAAGCCTTGTCAAGTGGGTGATTTAATTTATTAAGGCTGCTGTTCCAAGTTGATTTTTTGATAAATATAATTTTATATTTTTTTTTATAGTAATATAGTCCATTTGAAGAGATCATAGCGAGTTTTCTTCGCATTGAGGTTTGGTGCTTGACTTTATTAAGGTTGGTGTTGTAAGTTGAGTTAGTGCTCAATATAATTTGATATATTTTTTATATTAATATATTAAATTTGAAGAGATCATATTTGTTTTTCTTCCCATTGAGGTTTTTCCAGTCATATATGTGTTATTTTGTTTCATGCTCATGTGAATGATTCTTTATGCATTGTTATATCTCTATATTACTTTCATGGTTCAAAGAATGTTAAAGTATAATTGAAAGAAATTTTTTAAACAATTATTCACCCCCCTCTTAGTTATTTTTATTATAAAAAAATTTATCAAATCTTGATCCTTTGAATCAAGCCTAACAACTTAAAGGAGATCCTAAATCATAAGCATGTCTAGTCATCAAGTACAAGGAGGTTTCTCAACCAATAAGGCTCCTCTCTTTAGTGGGACTAACTATTCATTTTGGAGCATAAAAATTAATACCTATCTAATATCCTTGTGCTATGACATATGTAAATCTATTATTTATGGATTCACTCCACCTCCTACACCACCAACTGATGTAACAAGTAATAAGGCAAGTGAAAATAACTCTAAGGAAATGAATGCCATCCTGAGTGGTCTTTCAAAGATAGAATTTGTAAAGGTAATGCATTATGATAAAACCAAAGGGATTTGGGAAAAGTTTCAAACCATCTATGAAGGAGACACCAATGTTAAATTGGTAAAGTTGTAAACCCACTGAAGGTAGCTTGAATGTTTGAGAACTAAAGAGGATGAAAAAATTATATCTTATCTATAAAGAGTAGATGAAGTGGTAAATGTCATTAGAATTCTAGGAAATAAGTTAGAAGAATAAACAATAGTATATAAGGTATTAATATCCTTGACATCTAAGTTTGATTCAAAAGTTTCTATTATAGAAGAGATCAAATATATCAACATACTACATATTGATGAGCTTCATGGCATATTGAATTCCTATAAAATGAGAACAAATGATGGAAGGTATTCCAATAAGGAAGATACATTAAAAAATGAGAAAAAATCATAAGGTAAAAATTTCAAGGATGATGTTGATACTAATATTGATGATGGAAAGATAGAAACCATGTTTATCAGAAAATTAAAGAAAGGATCAAGTATAAGGGAAAGTTATCATTTAAGTTCTTTAACTATCATAAGATTGGTCACTTTTGATCTAATTTCCCTGACAAGGATAATAATGAGAATGATTAACATCATGGTGATGATAAGAATATATATAAGCTTGATAAGAGGAAAAAGAGTTTTGGGAAGTATGAAGGCAATAAAGGGTCAATCAAGAATAAGAGAAGTTTATATACCAAAGAAGATAATAGATCCTCTAATATAAGTGACACAAGTATATTTGATATTGATGATGACAATAATGATCATAATAGCAATGAAACTCTATTAATGTCCATAGAAATAGATAATGAAGGTCATTTAAAAGGAAATTTTTTTATGGAAGATAAACAATCAGATGAAGAAGAGGCTAAAGTGAACCTTGAGGTAGAATTAGTGAGTGCTCTAGAAGATTTTAAGTTTCAAAGAAGGAAAAATTATAAACTAAGATCATTGGTTAAGAGTTATGAGGAAAAAATCAATCTTTATGAAGAGAAGCTCAGTAACAACACAAATGAACATGATGAGATAACTAAATAACTTGAAACTCAAATTGAGATTATCACTACAAGTTTTAAGACACAAGAGTAATAATGCACTAAGTTTAGAATATAAATGGATTCCTTAAAGCGAGAATTAGACCAGGAAATAATCAAGTTGAAGACATAATAAATTTAAAAAAGAGCATTGAAGTCATTGGTGATATTTTGAATGGTCACATGTCTCCACATGAAAATAAAGGTCTTGGGTTCAAAGAAGGCCAAAATGAAAACAAAGAGAGTCAAACCTTGAAATACATTGGACCATCAAGACCTATGCAAAAACTCCCAAATCTGAGACTCAAATTGATCACCAATAATTCAATAAGAATGTGACTCCTTCAAGAGACAAAAAAGGTATCAGTGCATCATTCAACATCAGATAGATAAAGTATGTGAATTATTTTAATGGTTACATTTTCTCATCTAATCAATATAGACATAGAGATGTGGATTATAGACATCATTCTAGAATCAATTCCTTATAGAGGAATAGGATGAATGCTCATTTAGGTAGAATTGTATGCTATAATTTTCATCATAGATGACACATTGAAAAAGATTTCAAGATGAGGCATATGAAGTCCATTCAAAATAAAAGGGTATATAGTCATACCACTGAGAAGTAGATCAATAAGTGAGACCCTATGGACAAGGTGAAGGAGGAGTAGAAGACTAAGGGAGAAGAATATATGGTAACTCAAACTATCTTTCACATCCAATATGATGGCATGAAATGGTATATTTATTGTTTTTTCTCAAGCCACATGACATGGGATAAGAGAAAGTTCATTACATTGAAGAATAATGTTGTAGGGATAGTGAGATTTGGAGAGAAGATAACTACCAATATTGTTGGAAAGGTTATCTTGAGTCTAGATAATGGGAAGACCAAGATAGAGAATTTTTTATATGTGGAAGGCTTAAAATATAAATTTATTAGTGTAAGTCAAATGTGAAACTAAGGACACACACTAACCTTCCAAGACAGAGGGTGTGATATAAGGAGAATCAAATCATGAAGGCTAATTACCAATTCCAAGAAGACTGAGAATAACTTATATGTCTTGAATGAGATCAATAGGTAGAGATGATTTATGATCAATATGGATGAATGTTGGATATGACACAGAGGTTTATCCACCTAAACTTTTATAATATGGTCCATATAAGCTCTGACAAGTCTATGAATAATATGCCTAAAATCACTAAACTTACAAGCACACTTTGTAAGATAAGTCAACATGGTAAGCAAACTAGAAAGAGGTTCAGTTCTAAGGAGTATTCTAATATAAGGCATTTAGAATTAATACACACTAATCTATGTTGACCTATAATAATTCAAATCATTCAAAGAGATAGTTATTTCATGTTACTCATATATGACTACACAATAATGACATGGGTAGCATTTTAAGAGAAAATTTAGGAGCTCTTGATAAGTTTAAGGCATTCAAGGCTCTAGTTGAGAAGGAAAAGAATGTAAAGATCAAATGCGTAATATATGATAGAGAAAGATAGTTTTGGTCTAATGAATTTGATGACTTCTATGAGGTATATGGGATAAGGAGACAGTTCTCAGTAGCTAGGACACCTCCATAGAATGGGGTAATAGAAAGAAAGAATAGGACAATTCAAGAAATGGTAAATACTATGCTAAATTAATCGAGATTATTTGATGGATAATAGAGAGAGGTAGTGATCACTATAGTCTACATTTTGAGTAGAAGACAAATAATTATTTATGGTAACAAAGCCCCTATGAACTATGGAGAGGTAGACATATTAATGTGGAACACTTTAGAGTGTTTGGAAGTAAATCTTTCATTAAAAGAGATGAAGCAGACTTAGGTAAGTTTTATTCTAGGTATGGTGAAGTAATATTTTGGGATACTCAGCGTTAAGCTAAACCTATAGATGTTATAATAATAGGTTGCACAAGATAGTGGAAAGCACCAATGTGAATATTGATGAGACAATTTCTAAGAAGTCATACTCTCAGTTAAATGATGCATCAGAGAATTTGGACTTCAAGAATGAAGAAAAAAATAGAGATAGATGAGGAAGAAGAAGAAGTTGAGGAAAGACAAGATTCAAAATTTCCTTCAATAAATATTCAAAGATATCATTCTAAATCACAAATCATTGGTAACAGGGATGCAGGTATGTAAACAAGGAGAAAATTGATAAGTAACCTTAATCAAGATAATGTTACTCTATTATCTAATATTAAACCTAAGAACCTTGTATAAGCAAGAAAAGGCATCTTATAGATAGGTGCTATGAATTATGAGTTACACCAAATAGAAATAATTGAGACTTGGGAACTAGTTCTTAGGCCTAAAGACAAGAATGTCATTGGCATAAAATGGGTGTTTAGGAACAAGTTGAATGCAGATGGAGAAGTCACTAAGAACAAGGATACATTGGTATGCAAGGGGTATGTACAAGTAGAATGGGTAGATTCTAAGGAGAAATTTTATATAGTATCAAGATTGGAGGCTATTATATTGTTTATAGAATATGTAGGATTCAAATGGTTCAAGGTGTACTAGATGGATGCTAAAGCTTTTTTGAATGGTAACTTGGAAGAGGAGGTGTACATAGTGCAACCTAAGGGTATATCATATTAGGTAACAAGGAATAAGTATGTAGATTGAAAAAGTTTATTTATGGTTAAAGAAAGCTCTTAGAACTTGGTATGCTATATTGGACAAGTACCTATATGACCAAGGATTAAGGAGAGAATTTATAAATAGTAATTTGTACATAAATTAAAAAAATGATCATTAGTTGATAGTGGTTATCTATGTGGATGAAATCATATTTGGTGGAAACAATGATAATATGACTAAGGATTTTTTAGATGTGATGAAGGAGTTTGAGATGTCCATGCTAAGAGAGCTATCATTCTTCCTTGGGTTATAAATAATTCAATTAGAAAAAGATACATTCATTTCAAAAGATAAGTACATAAGAGAGATGTTGAAGAAATTTGAGATGGAATATTGCAAGGTAGTTAGCATACCTATGATCATAAGATGTAAGTTATGTAAGGAGGATGAATCTCTAAAGGTCAATCAGACAGCATAGAGGTTAATGATTGGAAGTTTGTTGTAGACTACTACCTCTAGAATTAATATCATGAAAGTAGTAGGCCTTGTGGGAAGATTTTATGCATACCAAAAATAAAATCATTTAAGTAGTCAAAAGGATAATTAGGTATCTCAAGGGTAATATGGAATTTGTGTTGTGGTATCTAAGGATTAAGGATTTTACCTTGACAACCTATAAAGATGCAGACTCGATAGGAAGTCTAGATGATAGGAAGAGCACTAGTGGAGGTGATATCTTCTTATGAGAGTTTCTTGTATCATGGATAATCAAGAAACAACCATCAATGGCATTATCTACTTTTTAGGTTGAGTACATTCTAGAATCTTCATGTGTCACTCAATTCTTGTGGATGAGGTAGACCTTAAAGGACCACAAAGTGGAGTATGATAGTCATAGTCATATATTTTGTGACAATATAAGTGTTATAAGTGTCAAAACAAACATAGTTATGCAATCAAGGACTAAGCACATTCCCATCATATATAATTTCCTAAGAGAATAGGTAAGTGAACAAAATGTAAATCTTGAGTATGTATCTACTAAGGATTAGATTATAGATATTCTAACTAAGCCACATCCAAAGACAATAATTGTGTGTAATTACTTCCCCTAGTAGTCATTATAGTAGTCATTAAGGAATTGAAGTTCTTAAGAGGAGCTAATCACATGGTTCATGAGATCCAAGGTAAGGTGATTACTACAGAGAAGGTATGCATGGAGATAAGGGGATCATGTTTTCATAATCATGTGTGTTGAATTTTTGGTTACAAGAGATGTGATCTAAGGTGTTGAATGTACCTATTTATCATTAATGTCAAAAAGGGAGAAATTTTATAATGGGGGAGAAATAGCCTATTGAGAGAATTTTTGAGAGTGGTTACCATAAATGACAAAGGGGAGGATTATTGAGTATTTTCATTGATGTCAAAGGTGAATCTTGTGAAGGTTGATGTCAAAGGTGATTAAAGATATTTGGAAATGTGTGATGTGACAAGTTTCATGGAAGAGTGTTGTCATGAGAGAGTGTTATATTCATGAGAGAAAGATAAAAATAGAATTTGAAGGAAATTAATATTTTATGTCTACATGGATGGTACATGTCATTGATCTCAAAATACATAAAAATCCTAGTCATGACATGAAGAGGTATGTGCATGGAAAAATGAATGAACATAGGCATGTGAAGGTTATATGTCATTGTTTGAGAATTTAAGTAATGTATAGAAGCATTCATGATAGTTTTAGGGTGAGCCTATAAGGGTATGACCTTTAGTCTAAGTTTTCACCTAAACCACTCTTAGACCCTACCTTGACTAATGAGGTATGAAGAGCATATTTCAAGGAAAGTATGCACATGTGAGCATATACAATGGTGATATAAGTTGTTTTAAGCATGATCACAAAGTTTGAAGTCATGATTTGAAATAAAAGTGTTTGAATCACTATTTTAGGCCTTCTCCAGCTCATAAAATGAGGTCTCAAAATTGAGAAGCACTTTGAGACATTATTTGGCATGTATAACCTATACATGGGAGTTTGACATGTTAAGGATATATGGGTAAGGGTCCTAGATAATATCTCTAGGCATTATTTTTTATTTAAGTGGTAGTCCCTTATGAATAATCGTTAACACAAAAACTTGTGTTATACCTCCCTAAAACCCTAATAAGGACCCAATATGAAATATTTTGTTCAAAATAACTTATTATGGATTAAAATGTCTAGATAATCTCCCAGATACCTATAGGTGGTGGTGGTTGTTTTGATGAGAGATAAAATGTATAGATACATGCCTATGTGTCAATAAGTTTCTATAGCTCTCAAAATTTGGATTGGTCAATAAAATATAATAGATGGTAGAAGAAGTTAGAGAATAATTTTACACGTCCATGATGATTTATGGATAGGTTTTAGCATTAAAGTTTTATAATTTGGTCATCCAAGTAATCCAATCATAGATAGACCTAATGGTGTGAATAGTGTAAAACCCACAAAGAGATGAAGATATATATTTGAAGGCATGTGCATGATAGATTAATGAAACAAATTACATGAAAATTTTATTTATGACTTATTAGTCATGATCATGCTTTGATAATATTTAGATTTCATTGTATATTAATTATACATTATCATGATTTGATAATATTTGGAGGTCATTATATGTGGTGAAAAAGTTGCTCACAAAATGGCTTGTCTAGTTCAAATAGGACTGTGAGATATAAGGTAAAAAAATTGGTTTGAAAGACCAATATACTCCATTAGACCATATGAATTTTATATATTATGGTTTTTTTTAATATAATAGTACTTTTTATATTCATTATTAGTCATTTCAAGTGTCTAAATAGGTGGTCGAGGTTTAACTCATCATAACTAGTTTTTGAGGTGAATAGGTAGTTCTGAATAAGCAAGTTATAAAGATGTTCTTGAACCTTTATTTCCTAACTAAAGGTGTTCTAATAATTTCGTGATAAACCTGAGGTCATGTATAATATTTATACATTTTTAATTTGTCATAGTTGAGTATATTAAGGGTTTTTAAGCTTCATTAATTCAAGATAGACTTTTGACATACACAGGCCTAATAGGGTAGTTTGTGGTAAAGGAGATTTTCATGGTATGAATGAAGGATAAATATATAATAAAGAATGGAGGAGGTTATTTTATCTCATTGGATAAATGATTTAATGTTTGTTTATTGTTTTAGAAGGAAATCTGGGCCCAATAAGATTAAGTTTTAATGCTAAGAGGATAGAACTAATGCAATTAGGTCCGCATGAGACGTAAAAGAGAAGTAAGGTCTAATTAAGTTATGGAGACAAAAATTGGTTAAAAATTTTACTTAACCATTTTCATAATATGTGTTAATATCTATTTATTTTTGTATCTAATAGGTTTAAGTTGTGTGGCTGACCAAGTGGTGTGTGACCATGAGACTAGTATATATACAAGGCATTTTAAGCCTATTTGAATGTATGTAAAACAAGAAAATAAAATATTTAATAGATAATTAGAAAGATGTATAATAAATGATTTATAGAACTTAACATAATATCAAATTTTTGAATTTTATTAGGTGAATAAGTTGGTGTTGAGTCACTTAGGGAGTCAGTGCTTCCTTGCAAGTAGGTGCTTCTTAAATACTAGTCAAGTGGGTGCTCAACTTTATTGGGGTTGGTTCTCCAAGTTGAGTTGTGTTCAAAATAATTTATTATTTTTTTAATATAAATTTATTCCATTTTCAGGGATCATAATGGTTCTTATTCCCTTTGAGGGTTTCCCACTCATATATGTGTTTTCTTATTTCATGCTCATGTGAATGATTCCTTATGCATTGTTATATCACTATATCACTTTCATGGTTAAAATAATGTTAAATTATAATTAACATAAATTTTTTAAACACTAATTCACCCCCATCTCAATGATTTTTCTTCCAACATATTAACCATCCACTAACCTTATTCCTACCCTAGAAATCAATTAATTCACCTAATTCCCTATTATTCACTAATTAATCTCACTTATCCATTATATTTAAATTTTAAATCCCAATCCCACCTACCCTAGCCTATTCATATGATATCCTACATCCCTAATCCCTAATCACACATATTAATCATTTACTAATCTTGTATATCCAATAATGGGTTCTAGAATTCTCTAATTCTAGAATCCTCTCTATCTTAGTCTTCCTCTCTAGAAGCCTCTATTTCTACAAGGTTCTAAGGATTTTTTTAATTACTTTTTAATCTTCCTTATTTCCTCTATTTAAATAAGTTATTATTCCATTTAACCAACTATGAAATTCCTCTCATGCAAATCCACTCTACTTATCAAATTCATCAAGTCAACATCAAGATGCCCACAATTTGAGTTTATTATAAGCAATCCGATATTTCATCCATAATCATTTAATCTTTTATTGTTTTAATCTTGATTTAGAGAAATTAGATTTTAGGATCTAATGTTGGTATGAATGTTTCATTTATCTTTGATTTTTATTCCTAATTGGATCTAGATTTTAAAGGATGATTGATATTTTGAGTGATTTTAGTTAATTTGCATATTCAAATCTTATTTTCTCAAAATTTGCATCTCACATTTGGTGACCACAATGGGATCCCTCCTCTTGAACTGACCTCTTATGGTTTAAGTGTCTTAATCAATATTTTAGGTCTGATTGAAAGTGGATTATGGCTCAAATTTTCAAAAATCTCATCCTCCAAGTGAAAGGCAGTATTAATCTATAAAAGGTGAGTTTGCACAAGCAATTTTTACCTTGGTAGTTGTGGATTTGAAAAAACCACCAACCTTAACCACTAACCATATAACTTTTCGGTATTTTTCAATCTTCCTAAAAAACTACCTCTTGACATATGTGGTTTTGATTCCTAGTTGCAATTTTTTCCTTGAGAAGTGTGGTTTTGACTTTGACATAGAATCACTAACATGATCTTGTCATCTTGAATTATGAAAATATTATTGCTTCTACAAGGTTATTATCTACTTTTAGGAAAAGGGTACTCTTCTCAAACAAGATTATCATCCATAAAATACCCCTTTTGAAAAATTTACATAATAATGTCTACCCATAGTAGAGGTTTTGAACACAAGAGTTGGTTTTACCTTTGCTAGAGGTATTTTTGATATAGACATAAAATCACTAATTTAACTTATTCATTCTGCTAACTGATAATCTTATTGTCTCTATTTAGTTGTCATATTTCTATAAGAAGGAGGATATTCTACAAAAAAACATCAAATATCCTTAAAATCCCTCTTTTAACCATTAATCACAATATCTCCTATTTACAGAGGTGTTTTTTATTCTCATAAGTAGATTTGAACACATATAGATATTTTTGCATATAGTAAAAAAATAAGTGTTGTTTTCCATAACTTATCATTTCATAATCATTTATTTTAGTTCTTAGAGCTATAAATAATCATTTCTAGATGTCATCTATTTTAGACTTTTTTCATTAATATGTATATATGTGTTTTGTTCTATATAAATCAAAACCACATCTTGAAATATTCAGTATTTATTTACAAAAGTTATTTTTGAATATCTATAGGTGGTTTTAATTCAAGGAATTTGATAATACATCTTCCTGATTAGTATTTAATAAGAGCCTACTTTAATCAAAAAACTATCTTTTGGGAATTATAGATAATCTATTTTGTAATCTAATTTAAAATTATATCATTTTTCCATCAACTGGAAAACTACATCTTGATAGTTGTGTTATTGATAGACATATGCAATTTTATAGTAACCACTAGTGGTTTTGCCTATTCACATATTCACTATCATCTAACCACCTAAAAAACCACATAACCCTCACTTGTAGTTTTGCACTTCCAGGTGCTTTTTTGAAATAACCATAGTCACTTTTACTCAACCACATGCTCACAATCAACCTAACCATCTATAAAACTTCATTTATTTTAGAGGTATTTATGACTATTAACTATGTTATTATAGTCTTTGGAATTGGTTTTGAAATTATAAACATATGTGGCTATGTATAAATGATTTTGACTTCTATAGTAGTGATTTTGTATTCATTTTTACCTTCAAGTTGTCCATTTTGAGTTCATTTTTAGCATCATTTTTAATAAATTTTGAGTCATTCCAAAGGTTCTACTTCCCCTTGACCCTATAAGGGGCACTGCCCCTTAACACTACAAGCGGTGCTTCCCCTTAATCCTTTTGGGGGATACCACTCTAGACCCCCACATCATATCCCCTCATCCAAAGAATTTATAAAATAAAATCACAGTTTTTTTTAGTGTTTTTATTGGACTAATTTTTTTTTTTACTCTTAATAAGGTTGAATCTAGTGGTAATTGTTGCTTTCTAACATCTTCTCTTGCAGGTCATATTTTTATCTAACATCTTATCTTGCAAGTTACCCCTAGAGATTGATAATTGAAACTACTAATCACTTGATTTATAGAACATCTATCAAAGGTTTTAGAATTTTGAAAAATCATTTTGAATATATATATATATATATATATATATATATATATCATACTTAATTAATCAGTTAATAAATATTTTTGCTTGCTTGATTGTTACTTAAGGGTTAAAGTGGTGTATGCTCTCCTTCTTATATCCTACCAGTGAGTCTTAGAGGATAAAAAAACACTAATAAACCCTCCTATTTTTGTTTTTATGGGCAACATGAAGTGAAAGTGATTACCACACACTTGACATGGTCTTAGGTGGATTATGATCATAGATTTCACCACCATGCACAAATCCACACTCTATGTTCTAGGGGAGTATAAATATCATGGAAAACTATCATTAGGCTAAAAATTTGAACTCATATAGGTCTTTTGTGAAGGGGAGGAGTTAATTATTTAAACCAAGCAGTAGACAACATATTAAATGGACTTGGGCCCTATTATACCTAGCATATATTAGGGATACCTTAGAGAGCCTATGAAACCTAACATAGAACCATTGAATATAATAGATTACTTATTTCTAGAGTTAGTATCAACTCCCAAGTGATCATCATGTGTAGATAGGGTTGAGAGGGTTTGATAGATTCCATAATGAGTCACCAACCTATAGCCTTACATGCAAATCAATTGGATGGTATAGTTATTGGGTTATAGATCCATGAGTTTACTAATCTTAATATTGTGGTCTACTTGCTTTGGTATGTGTGATGATATAATATTAATTTTTATGAGCTGAGTTAGTCTTTCACCCAGTCCTATACAAAACAATCTAGACATTTTATATCATCATATTATATATCTTCATCTTTATCTTGTATATTATTAGTCATCTTGTACATCAACCATCATAGCTTATACATCCTTAATATTATATATATCTTAATCTAGTTTTGTCTTAGCATATTCCTATTTATTTGTCACCCTATCTAGAACATCCTTATCATCATCCTTTATCTCATCCAGTCTTACCCCATCTAGACAAATCCCATCTTTATTTATTAGATTTTTAGGTCACATACTTGTCCAAACCATACCCACATCGTTAATATTGCACCCAATAATCATTACATCACCATCCTCATATACTTATCCTAATCTCAAATCCCATCAACCCTAATCCCTCCATCACATACTATTATATCCATAACACCTTGATAAAATTGGTCTAAGAATTAAGCTAGTCCTTTCATCATGCTTACATATCATCTGTCACTTTTTCATGTTTCATACTTAGTTAATACCCTATTAACAACCTATAACTTTATAAATTTCAATCTAGAATCTAATCATCATCAATCCAATATTATCTAATCTACTCATCTTGCTTATTTATAACTAGCACCCATCCTCAATCCTTTTTCTAGCTTGAAAACTAGGAATTGTTGATAGATCATTATTAGCAAAGGTTCCTGATACAACATAACATGCTAAGGATGAGGCTAGTTAAATTTTACTCAAGTGCATAGGATAGTGCAGATAATTCATATTTAACAAGGAAAAGAAAATCATAACAAAAGTGAATTATCATGTGGTAGATAGGAATTAATATTAACCAATAGTTAATTAAGTTTTCAAAGCATTTGGAGTACATTAGATAGAATTATGCCAAACGTTAAAAATGATAGTGCATGAAAGGAAAAAAATATATAGTAGGTAACTATAACCAAATAATCTATATTGATCTCAACAAAGGTCTATCTATCTTCATACAAGCATACATATATATATCATTTATGGTATCTGACTATTCATCTTCTTCTCATACTTTGTTGCCAAAAGAGGATAATGTTAACCTTATATCTACTAGAAGTCATGAAGGATAGGATAAAACACATAAATGTCTAAAGAATATCCTACATAGATTTACTTATCCATTTTCTTCTCCCAACACTTTCTTGGACTTAAATTGTTGTCTTGTCCCAAGACAATGTTTTAAGATTAGATGAATGTGCTCATAGTCAGAAGCTAAAGATATGGTTAGAATAGTAAGATTTATAGTAATTTCTCAAAGCACCATTTCTATTTTTCACATTTCTTTTTTGCACACTATTTAGCCACCCTTTCATATTTTCAACTAACATACCAAGCTAACACCCTTTCAAGTTTTTAATAGGCTATTATAACAAGGTGACCACCCTTTTTAGTTTTTCAACCATACTATCCCTACTTATATTACTAATCATCCCTTTAAAAAAAATTATTTAAAAGTTTTTAAAAATTTGTGCCTTGCACAATACTTATCTTGAAGGAGGTAGCATTACTGAGGAGGAGGACTAACCATCAAGATCTATGGCCCTAGACTATGAATCCTTGTGCTACATAATGACTTGTTAGAGCTTATATGGGGGTTTTTAGATTGGAACATTGAGAATCTAGGCCACTTCATTGCATGATAGAGCTAGGTCACTTTTATAACTATGGAAATTGATCATCACCTCCTAGACCATGTGCAATAAGATGCATATTATTGCATGATATCTTATGAGTTGTTTTAAGTTTGAGTAATTGGTGATTCTCATGGCTGCCTTCATATTATTGGCCCTCATCTAGATTTATTTACTTATTTACTCCAACTTGTCTATGTGGCATTCAACCTAGAGACCTATGAATGTACTGTACCAAAGATCATTATGCCTGTTGATAAGATGATCATGCACATTATTTCTAACATTTAATTATTTCTAAAGAGCTCGATCATTCACTTCCACTACTGTGGTTTGACTATCTATGGTTGTCTTAGTGGATATATTAGTAGTGAACTCTATGCTGGAATTGGTGTAAGAGTCATCAAGGTGTTGTTTCTAGTCTAAGATACTTTGTGCAACATGATGTGCTTGGATGGTTTTAATATCAATCATGCTTTGGTATTCCTCTAGAAAGGTAATCAATGTGGCTACCTTAGTCTTCATACTCTATCCTAATTTATCAACTATATGAAGTTACTAGGTTGTGCATCGGTCCTTTGTGAGCTCAGTGACTAACATCTTGAGCTTTCACTAGTCAAACATCACTTAGTCCTTGATTGGTTAAGTGATCAAGTCTAATCAAGTATCCTCAATAATTTTTTCCACTTTGTGAAAGTAAGCCTTTAGTTTCACATTATTTTCCTTTGACTAATCCCATTCTTGCTTCAAGGAGATGGAATTTTTCATGATTAAATCATGTAAGGATACAACACCCTCCAATTATTTCTTTAAGGGAAACTTGGAGATGTCTAATAAATCTTTAGGCTTCATTAGGAGTGCAACCAACATGTTTGAAGATGTTGACTGGTCTAAGTGTGGCATAGTGGCAAGTGGGAGTGAAAAGGTGGTGTGTTGATCATTCACTTTAGGAACATCTTAGAGCTAGACACCTCCTAGTGGTAACTTATGTTACTACAAACCTGTCTATGTAGTAGCATGTTCTTTTTGTTGGGTAGGATACTCTAGTTGGTCTTGAGGTTATGGTGGTGCTTATTATTAATATATTATGGCCTCTATTATCATCTTGAGTTACTGCATCACATATTCAACCATCTTGTATTTTGATTCCTCTTATTTCTTCTTCTTCTCTTCTTCTTCCCTCTTCTTTTACTCTTATTCTTCCTCTTTCTCTCTCTTATTCTTCATTCCTTTTCTTTCTTCTTCTCTTCTACCAGGGCCATAGCCTTGGCTTGTTCTTATGCATCTTGGGCCTGTACTTATGTTTGTGACTGAGATTGTTCCTAGGCTTATTCCTATGCCTATTATTGTTTCAATAATTCATCATCTTTCTTATTTTTATTGGTAGCTTCTATGGCCTACCGTGCTTGGGTCATTATGTTTTTTTTTCTCATTTTCTCTTTTATTCTTCTTCCTTTTCTTTCTTTTGGCTCTCCTCTTATGCTTTATTGGTTACATCAGCTACTTCATGTGCCTACTTGGCCACATATATGGCCTTATGAATGTAATCCTCTATATCCTTGGACTTTTTTGTGGCCTTAGCTTCTTTAGCTTGCTATGTGGCTTATTGTTTCTACACTTCTTTCTATTTCTTTTTCTCTTCCTTCCTCACTTGTCATTCTACTATACAAGCTACTTCTTCCCTTGAGCCTTATTTTTCTTCTTTTGTGGGCTACTCTGGTATGATTTCTTCATCCTATTATGCTTGGGATGATGACAATGAATCATTGGGTTTCACTTTTGAGTTAGAAATTTGCACCTTACTCCTCCTGAGCATAACTAAGTAGATGTAGGAGTAGGTTGTGATTCCTATATAATGGTTATTTATCCAAATGTGTATTATTCCAATGTATGGGAGACCCTATCCTTATACCTTGTTTTGGGCTTGTGCATAAGTGTTTTAGGTGAACTCTCTGGTAGGGGTGTAAATATGTTCTTGATTATGAAGATCGATGTATTTTGAGGATGGAAGAAATCAATTCAGCACTAGAGCTACTCCACTTCTTCTCTAACTATGTCAACAATAATAAAAGGTGGGTAAGATGGGAGGTCTACTAATAGTTCAAGGGGAATCTACTTTTTCACTTGAACTTTATACACCACCTTTTAATATAAAAATTATTTCTCCTCCTCCTTCTCATAGAAGTCCCCAGTCATGTCTACCATCATGATCTAGTAGACTTCTTGCTCATTTGTGCCCATCTATAGGAGGTTATAGGAGATCACTATTTGATTCACCTTTAGATCATCCATATAATTTGTAGTGATACATGTTTATTACTTCAAAGAATGGGATGGTAAATGGTTTTTTGCTTTATGCTCTCCCTTTTGTTGGTTGCTTCTTCTAGTTATTGCATTAGAGGGACATCTATCCCAAGAGGTATTACTTGTAAGGGGGTCATACACTTGGCTTAAAACACTTTTTGTGAGGCCACTTTGGTCTACACCATGTCCATTATGATGAATAAGTGGATCAGTTGGAAGGGCAACCATGGCATCTCATAGATGGTAATAAAAACTCCTTTGGATAGTAGGTTGATAGAGGCATGCTAACCCAGGTATTGCATGAGGTCAGGTGTCACTTGAGGATGTGTTAAAATTAGGTCTAGGAACTCCTCTAACTAGGATTTAATTTTTTCCTCATGTGTGAGGGTTCAATGGTCCTATGTCCATATGATATTCTAAAACTACTAATCATCTAATAGTTTGCATTAAGATGTATTTCTCCCTCTAATGACTTCCATTGCATCAAGTAGAGTAGGAAGTTAATAAACTATTACTGAAATGTCTACGTGAGAGAGGTGTGAAACTTATTAATGTTTATATGTAACTCTTAGATAAATTACTCAGGTCAATTGAATTTTTAATTTATGTGGATCATTTGGTGTGTTATGCCCATGACTCCAATTATTTTCTTGGTAGACTTGGTCACCTACCAAAATCTTCATGTGATGCATGCTATAAAGATACACACTAGCTCATATAGGATGTCATCAATGGTAATCCCTCTATTATACCACACATATATATCCTATACTACTTTCAAAATGGGAGGTGCTTTAATTATGTATAGATCCAAAAAATCTCCACGTGTAACCATGCCCAAAGTTTAATCCATAGCTTTTGTATTGATGATAACATTCTCATCTGAGCCCAAATATATGTTACTATAATTATACCAGTTGAGCAAAATTTGCATGATTTCTCCTAGGTCACCAAAAGTAGGCATTCATAGGAGGCACTCAACATCTATATTAGGAAACCAATGAGGATCTATGAGGGAAAGTGATTATACAAAATCAATATGATTTGGTTAGAATAGATTCTATTCTACTTGGTAGAGGTATTCAGATGGCTCTTGGTCACTAAACTTTATTTTCTTGAGTACCAGGTCAACACCCATGGCCTCTTTTATACATCTATGAGAGCCCTAATCAGTTATTAAGTATCCATAGGTATGCAAAGTGATGCAAATGGAATACTCTTCATTCTCTATGGAAGAAAAATAACTCATCTCTTGGAAATTATAGTTTGAAAAAATATGCATGAGGATGAAATGCTAACTTAGTATTTGAACTTAGGATTTAAAGGTTTGGTGCCTCTTGGATTCCTTTTAAATATCACTCTAAGTTATCCACTCATCATGAATGCAATGGTGGATGTGTTAAATTTTTATCTAATCTATTCATTAAAGTAGTTTTTCATTGAAACATGTGTGGAGTTATGTCATTATTCTCTTTGGTATCTATATGGGGCTATGAGAATCTAACGTTGATGACCTACTAATTTATTTAATATCACTTCAATTGACCCTTGTATCATACATTTATTTTTGTTAGATGACCATTATCTAATGGATATCTTCTTGATGGGATGTTTTTTTACCTTTTTTGGACTTAATTTAATTTAGTTTCTCCTCTTTAACATTCCTGGTGGCACACATGGATCTAATTACGCGTGGCTAGTGCACATGATGCTAAGTATTTTAATTCTCAATTTTTGTTGAATAGATCATCTATAAACTAATATAAATAGAAAATAAACACACAAAAAACATGCAAAAAGATGGAAATCCTAATCTACTTGGTGTTACTCAACACCCACTCAATTTTTAGAATGAGATCAATTAACTATTGGTGGTAGGGCTTAAGGCTATAGCCATTTACCCACCCTGGTCACATAGTTCCATAAATATCTCTTAAAATCATGGTTCCTTACTATGTTAGGTCATGTATAATATAGGTCCCTTTCCATTGTATCTATAGCTTGCCTAAGAATGCTCTGAAATGACTGTTATACAATAAGACTGGTTGATCTTTATGAAATTTTTTTTGGTGCAAGTTCCTATCATGCCATGCTTTCTAGATCTACTTATGTACTTCCTACATCTAGGTTGGTTTGTATCTAAAATCTTCCATCGTATTTAGTTTAAAGAGTCATTTATTAATAAATTCATAATCTCCAAGTCACATGATAATAACAATGTGTAGGTTA
Source organism: Torreya grandis (assembly GCA_037957365.1). Lineage (NCBI taxonomy): Eukaryota > Viridiplantae > Streptophyta > Pinopsida > Cupressales > Taxaceae > Torreya > Torreya grandis. Next base: position 912,534 of record JARHVA010003527.1, read on the forward strand.
GGTACTAAGTATTCCATTGGCATGATAGCTTCAATACCATACACCAATTGGAATGGCATAAACCCTATAGCTCATTTTTAATTCATGTGATATGCCAAAAAAATCATAACAATGTGATCTTCATAGTCATCCCTCTTTACATCATGGATCTTTGTTAACATTTTACCCAACACTTTGTTGGAAGCTTAAGCTTGTCCATTGACCTATGAATGATACGTAGAGCTTTTATGATGAGAAATCATAAATTATTTAGTTAGATCCTTGATGTTGTAATTTATAAATTGTATTCCTCTATCTCTAACTAACTTTATATGGAATATGAACCTTGTAATGATGTTTTCATATAGAAACTTCACTGTGTCCTTTGTATCGAAGCTAGGCATTGCAATAGCTTCAACCCCCTTAGTAAAATAGTCCATCACAGTGATGATATACCTTATTTTGAAATGATTACTTAGTGGATTGATATTTATAACAAATTTAATTCCCTATTGTTTTAAATGGCGCTTAGCTAATAGAGGATTCAAAGGCATTTCACCTTTATATAGCAATTTACCCATATTGGTAAATATCACAGTGTTATACAACTCTATGAGGATCTTGGAATAGATTTGGCAACCATAATCCACTATGTATAAGTTTTATAGCCATATATTCTCCTTAAAATTATCCTTTTTCTACTCTTTTATGTGCTTCCTACAAAATTTGAGGTCATTCATGTTCTAGAATAACCCTGCATAGAACTTTGTCCTTCCCAAAGTGATACAAAATCCCATGGATGATGGTATTTGGTAGGGATCTAATAACAAACTACTTATTATCATGTTATTGATAGTGCATTTTGAAGACTCATTTTTTGAGTAATTTTTAAATGGATTCAAAGTTTTTAGGAATCATAGATACATGGAAGAGGTGAGCATCAATAGAGTCTTCTTGTAATTTGTCTGGCTCTTCACCAATAGGAATGCAGTTGAGATGGTTTGGTCCCACCTTATCTCTTCCTAGCTTGACATTAATTTAGAATTGAAAGTACTAAAACAACATCAACCATTGAGAGATGTACCCTCCTAACATCAAATTGTTGACAAGGTATCATATATCTTGATGATATGTGAAGACTTTGAATGATGTCTCAAGTATATAGTGCCAAAATTTATAGAGTACAAACATGACGGCCAATGCTTCTCATTTAGTGGTTGTGTATTTATTCTCTATGTTAGACAGTTTATAGCTAAAAAAATAAATATGATGGTCAAGTCCACCATCTCTTGGTTGTGCAATTATAACACCAACTACATTACCTATATCATCCACATGTACATGAAAAGGCTTGCTCTAGTCTGAAAAACAAGTATGGTCATAGTAACCAATCTTTGCTTTAGATTGATGAAGGATACTTGGCATTCTAAAGTCTAGAAAAAATTCATATTATTTCATAATAGTTATTCCAATAGAGATTAAATAGATATATATCCATTGATAAACTTGTAATAGTAGCCTATATGTCCTAGAAAAGAGTGTATTGTAGTTGAACTGAGAGGTGGAGGCATACGCAGGGTTACTATGATTTTTACATGATCTACTAAAATGCCTTCACTACATATAATATGTATATTTAAAACACTAAAGGGTGTAAAAAATAAAAATTTATTCAATTCAAAGTGATGCATAGTGCTTGGCATCATTCCAACATTAAATGCATCTTAGACAAATGTTCTTTGAACAAGGAGAAGATTGTCCAATCGTCAAAGTAAACTTCTAGGAAGTCATGAATGAAATCCTTGAATGTTGCATCCACTATGTTAGAGAACACCACAAGTTTTTTATTAAGGTGAAAAAGCATGACCTGATCTAAGAAACATTTTAGGTGACAATTTAGGTGATGGTTATATGCTAATTGGTGGTAGAACTTCTGGGAGTCATAACTTTTGCACCATAGCTCTGTCTGAATCCCCATTTGAACTGTTGGAAAGATAAAAATGAGGGGAATGATTTGAGATGTCACAAATCTCTACTCAGTGGGTTTTGACCCCTAAAAACCAAATGGAATTGCCTTAAATTTTAATTTTAGTAGCGTAGTCTAAAAATAGGAAGTTTCTAAAAATAGTAATTCCTCAAATTTTATATTGTTGTAAATAATAGAAGTCAAACGACTTAATCTCACTCAATATTGTTGACCTTCCACATCCTTATACTACCTTAAAAATGTGTATAAATGAAGATGTAACCCAAAAAGGAAAATATTCATCTCTTCCCAGAGATAGGCTTATGTTGTATCTATAATTTTGAGCAATAAAACATCTCTTCTCAGAGATAGCATTATTATTTGTGTGTTCTTGAAATATTCTTCACCAAAAAATTTTGAGTTTTGGATCAGCGGTATTAGAGAGGTTTGTCTCTAAAGTGTATAATCCTGAGGATGAGGTTAGATTACAGGAATCTTAGGTGGAAAATAATAGAACCAGTAGACTATCCACCTGTTCGCTCTAAATGACCTCAAATGGCAGAAAAACACTGAGACATGTGATCCTTTTAAGGAAATGGTGAATGAATCCCTCCAATAATACCAAGCATAGATGCTACCACAATTTACCCAAATTCTCTAACAAATCTTAATGGGAAATTTTGGCTCCTCACCTACACCCCCACATCCTTTCAGTGCTCCAACACCCTTCAAGGTTCAAGTGAATTTTGATATCCCTATATTTGAAGGAAAAATCAATGATGATGTATAAATTTGGTTAAATCAATTGTCTTCCTATTTTTATGTAAATAAATTCATCGATAAAGAGAAGATCACTTTTGCTCTTTTGAAAGCATCATTGTCTATCAAAAATTGGTGGGAAGTGTACAACAAGAGATTTAGTACATATGATATTGGCCTTGAGACAGAACCTACCTATGATAATTTCATAGAAGTTTTAAAGGAGGAATACTGCCCCATTAGATCATATGATGATCTATATATAAAGTGGCAATAACTTTTCCAAGGTAAGGAATAGCCTGTTAAAGATTACACTAACATTTTTCATTCTCTATCTATGAGATTGGGCATTAAGGAAAGTGAGAAGCACAAGGTTCTCAAATATCATGGTGGACTACAATGGTATATATGGGGGGAGATGGAACTCTTCAATTTATAAACCCTTGGTGAGGTGTATAAGTTTGTAATGAAGATTGAGTAGAAGAATGGAAGAATGAATATGAAGAGTCAGCCTTTAAAATGTAGAAGTGACAAAGAAGGTTAAACATGAGGCTAAAATTAGAAGCAAAAGGAAGGGAAGTCTAGGAAATGGTGTGATTACCACAAATCTAGAATGTACTCCAAAGAAGAATGTCAAGCCATCAAGTCCCTAATTTTTGAATCACAATCCTCAATATCTACTAATATGCCTCATACACACCCTACAATCAAAGATGATGAAGAAGATATTGTAGATGCTAAGCTTGATGCCATCATTGCTTCATCACAAACCCACGAGGAGAGGCTAGATGATAAGGAAAGGTTGTTTCACTCTAAGCTATGGGTGAAAGGTAAGCCTTTTCATTTCATTATTGATAGTGGGAGTTAAAAGAATTTAATCTCTACTAATGTTGTGAAAATCCTAAATTTGTCTATGAATCCTCACCTAAATCCATATAGTATTGGATGGTTGAGTCCAGGGAGAAACCTATGTGTCACCCACCAATGTCTTCACTCAGATGCAATAAAACCTTTCTAATATGAGGTATTATGTGATGTGGTCAATCTAAATGTTTGTGATGTACACTTTGGTCAACCATTCATATATGATCGATATGGCATCTATGAATCAAGAACTTGAAGGATCACCCTCACTCTTGGAACATGGTTCTATAGGGTAGCAAAGGTACCACCTTCTACATTTGTCTCCCTAATTAGTGCTAAGAAATTCATTCTCATGGTGGTAAAGCCACATAAATCCAAAATGGTTAATGTTTCAGCCTTGATTACACAAAAAAACATAATAATAAAAGTAAATAGATACCAAGCTAAATAAATTTATGGCCTTCCATCCATAGACTGATGGTCAGACAAAAATGGTGCACAATCAGGCCTTGCATAGCTCCACAAAGCATAGTTTGTTCCAAGTATGCATCAAGAATCAAATCAAAACACAACTACCACACTTGATGACAAATATTGATTCAATGCATACCATTACTTATCAATGAGGGAGGAATTATTTGAGCAATATTTTAGGTGATAATTTGGGTGATGTTTCTACCCCAATTGGTGATAGAACTTTTAGGAGCCATAAATTTTGCACCATAGCTCCATTTGACTCCCCATTTGACCCATTGGAAAGATAAGGATGAGGGAAACACTATGAGATGGCACAAAGCTCTACTCAATGGGTTTTGAATAATGAATACCAAAAGGAATTGCTCTATTTCAATTTTAGTAGTGCAGTATAAAAATAGTAAGTTTCTGAAAATAGTAATTCCTTGAATTTTGTATTTTTATGAATCATGAAAGTTGAACCACTTAATCTCCCTTAAGATTTATGACCTTCCAAATCCTTTTCATACCTTCAAAATGAGTATAAATGAATATGTAACCCAAAAATGAAAATAGAGATCTCTTCCCTGAGATAGGCATATGTTGTATCTGCAATTTTAAGTAGTAAAACATATCTTCTCAGAGATAGCATTATTATTTGTGTTCTTGAAATATTCTTCAAAAAAGACTTTTGAGTTTTATATCATGACCTTATATGAAAAAGAACCCCATTTTATTGAAAAATTCATTTTATCTCTATCTTCTTCTATGATCGATATCTAATGATATCTACTAAAACCATCCATAAAAAAAGAGACTTCATGTCTTGTGATAGACTCTAAAACTTCATCTATGAATGAAATTAGGAACGGATCATTTACATAGGCACCATTCAAAATATGAAAATCCCCACATACTTATATTTCTCCTAATTTCATGGGATATACTACTATGGGGTTTACCTAGTCTACCTTTTCTATTGGATAGATTATTCCTATGTCTTATATTCTATCCATTTTAGCTTTTAATTTTAGATTCATGTTCAGATTGATCTTGTATGGATGCTTCTTGATAGGCCATGTGCACTCCTTTAGTTCAATATGAATCTCACCAAGAGATGGGTCAAATCATTTTACCTTTTATAGTTTTGTGGGAAAGACATCTTGATAATCCCTCAGACATCGTAGAGATTTCAAAATTTCAGCTTCTATCTAATAGTCATCGATGTTCACTAATTATGGAAACTTCTCTATTTTGATGTTTATGAAATTATTTTTGATAGGCTATTCATAAATGTTACATTTTTCTTCATCAATATATTCATGTATCCTCTATTTCCCTTCATGTTCATAAATTTGGATGCTACACAACTTGTATTCTTTAGTATATGTTGCACTAATGTCTTTTAGTGGTTCTACAAGTCACTCAAGCTCAAAAAATCATTCAAATCTAGATCACCATCAAAATCAAAATCCTTAATGTCTTCTACCTCATATTTTATTTGATGACATGGATAAATTAGAGATTTTTCTTCATGCTTAGTAGCTTTGTACCTTTATAATCTTCAATTAAGATAAGAGGTTGTGTTCTTCTATGTAATGAATTTTGTTGTGGTGCTTGAGTCTTTTATGTACCCATGGCATAAGAATTATTTGAGTTGCTTCACTACATTATGAAATAAAGGATTTTTGTCTTCAAAAAAAAATTGTACAAAATCACTTTGCACTTGTGCCCAATGCTTGGTTTCCCTTCTATGATCTTGGTGCATATACCCCTTTTCTAGTAATGGAGTAAGTGTATAACATAAAATCTGGACCCAGTACTTTGGTACCACATGTTCCTCATTCCAAACTTCAACACATTTATGTATATGAATTTTTGGGCACTCACCTTATTTAAAGAATGGCCAATTAGTGTGAATAAACTATGGTAGATGTAACTTGTTGATCATGAGCTTTCAAGCATCATCTCACTCATGTTGGTTGTCTCAATGAGTTTCTCACCACGTCACAACAACTCCCTTCAAGGCATAATTTAAACCACTAACCTTTTGGATTATGGTCAGTTTATGAAATTACAAGCATATAATGAAGTCATTGATGTCCTTATTTGCATAGTATATAGGAAGTTATCACTCATGCATAAAGACCATTTAGATTGATCAGAGTTCATGATCACCTTGGTCCTAGTTAAGGAGGTGTATATTGAAGTCACCACTAAAATACAAAGTTATTTCCCATGTTAAAGTACCTTCCCTGGTTGACTCTGTGTATTCTTACATGTGATCATTATCTTGATAAATCAAGTCAAATTTTGACTAATTATGATATTTTATAGACATAAATGCACTTTTTGATGATAAACTAGTTTACTACTACCTATGTAACTACTGGTTTGGGCCTCCACTATTCTAATGTCTTTAGTTGTTGTGTGAGAAGTGATTGTATCTAAGTTTTGCATGTTGGTATAAAAATTTATATTCATCTACATGTAAATATTTTGGGTTTTCCTCAAAATTCACCTTCATCCAATCGGTTTCTTGTACAACATATAGGGAATCTAGTTTCACTAGAATTATATAAGGCTTGTGTACTCTATTAAGAGGAATGAAAACCACTTTATCACTCTATTAAGGTTTACCTCTAATTGGTTTTACACCATGTTGATAGTCATCTGACCATCGTATGCCCATTTATTACCTATGAGTGTAGGGTAATGTGTTGTTGCAATCTTTATGTTGATGACTTCAAAGTCACCTTACAATGTCAAATCCATAACTTTGATCTCCACATATTATAGTATACCAATAGGTTTAACCCTTTCATAATTATCTAAGCTCAAAGATACTAATATATAACTCAAAATTGGTCATCCAATGGCTTCCTAGGTAGACTTAGGAATCATATTGTTTATGCTACTAAAATAAAATAGAACATCTTGAATCTCATAACCAGAAACCTCAATGTAAATGCATGCATAAATATCCTAGGGATTCTTATTTTTAACATACCAAACTAGCTTCTTCATCTTCTATTGCCTATGTTGTGCATACTTTTGTATATTATGCATCAGGTTTGTGATGTTCTATGAGATCTCTACATTGCACAATGTACTTAAAAGTTTTTACAAGATATATGAGCAAAATGTTAACTCCATCTTGGTGTATAATACATATGATCTATCCATATATTTTCAAATCTATTGTTACAACATCTCCTTCGGTGGTGTCTTTATTTTGGATTCTTTTCAACATTTGTGTAGCTTTGTACATGAGGCCCTTTTATGTAGTTGGATTTGGGTATTTATCCTATTTAGCTTTTTGAATTAATTGATCCTAAGGCATCTCAAACAAAGTAAACCCTTTGTATGCATGGTATTATCATGTAACAACATTCAATAAAACATTTTCTGTAGGCTACACACTAACCATATTCACTTTCTAGATGGCCTTGTCCTTTCTATACTTCTCTAAAATAAGACAATCTTCTATGTCATGTTGGTCAGAGATTATGTAGTATGCATAGTATAACTTATTTGGAGGATTCATCAATCAATTTAATTTGACATGATTATATTCTCTACATAGATAGCATTGTAGGTGAGGCCATTGATAGTTATTGCCTTTACCACCCTAGTATCCTCCTCTATATCTATGTTGATCTCCTCTATTGAATTATTATCTACCTTTATATCCTCATAGCTGTGAAGTATTCTAATGCTTGTACTGTTGATTTTTATATCCAATGTTGAATTACTATTGCATATTTGGTGGGGTATAACTCATTTATTGTTGTGCTATGGATGAGTTCTAGGGTGTTGCGTGTTGGTATTATGGAGATGGAGGTGTCCAACTCAATGAAGGAGGGGTCCATCTAGCCAAACCTTAAGGTTGATACTATGGTGAACTCAATATCTATTGTGGACTTATCTAGGTTGCATAAATTTTATTTACCTTTGGGCCTAGGATCACTTGCTTTTCCGATGAGATTTACTATGTAGTGATGGAAAATATGTTTTTAGTGATGCCTTATTTAAGCTCCTAAATATCCCAATAATTATTCTCATCATGGTTAGGTGACTTGAAAAAATTATAGTACAAATTATATGGGTTCTTGATATTTTTTTAAGAAGGTAGCATTGTGTGATGGCATGCCCAACTAGGTGGTCGAGTTCACAAAATTCTATCTTGACTTTAGGATAGTCATTTCTATGATTTCCTTGTTTTAAACACTTCATACACCATACAATAAATTTAGGTTTCTCTACCTCATGTTATTTCTCCATTTTTTTCATGAAATCATGTAGTGTATTTTCAATCTTAGAATTGGCAATAGGAGCTTATTGATAATCTTTAATTTATTCTAGGTGCAGGGCAGTAGCTCTAGCATCTATTATCATAGGATATTGAGTTTACATTGTGGCAAACATGATCTTAGAGTGCAATAATTTTTTGAACCATGAAATTTTTTATGATGTGTTAGAGTAAATTCTAGTTTATTTATCACATCAGATAATTTGTGATCATAGTTATAAACTGATTCTCTATACTTTTTTCATAACTCTTTCAAGTCTTATATAGTCTAACTAGGCCATTTATTGATCTTGAATTATGTGACAAGATAATCCTTAATGTATTTTAGACTTGCATATGAACTCAAGTTCTCTACTAACTAGTTCCCTACTAGCTCATACTTTTTGATAGCTTCATCAGTGATGCCCTTAGCTTGTGATATCATCTTGCAAGTCAACAGGTATTATTCAAGATCCATAGACCCATCATAGATGGATAAGTTTATGAATCCTCCTAAATGACTCATCATGTTGACTGATATGGATGGATTATATTATGTATCTAATATTAGAGGAGGTTGTGTTCTAAATGTTCCTGTCTGTGCACTACTCTACACACTTTATGAGTTATCATGTGCACTGTGTTATTTTGTTCTTCCTTCTTTTCTTTGTTCAATTTCAAAAAATAATATGGCCTTAAAATCCTTCCTAATTTAAGTTGATTGAATTTTATTACCCCATAAATGAAATTACTCTATAAATTTTCCTTCTAAACAATTATATTCCTATCCACATAGTTGAAAACTTCTACTAAAATATAAAACATTAATTTGCAAGGATGTGTGATCTTTTGGTGAATGTTTTTTCCTATGTCTTTTTTTATATTACAGTTGAACCTATGATTATCATATGACTATATTATATTTATTTTCATAATTATTCTTCTTTTCACAATAACATTTCTTATATCTATGAACTACATCTATCATCTATCTATTCTACTTCTCTATTATTATCGCCTTCTTTGCACATCTCATCTCCATCTTTTTATTTGTCCTATTACTTTATATATTTCTATTCACCATACTCTTTTCTTCATTATTATTTCATCTTCATTCTCATCACATATTTTCACTTATTCATAATCTATTCTACTACTACTCTTACCTCTACTTGTAGCTACCTAAGTATTCTTCTATTTATTCCATCTATTCTATTGTCAAAGTTCTTGTTCTGAATCTTCTTCCCTCATGTCCCCATTATATATTAAATTTCAATCCTTACTTCCTCATCTATCAATCATTCACCATAATATCACACACATCCCCATACACCTAAAGTGACTACTCCATATTGGTTGGAGTAGGCACCATGGCCTTATCCATAACCAACATCTTTATTGGGAAAGGTAATCAGTGAAAAATTTTTACTCTAATTCCTTTAAAAAAATGGTCTTTCAAAACTTTGAAAATTATATTACCATAAACTATAAACTTAGTGATGTATCCATCTATGGTGTTGGTAACCCAATAGTCTATTGGTCTCATCCAATTGGTTTATAGTTTCATCAACTGGTCTATCTTCTTTTCAATCCAGGTAATTGTTTATTTTGTTCTAGGATTTAATCAATAGTATTATGGTCTTATCAACTAATTAGTTAGTATTTTAGGTAGTTCACACTATAAAACTTCATATATCTCTCCATAAATATGCTCCTAAATAATTTCACTTATGGTAAGGCCAACCTTTTCATATTCTTCTTCTATGAAGTTTCATACTTTTTGGTTTATCCATGTTTCAATGCCTCATTATTCTGATAACCATCTCAGCATAGTTTCTTCTTGAATGAGTGTTTCCATGCTCACCATACCATTATTAGTAGAGGTTATAGATGCAAAAAAAATTCTAAAGATAAGGATAGTTAAGTTTTACTCAAGTGCACAGGATAGTGAAGAGAATTCATATTTAATAAGGAAAATAGAATCATAACAGAAGTGAATTATTATGTGGTAGATAGGAATTAAGATTAACCATTACTTAATTAAGGCTTACATAACATTTAGAGTAAATTAGATAGATTCAAACCAAATATTAAACATGATATTACATGCAAGGAACAAAATAGTAAATATAGTAGGTGACTATAACCAAATAGTCTATATTGATCTCAACAAAGGTCTATCTATCTTCTTCATACAAGTATACATATATATAGTTGTTTCCAATATTTGACTCTTCACATATACATTCTTCTCATACATTAGCACCAAAAGAGGAGACTATTCACCTTCTATAAATTACAAGTCATGAAGGATAACATAAAATACATATAGCTAACAATTGGGTATATAACACACAAATATCTAAGGAATATCATATGCAACTTTAATTATCTATTTTCTTCTCCCAATAATCATTAGAAGCTATCATACTATCAGTTTCAAATCTGATCCTAGTCTTATCTCATAATCCATTTAGTTTATCGCATCCTCACTACTCATACTATCTCAATCATTTAGACTTAATTTATTCAAGAGCCAATATTTTTAGCCAATCATAAATCTACCTTCACACTAACCCATTTTTTCCATTTGCTTACCTTTCATCTATCATCTGATCAAATATATTTTGACCCTATTCTTTTTGAATAATACCTATTTTCCAACAAGGATGAAATCCTTTTACAAGCCCTTAAAATGGGTTCCTACTTACCAAAACCTTGATCCCATTAATCCTAAATTAATATCCCATGTCCTCCCCCATAAACAATCCCCATCTACACCTATCCCACATGTTATCCCACTATGGTCAACCCCATTATCTATTAATCATAACCATAGTCATAACACCTATCAATATACAAGTGTTAAGGTCACCCTATGTCATGATTATATCTTTGCCAACAAGGATGAGTGCCTTTTATGGATATTGGAGATGGGTGCCCACCTTCAAAATGATTTCAAACCCATAAACCTAAGGCCACATATCAATCAAGTGCCTCATAAACCCTTATTCCCATCTAATTATTATGATAACCAATCTCATTCCAATCCCCCATCCACTAGTCATAATACTAGTCATGACCTTCCTAGTCCCATGATTACCTTGTTCAATAACTATATTTTTTCCAACAAGGAGGAAATATTCTTTTATCTCCTTGAGATGGATGCCTAACTTACCAAAGGTCTTGACCCCATTTAGTTAACCATACCTCTAGTCCATACTCATCCATAGTTGAATCCTCCATCTACCAATCATAGTCCATCACAAATTCCCTATCCTACTATTAAAGGGAATATTAGATTCTTAACCTCATATAATTACCATTCACTTTCTAACCAATATCGCACTCCACCATCTCCTTACATCACTCCTTCACTGCCACATTCTTCTACTACTAAATTCAACACTAGAGACAATAAATATACCCCTCTCCCAATACCTGCAGAAGCCTTATTTTTGAAACTAAGGGATATAGGCATGATTTTCCACTCAAAAAAAAGACCTCTAGATTTTTCCAAACATACTCCCTCACGGTATCAAGAAGAACAATTTTTTATATACCATAAAGTCCCTAGGCATTCTAATAATATATGTCACCTTTTTAGAGAATATGTCCAAAACATAATTGATAATTGTGACACTAAAATTGAGGATGAATCCAATACATCCATGCCTAGGAGTATAAAAATTAAGGTATACCAAGAATCACTTCCTAAGCATGATTAAGCTTCTTCCCTCCTCAATAAAGGTCATGACCCCAATACTCATCATATCACAACCATCATTGATACAATCATCCCTATATCCTATTCATATCAAATCCCTCATCTTCAAAAATAAATTAAGCCTCAAGCATCAATTCAAAAACCCAAGATTCAAAAGGTACTTGTGGATAATGATTTTATCAAAAAGGCCCTCTTTATGGCCACTAGACAATCATTTATCAATGACATCACCTCATCAACATCCTTTTTTGGATTTAGCATTAGAATGGATAGGATCATATTCAAAATTAGAATAATAATCATAATCTATGTTATAATCATCACCCCTTACATATAATGAAAGTCATGCCAACACCTATCTATTCGAAGATGTCTTTAATGTCAACCAGTCAAAAGGCATAACTCTTGATCCATCTTAGGATGATGATATCATAACACAATTCTTGGATGATTTATTAGTTGAAGATCATCAAGATGGATATGAAATTGACTTTAGATGTTAATTCTACACAATGTCTTAATGATCCTCTTGATATTATTGAGGACACTTTGTATGACATTGAGGTTGGGTCTCCTAGCATCTCTTATGAATACTATGTTTACCATTATCCCCTTAATCTCACCTTTCCATCACACATCCCAAATCATCCCCTTCTTATTAATAATTCTTCCATCCCACTCCTTGAATGGGATGAAAAAGAACACACATTATTGGATTCCATTCAAAATGCACTCTCATTTGCCAAGTATACAAGGATCCAAGTCAATAATCAAGTAATCAAGATAAATAATCAAGTTAGTTATGATATAAAAACTATCAATAAAAGTCAAGAAGAGTTTCATAATCGGTCATGTCAAAAAGTGTCATCCCTAGTATAAATATCCTTGATATGCTAGAGGATTATCAAAGTTAAAATAATTATTATCTATCAAGTCTAAAGTCAAAAACCCCTAATTAATCCCAGTTACAGGCACTAAGAGCTATCACAATACAATTCAAATATCCACAAGTCAAAAATATTTCAATAATAATTACACTATGGAATCAATCCTCCTAATATTTGGATAAAAGAATAAGGAAGTTTTAAGGACTTGGATCCCTTAATCTCACATAACATATGACACCAATCAAAAATATCCCCACCACCATATCCAATGGTGTATGTAATTATTGAACCCCATTTCCACTTCCTTTCCAATCATATTTCCCATCATAACCATATCATTCATTCACATCCTATACTCTGTCATCAAAATCAAGACATAATCCTTTCCATACCATATATCACTTTTTGGGGCATAATCATCTTTTGTAAGGGTTACAAAGACACCTAGTTGAGACATATGGAGGGTGATAAATCAACAATTAATGAATTCCACATAGACATCAATGAATATAGAAAAAATCACATGGTATTAACAACACGCATCTCCAAAATAGGTTTTGGTTGAAATATCAAGAAAGAATTTTCATCTTACATCTCACACCCATATATAATAAATCAATATGACATCAAAAAAAATAATTCATGCAATGGTGAAAACCAATCTTATGGCACCTTGGGCAAGTACTATGATGAAAATCAATTTTTGGTGTCATGTTAAAATAGTCTATTATCCATATTTTACCTCAACACCTGGGGGAAAAATCCATTTCATCATTATCTATCCTATCCCTCAATTTATTGCCATCATATCTTGCATCATATTATGTCCATATTTTCTTCTAGTCTTGACCTTCATTTAGGATTGGAAGATGTCTTAAGAAATGTTTGGAATCATCTTTCCATCCCCTTTTCCACATCATCCTCATCCTATTATAATCCCATCCATTATTCCATATATCCTAATCATAGTTGTTAGGCTTGGTGTTTTTTTAGTAACCCTACCAAATTTTTATAGTATACATACATATCTAAAAAATCCCTAAAATTTGAAATATTCCCAAAACCCTAAAAAGCATACAATCAAGAAGAATCCAAATATATTCCAATATGTCTTGTCTTATTTCTATTTGCCTATTTTCATCTATCTACATGTCCTTCATCCTCCATAACCCAAATTATAGTCATTCATCCCACTCTTATCTTTCATCCTTTATTCTAAACTAGGGTAAATATAGTCTATAATTGAGATAAAATTGACATAGTCTCACTTTACCCTAATAGCTCATAAGTCTATCATCTAAGATAATGACATGCTCAATCCTTAATTTAACTAGCCCCTATATTTTCTCCCTAATCTACATTAAATCTACACCCCTATTTAAACCCATATTCTTATTTCACTTTCACTTCACATCATGATCATCATGCCCAACTTAGTCCAACTCATTTCTTGATCAATCATCCCATCGACTCTCATAAAAAACATTATGACATGATATGTATATACTTTTGTGTGTTCCTTATATGTTATGTGTTATTTGAATTGTTTGCATGTATTTTATCATGTATATATCTGATTATCTTACGTTTCATTTTTTTTCTATGTTTATTTTTAGTCTTACATTATGTCTCTTTATGTATATTTGGAAATGAACAAGGATGTTATGATGACACCAAAATTTAAAATGATGCTTTCAGGTACCCTCAATGATGTACAATTCACTATTTACCCATTTTAAGCACATTGGCACAATGTTTTCTTAGTCATACTTATATCATGGGGCATACTTCCTAGTGTTATATTTATATCAAATTACTTATATTGTGATGATACTTATCACAATAATGATGGATTCATAATTTATCATAATCTATTAAATCATCATCAAATACATCAACTTAGTCCACTCATCCAATATCTAATCATTCCTGTAGTCTATTTATCATCATGACTATCCTCTAGTTACTCATCTATCATCTCTCTAGTCATTAATGTGTAACATCCAATATCCAATCATTTCTCATAATCCTTTTATATTCATGTCTAACATAAAATTCACATCCTCTCTTTAGAAACTAACATGTCTAATAGTCAAAAGCATCCTAATATTCTAATCCATCATTGTCATCCTCATTCTCTGCTATATATTTTAATCTACCATATAGTTTGTACTACATTGGCATAAGGTCTTTTTAGACTATGTAAGTAGTGTTTAGTCACATAACAATGCTAAGGTCATTTTAGTCACTCTCATCTTTCTCCCCATAATTTTTCATCACATCTATTTTATCCTTCATCATCCTTGCATCTTGCATCAGTTGAATCCTTGAGCTATAACATCAATTAATATATTGATCAATCACCATCCCTATAATCATCTCCCTAATATTTTCATCAATCACCCACACCTATCAATTGGGCCCAATAAATCACAACATCCATATTTTATTCCATCAATCATCCATTATCACTAATTGGTCAATTCATAATTTAAATTTTATGGTTCCTCCTTTGATTGGGGAATGACTAGGACTATAACTTTATTATCATCTCTCACTCCATTATATTTGTATTTGGTAGTGGCATAATCACTATTAACCACATTAGGGCTCATTGATGTGATAAATTACAATATAAATCTTAAACTTCATCCTTTGTTCACTTGATCATATCATTTCTTCTCTCGATCATATCATTTCTTCTCTCTCAGCTCCTTCATCATATCACTCAAATTTAGCTCTAAGCTATACTCATCATCAATCTCATCAAAACATTATCTTATCCTATCTTATATCTCTCCCTTGCATGTGTCCTTACTTTAGATAAATTAAAATCTTGAGACCTTTTATCTTATCATCATAATGTTATGGTTGATTCCCCCTTGGCGTGTGTTAATAAATATAACACAATTTTTTCCATTCCCTATGCATATGCATTTGCCAGGGGCCTCATGAATTTGTAGCTCAATACTCTGATTTATTTCATCTTCATCATCTATTCACATCCATCATCCCATCCCATTGTCTCTTCATTACATCCCACCCATCATTTCTTAATTTTGAGTGGCCATCCATTTCATTCTTTTCTACATGTCCCATCAAGGGGGTATCATGTCCACTAACATCATTTACTAACATCCAACCTTGAAATTGTTTTTTGTTGAAAGACCATTATGCATTCTATTTATTATACTCATAATGCCCTTTCAAAAAGGTTAAAAATGTAGACATATAAAATTTATCACTTCATTTATCATTAGTAATATTAATATTAGCCGACACTAATTTCACCCATTTCATCTAATCTCATTTATCTCTTCTAATTTTGTCCTAATAAAACCCCCTCTAGTTATTTATCTAATAACCCCCTTCATTATTATTCATAAAAAAACTTATTGATACCCTAAAAATAAATTAATTCACCTAATTATATATTATTCACTAACTAATCCCACTTATCCATTATATTAGAATTTTAAATTTAAATCCCACCTACCCTATCCTATTCCTAATACATAATACCTATAATCATTAACTTCCTATGACCCTACTCATCCTTATGATTATGCATCATCTCATGTGTAGAATAAAAACCTAGGTGATCCTATTTGAGACATTTTATTCTTTTATAAACCCTCTCTTACTCTACGTATGGGTCCCCTTTACCTCCCTAGCTTCTTTACATGCCCACAGACCCTCAGAACAACTTTTGGAGCCCATTCAAGCTCTTGTTGACCACTTAAAAGTGGTTTTTGACATAGTACATGGATTTTTAAGGAGAAACATGGCCTATGACACATGTTTCCTTCAAAAAAATCCATGTCTTAGGCTTTAACATGGCCAGAATGTGTGTTTTTGGCCTCCAACAACTAAAAATAGTTAGTATTTTGGTCTTTTGTAGATTGGGGAAGCCCTATATCACTCTATTTATTCCATTTTTATTGAGAGGATTCAATATAATTCTCTATATTGACTCTAATTTATTATTTAACCCCTATTTATTCATTATTGGTACTCTTGAGCTAGATTGGTGAGAAGGGATTTCATGTACCACTACACATTGACTTGGAGACTCCATTATTGCTTCTAGTTGTCCCTACTTCCTTATACCTTGCTCTTAAATTACAAATTTGTAATTTCACCTAATTTATGAACTTGGTTGGAGATATAACATCCTTTAAAGTCTCACTTCACCTCCTCTTGGTTGTTTAGACATTATTTAGGACCTGATTCTACACTGTAACCTTGTCTTCCTCCATTATTGTCTCAAACTTGGATTCTTAGTTGGTAAAACATATGTACAATATTTTTGAGCTTGATCTCAGGGAAATTTGTTATGAAAATTGAACTTTTATTTTTTTATTGTAGTATATATATTAGGTTTTTATGTTTATGTGCTAGTTTAGCTTGTTATGTACATGTTTAGAGTAGATTCTAAATTGTATGCATTCTCTCAACCCTGAAAACATATTCCCCCTTCAAAAATGTCTTTCATTGTGTAATATTAATTTATTTTTAAAAAATTACCCTTATTAGTATATGATATTTTTTCATTTATCTTAATTGGTTTAGTTAAAATAGCATTTCCTCATTCATTCACATGCTAGAGATAGTTTTATTTGGACAAAGGCATTAGCTTAGGTTTCTAAAATTTTATGCTCTCCATCTCTCTCTCTCTCTCTCTCTCTCTCTCTCTCTCTCTCTCTCTCTCTCTCTCTCTCTCTCTCTCTCTCTCTCTCTCTCTCTCTCTCTCTCTCTCTCTCTCTCTCTCTCTATTGAAAACATCATTTATTTTTTAAAATAATAATGGGATTCATAGGATTTCATTCTTATGAAATGAATTTCATTCTTGATAGTTTTATCTTGTTCAAATAGATTGCTTTCTTGTTCTTTACACATTGAATGTTACTCCCTTATTACTTGATTTATTATGGTTATACCCATTAGAGATACATGCATCCTTTTTGATATTGATCATTATATAAATAAATTATTTCATGATTATTAAAATATTTTTGTATAATCCAAAAAATTAGTTAGCCTCTATAAGTCACAAGTAGCCTACAACATCCCTAATCTAGTCGTATTTCTAGGTGTTTACTTAAGTACCTTCTATACCCAACTACCAAACCCTAGTGGATTCATTAAAATTCTTGGAGATAAATTATGTAATGCCTATTGGGATCCCATATAATGTCTCATTCTAGTTCTATCCTTTTTATAACTTTCTTAGCCAATTCTCCTCTTATAACTGCAAAAATTTGCTTTCAATTATGTTTTGGCTCTCTCTAGTTGTTTGATATTGATTTGGTTCTGTGTCCTTCTCCCTACTAGTTATCTGAAAAATTTCCTTTTATATTATCTCTAATATTTTTTTTCCTCATTGCATCCATTGCCATCCTCCCACCCTTGGGATGTCAATCTTGTTAGATTCAGGGTCTTATCTATGAGCTCACTCATGAGTAAGTTGAGGTTGCAATGGAATTTTTTCACCAAATATTGTACCTTAGAGGAGGTTTTTAAATCCTAATCTAATTTTTGGGTAATATTGGAATACTTCTAGGTATATGGGCTTACATATAGGAGAAGTAGACCTTGAGGTTTAAGGTCTAGCTCCTTGAATTTATCTTAAAGTTATTACCACTTATACTACTGATTACTTGAGGGAAAATGGATATAAAGATGCATAAAATAAATTTTAATCAATATGTATGATACACAATTAAAATATCCACTATTATATCATACTTTATTTCATGAATAACAAGTTCTAGAAACTAATCTCATAGTCCCAAGATGTTCTAACATAAGTGTTGCAATATAAAGGTGATATGCATGAGACCACTCAAGGTTAATAGACCCAAGATTATATTTTTTAAATAAATATGCTTACACACTTTAAGGGAGTATAATAAATTGAATACACTCTATATTACTTGTTATAATGAGAACTTCTTGTATAAGACATGAAAGGATAAAGAAAATTGAGGGCAAAATTGTAAGACTCAACCATTCATCACTTTGCACACTCAAAAAATATGTTTTTATACTAAAAATTATATTTAATGTATTATTCAAGGAAAAATATGAAATTAAATTAGAAATGCCTCACCATACTAGATGTAGTACTATACTACAAGAGCCAAAATGGCTACTACTTATAGAATTTGAGAGAGAAGTGAGAAGAAAGGAGTGTAAGAGCCACTAAGACATGTGTCAAGATAATAAAATGAGTTACACATCAAAGATAGAGGAATATTTAATATAATATTCAAGTTATACTTGGATAAATGGGCCCTCAAAACATGAAACTCCTAAAATGTGGCATAGAATTTCTCATTTGCATGCCTAAAAATTGTCTTCATCATTTATCCTCCTTTGAAAGATCCACAATATACTATGGATAGATCTGATGACTTCACTAAGAGTGAGTGGTTTCATACATACTCTAACATTCATTTAAGGTGTCTCTAACCATCAATATTTTTTTGGAGATGAGTTATCATTGCGTGTATTCTAAATAACTCTTCTTTCACTCACCCTTAACACTTGGCACCAAAGTTGGTATTTAATATTCTAATATGATAGATAAATATGTGTGTATGAAACCTTTTAGGACCCCTAATAGATTATATTCCTTAGGTACACCTTAAAATTCCTCTTGCTTAGAGTTATCACCTTCTCACTTGCTTGTTCACTATGCCAATTTATACTAACTAAGATGAAATAAGTTGTATAAGTACTTACAAGATTATTTTAATCATTAAATAGACATTTTGAGTTATTTAAAGTTTTATTCTCTCTCCCAAAGTGTATTTCATACTTTGAAACTCTTCCATACCTTCACAACACCAAAAATAGTAAAGAAAAGATATTTTAAACCCTATCTGTATAAGTAGGGTATAACTTAGTATGATGGGGAGGAGTCTTGAAAATTCAAATTTAATATTCAATAATTTCCCAATAAATTATTGTCCTCCAAAATTCTTCTCCTCCATTTTCCCAATCAGGTCACTACCAAGGGTTTTAGATGGTTTAGAG
>JARHVA010003527.1:937500-1020000 GCA_037957365.1 Torreya grandis
TTTTATTTAATTTGTTTCATTATTTTTTCATCATTTCTATCATATATTTTGACATACTAGTTTGATTCTATTGACCCACTTTTCTTTTTCTTTCTACACAAGAACAAGCAACTAAATTAACCAACCTGACCTAGTATAGGTTTTTATCACTTTTTAGAATATCAATTCAGCCTACGAGGTCAACTTGATTGACCTAGTGTATTTTTAGTCACTTTTTAGTAGTTTTTGTATAGCCTAATCAATTATCTTGGCCCAATACAAATTCCAATTTTTAGAATTTAAAATCATCCTACTAAGTCAACCAACTTGACCTAGTATATTTTCAAATTTCCAGTCCAACCAACTAGGTCAACCAGGTTGACCTAGTGCATTTTTATCACTTTTTTATTAGATTTATGTTTTTCTTGGTTGACCAACTTAACCTAGTTTGTAGGTTTTAGATAAACAATTTTTATCTCTAAACCATCAATTTGATTTTATATTCTTTTATATCTCTCTATTTTTGTACATTCTTTTCAAGTCTATAGCCTTTAAAATTACCTATGCATAACTAGCAAGATCAACCTAGTTGACCTAGTTCTATGTCCTATTGGCTATCTAAAACAACTAAGTTGACTGAGTTGACCTAGTAGGTTTTTTATACCCTACTTTTAACAATGTTAGCTCAACACTCTTGACCTATTTCTATTTATTGTGCATATAGTGTTTTCACTATACCTTATTTCAAAGTTGGAATTCACCTTATATGTTAATCACATCTTTCATTTTATCTATTTGCATGCTTAGAATATTTAACATAGTCTAATTAGTGGGTTTTTAATTAACCACTTAGTTGCACTATTTCAATTTTATGCACACACATCCAAATCACTTAAAATCAAGAATCATTTAATATTTGATTATCCTAGCCAACCTACTTGGATTTCATCACCAAGGGGGAATCTAACTTGATACTATGGTCAAGAAAAAGTGTGGTTAATTATATATTTTGGCTAAGTACCTGACACCATTATTACTATGGTGTGTGAAGTGAGGGGTTAGGCCCCAATACCAAGCCTGTATCATTTCCACTATAGTCCCCTTCATCCTAAAATCACCTAAAACCATCCAAAGATTGTTATTTAATACCTTGTTTACATCAAACTCTATATAATTTAAAATCATTCTTAATAATCTAACATTCTATGTTGACCAATCAGTTAGCTTTACTCTCTAAGTTGTTTGCTTACTCTTTGATCAATTATGTGCATAAGAACTTGCACTAAATCATATTAGTGTAAGATTTTTGCTTTGGGTGCATAAATTGGATTGACTAACATCAATTTAATTGATTGTTTTATTACTTTCAGCATTTACTTTCTTATATTGACTACAAATTATCTCATTTTATTTTCACAAAATGATTATCAACTCTTGTTTTTCTTGTCTAATATGCTAGGTCGATCAGGTCAACCTAGCATATTTTCTAGCCCCTATACACTGGACTAGGTCAACCTAGTTGACCTAGTACTATTTTTAGACTTTTTCCACTTTTCTATGAGTTCTTTTCTTTGTAGTGGGTCGATCTTGTGGACCTAGTTCAGTTTCACATACCCAATTTTTACACTAAGTCAACCAAGTTGACTTAGTTCAGTTATAATCACTTTTTGATTCCTTGTTTATCTCATCTTTCCTTTCCTCCTTTCATCATGGACTATCTATATGGTGATAACACTAAAAATCAATCATAATATATGATGGAATTCACCAATCCTAATAGGGTCTCCCATATATAAAGTAGGGTTCCTTTCGAGAATAATAATAATGTCCATATTGTAGCTTGTACAATGAATTATGGGAATCCTCATAATACCTCTTTATATATTAACCCTCTCTTTGTACAAGATAAATCTTAGTTATAATATACTCCCAAAATACTTTTCTTTATCACAAAATTCCCTCAAAATAGAGGGAAAGACCCTTCTACCATCTATAACCTCATGATTAGCCATCAAGTTGAAGAGCCTCATTCTCCTACTACTTTCTTAACTAGATTTAGGTGTACTAATTTCTTTTGTTTTCAATCCCCCCCTTCAATCTTGACTCCTTATTATGATATGACATCTTCTTCTTTAATGTCTTCTATCTCCATGCCTAATATCTTGACTAATATGGCTGGTTTTACATCTAGTGGGCCTCTCATAAGATCCACTATCCTTAATCTATACACTAGTTCATTATTTAATACCCAAGTTAATCATTTTTCTAGTGCTTCTTCATCTCAACCATTTACTAGTCCATCTTTTTCTTCACAATAAAATTTCACCACTAGTGCTACAAATTCTCATCACTCTTCTCAAACTCATGTCAACACTAATAGTAGTACCCAAGACACTAATACTAACTTAAACACCAACACTACTTCTAATAACACTAATCAAACTCATCAACTATTGTTAAAAACTCTCAATAAAATAAACACATTTCAAGCTCATAACATGAATCAAATAATGATAATGCAAAAACACCTTCTTAATCTTTAAACACAACCACAACCAATAGCTTGGGGCACACATAACCAAAGTGTTCCTCCTCCCCCTCTTTTATATTCTCAAGTTAATCTCCTTCCTCAACCTCCATTATTCAACAAAGTTATCAAGTATTTAAAAAATGAACCTCTTAATACTTAAATTTTTAACATTGATATCAGAGGTATAACACCTACCATCTCTTATAATGGATCAAGTCATCCTACCCTTCATCTTAAAACATTTGGAAATCTTTATAAATATTAGGTCAAATTAAACACCTTTTTTTCTACCAAACTCCTTGACAAAACCCTCATAGGTGATGCCTTGGATTGGTATAATCAAATTAGATCTCATTCCATTACTATTTTGGAGGATTTAGTGAATTCCTTAGTACAAAAATTCCAAACTAGTGATCTTCCAGAAAATACTTTGGCCCAATTCATCAATTCCAAACAACATAAAAAAAAAATTGCTCAAGCCTTTATTAAACAATGGAAGACTTTGTCAAACAAGTGTGAACATAACATGGTATATGAAAATCTCTTTCATCTCTTTATAAATGATTTATTTCCTAAATTAGAATATTGAGTGTTTACCCTTTCTCTTCGTACCTTGGAAGAGGCCATTGACCAAGCTAAATGACAAGATTTCCTTATGAATCAATTTGAGCCACACTAACCTTTCACAGGTCCTTGTCAATTAATTAAAAGTAAAAACCAAAATATTACCAATGATGGTGTTATTGATTCATATGATACCATTCACAATTTTCAAAATATCATTCCTACCCCTTCTTCAAAACTAGTTCCTTCTTAATAATATACTAATACTCATTTCTCACCACTAAACATTTTTAATGTCCATAAACCTCTTTCCTTATCTTAATTCCTTAAGCATCTACCTAAGCCTCTGCCTTGATATTTTGAACCTACTCATCCTATGAAAAACTAGTATGATCCTAACAAGTTTTGTTGGTTTCATGATAGTTGGGTCACTCTCATGGGACCTGTAGACAACTTCATAATTTAGCAATGGATTTTATTCTTGGTCCTAATTTTTATCATGATGCTATCAATTGTAAGTGTCAACAAGATTATGAAATAGATTTAAAGGACTACAAAACTTATGATAACACCAAGCCTTAAATCAAGAAACTTCTCATTTATTCATTTACGAAGATCCTTTACCTAATCATCAACCTATTAAAAAAAACCAAGACAATCCCACCTCTTCCACCAATAATGTATAAAGTCTTGTTGAACCCACTTCTAAAAAAAATGTGGTTAGCATGAATAATATGCAAAGGGTCGTGGCTTTCATCAATTCCCAGCCTATCTACACCCTGCCCCCTAATACATTCTATGTTATCTAAGATTCTTCTCCAACTAATTTGAATGAGTTGGGGCAAGAAGATCTTATAACCCTCAATTATTATCCAATTTATGATTCTCCCTTGGATAACTCATCTCATTCTATTTTTACTATTTTTCCATCATCTTCTAGTAACAATGATAATCAATCTTCCAATGGAAATCAATCTTTTATTAACACTTATTCTACTTCTCAAGATCAATCTAAACTAACTACTTCTTCATCACCAAATCATTTACAACCTTCTCATTCTTATAAAAAAAATTCAATGCTCTTCTATTCCTCCTTCCAAAGACCTCCTTAACCATTACAAACCTATATCTAACAATATTCTCATGGGTTATGATGATTAGGATCCCAGTATGGAACTCACTAATCTCCCATCTCAAATTCCATTTCTTGAGCTTATAAGGACATCTCCCCATCATCGAAACCATCTTATGCAAACATTATTTGAGATGAATGTCCCTCAACCTCCCTTAGTATGATGGGAGGTAGCCTTATCTAGCTCTAAGGATAGTGTCTTACAACAATGTAAATAGATGTCCATCAATGTTTGATGAAATTATTGATACTTCTCTTTATTTGAAATTTCCCATCGGATCTATGATTCCCAATGGGATTCTGATTCATGTAGATGATCATCCCTTATTTATTAGTATCTAAATAGGTGATATCCAAGTCAAATGAGCATTTATTGATGAGGGTTTTGGCACTTTTGTTTCTTCTCTTGATTTCATTAAAACCCTAAGATATTCAAATTAAAATCTTAAGTCTACACGTAGCACCTGTTAAGGATATGATAGAAGGAAAATACCTCTTATTAGGTGTGTGTGGCTTCCCATTACTATTCCACTTGTTACCATTCATGTAAAGGTGATGATCTTTAATTTCCATCTTTCTTATAGCATCTTTCTTAGTAGGTCATGGACTCATCGTATGCAAACTATCATTTCTTTTGCCTACTAATGTGTTAAATTCCATTATAATGGAGTCATTTATAGGATTTAAGGAGATACTAACCCTTAAAATTTTGAGCAATTATAATATCATGGTGTTTTTAAGATTCTTACTCTTGAGCATTTACCTAGTATTCCATTTCATGAATCATAGCTTTTCAACTTTCCTATCAACTCAACTAGAGGTTACAATGGGCATCCCAGGCTCATTGGTAACATTCCTCTTAACCTTTTAGACTCTGATTGATGATGAGCCTAATGAGATTAACTTATATATAAAAACTTATAAACTCATGCCTCATCTCATCTTACAACTTGTATCCTCATTACAACCTCATTCTTTAAAACCACCTTGCGATGATATTCTTGTAATCTCATCCAAGACTAGGCATTCTATTCACCATGCTTCTTTCAATGATAATGTTATTCCAGTTTGTGTCATTGATCTTCATATGCTAGAATATGATGATGTCTATTTTTGAGATGATATTTTATTAGGTAATCTTGTCTAAGCCCATGATGCTGATATTTTGTGTTATCATTCTTTTTTATTTGAGTTTGTTTGTGAATCTTCTCATGTTCCAACATTTATAGTTTCTAATTCTTACTATTTTTTTATTTATCATTTCTTTATTTTCCTTTAGATTTTTTCTCAAAACTCTTCCCTTGTATCTTCTTGATTATTTTCTCTCCTATCTTTATTTTTTATGGTGACTTTGTCATACCTACCCTATCCCTTTTTGGTTATTATCTCCTTTTACCATGTGATTAGTTAGAAAACAATTTTTCTCATTACTATTATTTCATTAGTCCTCATTTGGATCTCCTTTTTCCTTCTTCCTTTTATAAAAACTAAGAATATACATGGTTGAGAATTGAGATCACATACTTTTTCATCATCAAGCCTAAGTGTCCTAGTCAGTCTTTTGTCTTAGGTTACTTAGCTTCCTTTAGCCTTAGCCTACAACTCATTTGTGTGTATCACTATCTCTCTCATGTCTAGTTTTCCAAATCCATATGGAAGAGGAATATTAAAATTCCTTAAAAAAGGTTAAAATCCAAATCATTTAAACAAAAGGAAATGATGTCAAAAGGCAAAAATATTCTCAAAATTCAAATCACACTAAAAGATGTGATTCAAAGCACATCTCCTTCTTCTAGTCGAAGCTCAAACTTCACAGTTGGCCTCCCGATAGAGTTGAGGTCCTTTAGGATGTGGTAGGCCAATAGATTATAAGAGTAGAATAAAAAAATATCTTAGGGCTACCTACTTTCTCATGCTAGTACCCAATCTTCATAGTATACTTATGACCCTATAAGGGGTCTTAAGGAGCGAAGAACACATTGTGGTGAGGTAGGTCCATTTTAATTTTATTTGTACCAATATACCTTGATGAGTTGATATTAGTATCACACTTATCTTCCTAAAAATATTTGTGTCTATAAGTGAATAGGTTTATTTTATACATAGACAACCACTAGTCATTTCGTGTCCTCTCATTTCCTTAGTATGCCTCTTGCCTCCAAAGATCTTCTCATAAGATGCCTAAGTTTTAGCTTTTCACATTCCCTTTTTCATTCCCTTTCCTCATATTTCCTATTGGAAAATATATTTTACATTTTTTATCACTCCCCATAGGATTTTATTTGTGATTTACTTTGTTATATCAAGGATAGGACCTGACATTCCTCATAAATTAGCACCTTTGCCATCTTATTACCCATATCCTTGATTTATCAAATCTGATACTTTTTCTTACTAATGTTGTTTAAATACCCCTTGGGATTTATTTTATGATTTATAGTGTAAGACCATGGATAAGACCCATCCCTCCTCACAAAACAACAAAACAAAAAAAATCCAATAAACAAATCACCATCTAAATTACATGTGTCAAGTAAGAGATACAATTTGATTGATTATGAGGTTACACGTCATTTGACATACTTCCCATCTTGATATTTAGTATGTTTTATTCTTAATTTTTATTTTTAATTTAATTTTATTATTTTTTTATTTCATGTAAGATTACAACCATTTCTTGAATTTCTCATACTTCTCAGCTTGAATTAGTATGATAAATTTAAGACCAAAGTTTTGCAAATTTTTTTGCTCTTTTATACTTCCCATCATGAAATAGTATAATTGATGGACTTAATTTTTATTTTTTTATTACCATTCATACCCTTTTCATCCCTTCCATTTTATTAATTTATTTTTCATACTTCCCAATGTGATATTTATTATGATTTTAATTTTTTTAATTTGGTGCCAAAATATTTCACATTGGTTTAAAAACAAATCCCACTTTTACCATCTTGTGTGCCATTCTCTTGATTCTTTATACTTAGTCATTTTTCATGTTGTTACACATTTCCCAACTTGAATTAGTGTGTAGTAAATTTTTTATTAATTATATTTTTCCAAGTCTTTTTTCCGGTTTCTTTTTAAAACCATGCATGTGTTATCCATAATGCTAGAAAAGAAACCACATCACATATATTTCCTATAGCATATACAACAAAGCTAAATACATGTGCTATAAATAAATATGTCTAAAACATCCAATACCATAACCATAATTAAAAAATACAATAAGCATAAAGACAACATACACAATCACACCAATAAGCCAAAATGATACATCATATATATCCCATAAGTTTGATACAATATATACAACCATATACAAAGCCTCAGCACTAGGGTTGATCCCCATCATGTTTGTCTTGTGGCCTAGCCATGATACCCACTAAGCCCTTAGTTTTACTCCTCTAAATATTATGATATAACAAGGTATTCTAAGATATCAATCCCTCTACCTATCTCCATAGATGTGCTATCTATACCTATGTATGTACTAATTCGATTTGGGTCTCTATATGTGCCTATATAAACTAGGTCTACATCATTGTATATTCATACATCATTTGTGTCACTATATCTTGATATGTAGCTCTCTTATCACCTAGTTCTGACTAGGATTGCCTCTCCCTTGCACCTATCTCTGATAGTGGTTATGCCCTCTCTCTCTACATATGTATCTACCTTGTGGCCTCTCCCTCTAGTTTGAACTAGCTCATCTAATTTGTGGTAGATGGTACACTTAGATCCTCTAATGTCATGGGGTCTTATAGTTGTAGAGTCTCATATAGGACATCATAAAGTGCTCCCCTAATCATGGACCCCCATATCTCATCCTCATCCTCATATACACCTATAAAATCCCACCAAATGGATATTAGATCATTGTCATATCTCATAATATCTATCTATCTACCAAACAACAACTTAAGCAATAAATTAATCATACTTTTTATTACCTATCTCTGTCTTAGCTCTTATGGTCTCACCATCCACATGACTACCTAGTATAGTCTCCCCATCTATGCAACCTCCTAGTACATCCTCTATAAGTCATCTCCTTAGCTCAAACCTAGTTGTCATGGTTCATTTTTATCTATCTGATTAGTTTGTTATCCTCTCCTCTTACTCCTCTACTAAATCACCATGGATGATGATGGTATTCACTCTCTCCTCCTACCTTAGTCACTAATGTGTCCTTTAAGGCCATAGCTCATCTCTCTATGGAGATGATGGTGGTACATTTGGTACCTCCACCCCTACCTCTACCTCCTCTTGTTCTTCCCCTCATTGTACTCAACTAGTACATGGTCACTCTTAGTTTATCCTCAATGTTAGTCTCACTATCAGTGGTCTGATTCTCCTCTTCTCTTGTATCTCTATCACATGCCAAGTCCACTACTCGAGTATGAGTGTCAGTGTCATTAGATGAGCTAGACCCATTTACCCTAGCACTTATGCAACTATATGTGATTCTCTCCACCATATATAGTACCTTATCACCTCTCTCCTCTCTAGCATTGGTCTAATTATGTGCTATCTCTCCCAAGTCACTAGCTACTCATATCATCACCACACTATGTTAGTGTATCTCACCATCTGTAGCACTGGAAAATGGAGCACAACCCATGCTACCTAGTCCTTCCTCCATCTCCTCACCTAAGGTAACCTATTATTGACTATATGGGGTAACCTAGCCAATTGATTCATAGGAAATATCTCATATATCCATGATGTTAGTAGTATGATCAGTCACATGGTCTTATGTCCTCTGACCCACATCTCAAATAGATCATGAACAAGCTAGACCTAGATGATAGAGCCTAGATCATATAACACTCCATCCTCCAACATTATCTTGCTCAAGGCTATCATGTATAGTGGTATCTTGCCATTTAACTTATGACAAAGTACTCACTGTGTCACAAGGCCTATCACAACATTATAGAGATCTCGAATCTATGATATATACACATCATCCATACTCACTCTCCACACCAACAATATTTTCTCTAAGCCTATAGCCCACATGGATAAAGATATCCTCTCTTTTATGCTATTTGGTATCCCTATAATCACTAGTGATCATACTATGGGTAGTCCAAGGATGGCATAAACATCTTCTTGTGTGATATCCACCTATATCACATCCCTATCCACCTCCCATATGAATGTGTTGGTTATCCATTCCCAACAACCAAGGAACATGACTGACACATCCACACTCAAGAAGATCCTACACATATCCACTATACGTCCTAGACCTATGGCTACTAGTCTAGCTCTATCTCTATCTATTAACCTCTCTAACAAATATGGCAACCACAATATGTATAGTGATATCTAGAACTATCTCCATCTCTACAATCAAGAAACACCAAAAGATGTATTAGTTTCTCCATGTCATGTATAATCACAATACATTATTTATACATTCTATATTTAATAAAAAACAAGTATACTCTATTCATTTTTATCCCATTTTGGTCCTTCTTACCCTTATTTGGTCAGTTCAAGCCATTCTAGGCCTCTTTCAACTTTTTGCACATTTTTTTGTGCTTATTTGGTCTCCTTGGTCAACCTAGTTTGACCCAAAAATTCCCTATTTTTGTCTTATTTTATCCTAAATTTCTTATTTTTCCTCTTATCTTCTTTTCCCCAGTGTTCAAGTTCCATTTTGGCCCTTATGGACTAACTAGACACTTTTTCACTTTGTTGAGCTGGTAGAATACACTAGGTTAACTTACACCTACTAGGTCAACCATATGGGTTTTCACCCTAATTCAACCTACTAGGTCAACCTAGTTGACCTAGTAGGTTCAGTGTGCCAACCTATTGTATTTTGCTAAAAAAATGTCTTTTTCTTACTTTCTCCTTATTTCCTTCTAACCCATTTCCCTTCTTCCTGTCTACTACCCTTAGAACCTAATTTTTTTAATTTTTGATATGTATAAATGCTTAAAATAAAAATTTACTCAAAATTCACTTAAGTCAATGTAAATTTCAAAAACTGGTTTGAGATTCTTGGTTACATACCTGTAGTGCACTGACCTCACTCTTGGGGTTCTCTCTCACCTAGCCTATTGTTCCCTCACCATCCTAGATTTTTTAATCTCTTGATCTCTTTTTCTCCTTTTGTACAAATCAAAATAACAAAATTATTTCTCTTTTTCCCATTTAAACCCACTTTTTCAAAATTAAAATTCTCAATTATTTTTCTTCAGATTCCTTGTTTTGCTCATATTTTTTTTCTATTCATCCATTTTGAAAACCATAAAATGCATTGGATTTGTGATGACATAGTGATTATTTTCCATTATCATATGCCTATCTTCCAAAAATTTTAATTTTTGGATATTTTTTGCACTAACTTCTATAGGTTCACTTAGTGTGGTTTACATTGGATGCCTTCACTTTCTTATAGTCTTCTTCTTTATCTATAGTACTAAAATAAGATAAAGGTATGAATTTTTCAATTCAGTCCTTTAATTTATGTTATTCACTTCCTACTACACCATACTTATCATCATTATGTGTTATGCACCATCTTGTGTTGCACTTATGCGACACATGATGAGCTTTACCTAGGGCATATGTATACACAGTATTTTCAAACTTTTATTGATTAATGACACTTCATATCTTATAGGAACCTATCGAGTCTCAATCTCTCTGAGTGCATGTCTTAAGGGGTGCATCCAAAAAGGGGTGGGAAAAACATTAGTGTTTCATAATATTATTATTTCTTTTGCCACTTGTTATCTACACATGAGCTCCTTAAAACCATGAAACCTAGGCTTGTTATTCTCTTTCCTATCCATTTCAATCATTATCATGATTTGTTCCTTCATTTCTTACCTTCTTACCCTTTTTACTTGATCAGTATACTAGGTCGACCTAGTCAACCTAGTATATTTTGGGGACATCTTTGTTATTTAACTTGTTAGCATCCTGATTGACCTAACACAGACTTTAGGCATTATCTTAAGAATGTACTAGGTTTACCCAATCAACCTAATATAGCTGACATGTCTGAATGCTTTTTAGGCAATATACTACTATATATAAAAGGTTATTTCCCACCATTTATAAGAATAGAAGATTAAAGTGAATAAGTGAAAATGAACATTTGTTTATTGAACATTCTACTTGAGGAATAAAGCTTTGGGGTTCAATACTTTCATTGGATCTTAATCTTGTCTTGTGGATAAGTATTTCAGATTCTTAGGCAATTCATGTAGCTTATAGCTAATTTATCTTAGTTATCCTTACAAACCACAACAATCTCTTGCAAAGCACCTTGGCCAAAGGAGAGGTTGAGACATGGTAGGTTCATATTTAAAGGTAAGTATTCCTAACTTCATTTATCCTTTGTAAGAGTAGATAGATAATGTAGTATGTATTATTCTCTTCCATGTACTAGGATTCTATATACATTAACATCAGTATATGTCTCTTATACATGTTTAGTTTAGTTGTTATTTATTTTTTATTTTAACCCCCATTTTATTCCAAAAGCTTTGGTGCACACTAGATTAGTTTACTTTTCTTGTTATTATAATAATTTACTTTTATTTTTATTAGCATAATTGAATATCAAATCATAGATATCTTTTAGGGTTATTGTGCAATTGTGTTAGACTGTAGCCTTTAGAACCCTTCCTAGCATGATGTGTTATGAAAAATGATACAAGTGATCCCCTAATCAGGTTTAGAAGATCCCCATATTGGTCATGCTCCCACATAACAAGTATATACAAAATCATAAGTGTAGGTGTGCTCTATCTTATTTGATCCAAGATTAATTCATTATGCATCGTGCAATTAAAATTGCATAAAAATTATATGTGTTATTTATAATGTTTGGATTATTATCTCATGCTCCAATAAAAATTATGACATATTTAACTCTTCATGTACCTTCCATGAATGTTTTCACACTTCAAAACACCATGATTGCAGTTGGAAGCTTATTCAGAGTTGACTATGTGTTGCATATGGCTATGTCTTTGATCAATAGTTGATCTTGAGAGACCTATATTAGAAATAAGGTCATTAATATGACATGAAAATATGAATCATATCATATCACATGAACCATTGTAGAGAAATAAACCTTTTTCAAGTGGCAAAATCTCGTTGCTAATCCACTAGTGACATATTCCTATAATTTAAAGTATTTGACCCAAAAAATCACTTAAAACCATGAAAAAAAACATGTTAAACATTATATAATTAATTTAACATCCTTTGGAATCAAATTAATTTATTTGTTTATATTAACTAGGTCAAATAGGAACAAAACCTATTGGGTGTGGGAAACAACAAGCAGAAATAGATAGTCAACTTTGTAATAAAGGTTCATAAATTATAGTAAACCATTATTCCAAATACAAACATGAAAATTAATTTAAAAAAAAAATTACTACCTACCACCAAGATAATTTGACCTAGAAGTCCTCCTACTGGTCGTACCATCAAAATACCTATTGACCAGTTTTGATTACCTAGTGGAGTAATGGAGAGATAGAATGCCTTTGGTACAGTTTTATCACTTAAAAGTATATTAATCATTTAAATGGAGTTATGGAACTTAAGTGTCACTTCTTAATCTTCTCTCATGTGCCACTCTCTGCCATAGGCCATACAACTTCAATAACTCTTCCTTTCTCGCTTTTTTTTCTTTATTTTCAGTTAGGAAACTACAATATTCTATTAGTACTAACATTAATAACAAGTAATATTATATTTAATAATATTATTGACATTAAAAATGAGTTTATAACACTTATTTACCTAATAAAATTGTAACACCCTCATTAATGACCCATATATGACCCTTAAGTGACATAGAATGACACAAGGACCAAATGTAACATATTAAAACACATCAAAAGGACTATTACACACATCATGACATTATTATATACCCATATATAAAAAAATTTACTATAGGGGGTTGACTCATTTTGACGTGTGGTAAAAAATTATCAACATTTTTATCAATTTCCAAAGGGTGGTATGCTTGTTATGCCAAGACTAGTAACCTAAGCTTGTACATTAGGCCATGGAGTTATCTATACACTAATTTTGCACACAGTTTTAGTTTTACACATAAAAAACATAAGGAAAACACACAAAAAACAAGACACACCTAAAAAAAACACTTGTTCAACTAGAACACTTATGGAACACAACACACACAACTGAAACTAAACTCACACATAACCTAATATTTACAAGACTAACCTTAATTTCTTCAATATAAAGGGTTTAAATTTACCCCATTCATCGGGATATATAGTTATTCTCCATTCATCCTTGCTAATTGGAAAGAGTTATTTTTTTTACTTGATGATGACATATGGTCCACTCTATAAAGTGTCAAATTGGGTATCTCTCCTTGGGTTTTCTCTATATTCATCCCATTTCAATACTATATCACCTTCTTGGAATGTTCTTGGAGTTTAATTATTTTTAGATTACCTCTTCATTAGTATTTATTGATGTTCTATGGCTTGATGAGCCTTAACTCTAGTCTCTTGTAACTCCATTAACTATGTCAATCACACCTTAATTGGAGTGTTCTCAAGCAACTCTAGTTGATGTGCCAACTCCAAGGTAGGTATCTCTTATTATATGGACAACCTAGCCTCCCTTCCATACACAATAACAAAATTAGAATTTCCTATTGACCTCTTGGGGGTTATTCTATCAGCCCATAGGGTTGTCTGTAATTTAGTGTGTCAAGCCCTTTGATTATCCTCCAAAGTTTTCTTGATATTTATTGATCAGATTCTTATTAGTGGATTCATCCAACCCATTACCTTGGGGGTAATAGTTGGATGAATTGATTAATTACATGCCATTATTTTTCCTAATAAACTATCCTAACACCTATAAAAGTAAGTGTATTATCTGAAAGGATAGTGTAAGGAGTGCCAAACCTTTTTATGATACTTTCATAGAAATCTAGGATAGAATTCTCATTATCTTCCTTCAATACCACTACCTCAACCCACCTTGTGAAGTAGTTAGTTTCTATGAGTATCCATTTATGACCAGCACTTGATGGTGGTTTTATCATGCCAATGAAATCAAGACCCCATTGCATTAAAGGTTGATCTAATTGGATAGGCCTCAAAGGGAGAACTACAACCTTCTATTTTCATACAAATAAAGCACATTATACACACCTTCTTACCCAAGCATAGAAGCCATTAAAGAGGATAGGCCAATAATATCTGACCCTCATGATCTTGGAAACTATCATTCTTTGGGAAGAAATGACCTCTTGGTGTTCCATCATGGAATTTTTTTAGCAAAATTCCAAACTAATAATTTTCAATGCATCTCAATAACACACCATTAGTGTCTCTTCTATAAATCACACCATCTATAAGCTAATAAGGAAAATATTGAAATCTAAAGTACCTCCTTTGGGATCTAATCATACCATTAGGATAATCACCACTTTGAAGAAATTTGATAACATCTTATGCCCAACATTGTAGAGGTAAAGAACCAACTTGTTGGGAGTAACCATGATTGACTAAAGCCTCTTCTCTTAACTCATGGAGATCTAAAGCTATATTTTCACAAAGTAATTTACCCCTTATAAACTTTCTCACTTTGATAGAAACATCATAGTCCATTACCTTAGTAATCCACCTTTCCCTCTTCTCACTAAGGTCCTTTCTCAAATCAAACTCTTTGGTAATAGGATGGGAAACTATAACATGAATCCTATTGTTTGAAACCATATGCCTAGACATATTTAGTACTCTTACAACATAAAGTACTTGTTTCTCCATAAATGTGTACTTGAATTCATAATATTCCAAACCTTGACTAAAGAATTCAATTGGTTGTTCTACACCTTTATCATTCTTTTGCATTATCATAGCTAAGATAGTATCAAGGTTAGTAAATGAATACAACATGAAGTATTTATCAAAATTAGGGTTTACAAGGGTAGAATCTTGTGTAATTTCTTTCTTAATGGCCTCAAAACTAATCTTACCTTCTTTAGTCAAATAAAATACTTGGTAATTCTTGAGCATGGTTGTAATAGGTTTCACCAAAGATACAAAACCAGGTATGAACCTCCTTAAAAAATTTATCTTGGCTAAGAAAATTTGGAGAATTTTTTTATACAGTAGAAATGATAAGTCTAGAATAGCCTTTATTATTTCAAGATCAATATTCAAATCAAACTTATAAATAATATGTCATGTAGGCCAATTTTGGCCAACATACCAAGCTTCTACCTTTATAGATCATCTAAGCAGAGTTCTTGATAGACCAAATGATCAAATGACATGAGCAAAGTTTTAGATGGAATGAGTAGACCAAAGTCTTGGAAAGAGGTCAAATATTGTAATGTGAAAAAGACTAGCAAGTTCCCATGGTGATCATGACCTTCACATACATAAATTAGGTTTCACAAATCTCAAAAAACTCATTTTAAGCCTTGAAAGTTCTCACACAAGTCTAAATGAACCAGACCATCATGGCACATCACATAGAAATAAATGCGTTAGTTTTATCATGAATTAATAAGTTCACTTAGAAATACTCTCATCCCAAAGGATCACATGGATATGGTTTTCTTCATGCCTTGATCATCCTCTAAAAATATTGTTAGAAATATTGTCATTGATGTCAAAGGTTTAGCATTATTGGTGATAAAGGCCCCATTGCATTTAATGTTGTTGGTGATAGATATATCTTGGCTAATATGAGTTAATATTTATTTAATATTAATGAATATATTTTTGGTTGCATATGAGACAAAAGAAGGGCCCATGGAGAAGTCAAAGAGCCACGGGCTAAAGACAAAAGAAGGATGGGACACATTTTCCCATGAAGAGTCATCTTGGGGAATACCAGGAGTCACCAAGTGAAGACAAAAGAGTAAAGGTGAAATTTCTCATGAAGGGACACTTTGAGGAATATAAAGAGTCACCAAAGATAAGGAAAAAAGTGGGAAGGACGTTTTTGGTCATGAAGGGTCACCACATGACTTTTCAAAGGCTTGAATATGAAGGGTCATCCAAGATTGGTGCCATTTTCCATGAGGATTGAAGGGTCAGAAAGGGGGAAGGCCAAAGGTAATTTGGAAAGCTATAAATAAATGCTTGAGTAGCCATTTGTAATATGAGAAAAAGAGAGGTTGATTTGATATTGTAATATCTAGCTTAGAAGAGCAATTGTGAGAGATGAATATGATTTGTATTTGTTATATCTAGCTTAGAAGAGCAAAAGTGAGAGAGAGGAAGGAGATGTTGTATTGATCTATCATTTTTTTGAGATAGAAACATTAAGAGATATGTGTGTGGTATACACAAAGGGGTTGGTGCTCCTGTGGGTTGGTGCTCACGAATTGTTGTTGGGTTGATGCTCAGCAAAGGGGTTGGTGCTCATGAATTGTTGTTGGGTTGGTGCTCAGCAAAGGGGTTGGTGCTCCTGTGGGTTGGTGCTCATGAATAGGTGTTGGGTTGGTGCTCGGCAAAGGGGTTTGAAGCTCTTGTGGGTTGGTGCTCACAAATTGTAGCTGAGGTTGGTACTTGGCAAAGGGGTATGGTGCTCTTGTGGGTTTGTTCTCATGAATATATTTGAGATTGATTCTCCATGGTTTTTCCCACATAGGGTTTCCATTTTATATCTGGTGTCTCTCTCTATCTTGTGTGATGTTTATTGTTTGAGTTCTATTGCATATCTTAAATGTTTGATTAACTGGAATTTGGTTAAAGGAAAGATTTATAAGATATATGATATATTAATTCACCCCTCCTCTTAGTATATTTCATGCTTAGCAATTGGTATCAAAGTAGGTTCCTCCTTGAAAAGTTTTACAACTTGAAGGTAGATCGAGAAAGCACGATGGCTAGGTCACAGGAAGGATTTTCTACAAATAAGGCACCTTTGTTTGATGGGATGAATTATGATTTTTGGAGCATTAGAATGAAGGTTTATTTGATGGCCCTTGGATTTGACATATGGAAATCAGTGTGGAGGAATATGAAGAGCCACAGACATCTATAATTACTCTAGTAGAAAAGAAGGCAAGTGAATGTAATGCTAAAGCTTTAAATCCTATTTTATGTGGTTTATGTGAATCTGAATTTGTTAAAGCTATGCAATGTAAATCTACTCATGAAACTTGGGTAAAACTTGAGAATATTTACAAAGGTGATGGAAAGGTCTAGCAAGCTAAGTTGTAGACTTTTAGAAGGTAGTTTGAAAGTATGAAGATGGAAGAAGAAAAAGATATAGAAAGTTATCTCTTATGAGTTGATCAGATAGTAAATCAGATTCAAGGTCTTGGAGAAACATTGGAAGAGTCAACAATCGTGAAAAAGGTTTTGAGATCTCTACCAATGAGATATGATGCAAAGTTTTTGGCAATCGAGGAGATGAAGAATTTAGCCAAGCTAAAGAAGGATGAGCTTCATGGTATTCTCACGGCATATGAGATGTGGATAGAACAAGATAAACCTTCAAAAAGAGAAGTGGCTTTCAAGACATCAAAGGAGAAAGCTAAGATTCAAGAATCAAGTGATAGTTTCAGTGATGATGAAGATGACAACGAAGCACTTTTAATTCGCAGGCTAAAAAGAGGAATAGGTAAATATCAAGGAAAATTACCTTTTAAATGTTTTAATTGTGGAAAGATTGGACATTTTTCAGCTAGATGCCCAGATAAGGTTAATGATGAAGATGAAGAAAGCCCTACATACAAGAAGAATTTCAAAGGCAAATCCAAGAAGGGATTCAAGAAGAAAAGCCTGTATTCTAAGGATCCTAGCTCAGTTGAAGATAGTGGAGTCAGTGATTTAGAAGAAGAAGAGATTCTATTCATGGCCATACATGAAGATGATCAAGAAGAAGAAGAGGATGAGGTTGAATTAGATATGGAAGGAGTACTCAATTGTGCACTAGAAGAGTTAGAAGTTGTTCAAATGAAGAATCGAAGATTAAAGCACCATATCGAGAAAAACGAACAAGAGTCAAAGAAAATGATTGAAGATATACAAGCACACTTTGAAGAAGCCAAGAAGAATGAAGAAGATCTCAAAGCATAGTTGGAAATAGCAAGAAAATATTGTGAAAGGTATGTTATTGAAATTGCCTCTTTAAAAGAAGATATTCAGAAAGCAGTCAATGATAAAGTAGTTAGTGATTCAAAATTTGAGGATAGCACTAACATACTGAATAAGATATTGGAAAGTTAAAAATCATATTCAGATAAGACTGAGATCAGTTTTGAAAAGAAAAAGAGCTATGTTGAAGCTCTTACACAAGAGGAAACAAAAAGGAGAGAAGTAAAGAATATAGAGGACATTCCCAATAGAGAAGGCTAGAAGGAATAAAGCTATAAAAGGCAATCAAGTCAGAGATATACAGATAGGTCTTAATGGCTATTATTTTTATTGTAATGGATATGGTCACAAGAAATTAGAATGTAGAAAAAAGAGATAACAATTTTATAAATAAGGAGAAAGA
This sequence comes from Torreya grandis, assembly GCA_037957365.1. Lineage (NCBI taxonomy): Eukaryota > Viridiplantae > Streptophyta > Pinopsida > Cupressales > Taxaceae > Torreya > Torreya grandis. Next base: position 956,214 of record JARHVA010003527.1, read on the forward strand.
AAGTCAAGTAGAGTCAAGCAAAAGCCACAACTCTTTTGCTCCTCTATCCAGCTTTGATGAAGAGACCATAGTATGCTACAAGTGCAACAACTTCAGACACATAGCTTGGTATTGTAGAAGCATGTTCGAATCAGTCAAGAAGGATTAGAGTTTCAAAGCTCCATCCATCAAGAATAAGAATTAGAGTGTCAAAGGTCCATTCATCAAGGAGAAGGTTCAGACATGTACATGGCAGAAGAAACAGCATGAAGATTCTATGATGGTGCAGATAGCTCTACATGTAGGAGGTAAAGATCAGCCATGGTTAATTGATAGTGGATGTTCAAGGCATATGATAGGAGATAAAAGTAAATTCATATCTCTAAAGAAGATCAATGGTGGTACAGTGAGATTCAAAGATAAAACCACTTCCAGGATAGCTAGAAAAGGTACTTTGAGTTTGGATTATGGTAGAACTAAGACTAAAAATGTTTTTTATGTAAAGTTATTAAGCATAATCTATTGAGTGTTAGTCAAATATGTGATCAAGGATACACATTAAGGTTTCATGCTAAAGGTTATGAGATTAAAAGAAAAGATTTAAATGAGTTAATTGCAGATGCTCAAAGGATAGGAAATAATGTATATGTTTTGTCAGATATCTTCTCAAAGGCATGATCAAAGGATACATTCAAAGATCAGCAAGAGGAGTTGGGAGTAATTTCTATTACTTCATGCCATTTATGTTCAACATCAAGTGAGGGGGAGCTAAGTGTTAGCTCTAGGTAGGCCCTTTGCCATTGATGTCAAAGGGGGAGAATAACATGTATAGGTATAGGTGCAAAAAATAGGTACAGAGAACAAGTACAGGTTGTTATAGTAAGGGGGAGTTACTGTATGTTTTTAGATGACGGTATGTGTAGGTGGTAGGATGTGGCAATTTCAGGATTGAGGTTGCCATCAATGAAAAAGGGGGAGATTGTTGGAAATATTGTCATTGATGTCAAAGGTTTAGCATTATTGGTGATAAAGGCCCCATTGCATTTAATGTTGTTGGTAATAAATATATCTTGGCTAATATGAGTTAATATTTATTTAATATTAATGAATATATTTTTGGTTGCATATGAGACAAAAGAAGGGCCCATGGAGAAGTCGAAGAGCCACGAGATAAAGATAAAAGAAGGATGGGATGCATTTTCCCATGAAGAGTCATCTTGGGGAATACCAAGAGTCATCAAGTGAAGACAAAAGAGTAAAGGCGCAATTTCTCATGAAGGGACACTTTGAGGAATACGAAGAGTCACCAAAGATAAGGAAAAAAGTGGGAAGGACGTTTTTGGTCATGGTCACCAAATGACTTTTCAAAGGCTTGAATATGAAGGGTCATCCAAGACTGGTGCCATTTTCCATGAGGATTAAAGGGTCACAAAGGGGGAAGGCCAAAGGTCATTTGGAAAGATATAAATAAAGGCTTGAGTAACCATTTGTAATATGAGAAAAAGAGAGGTTTATTTGATATTGTAATATCTATCTTAAAAGAGCAATTGTGAGAGATGAATATGATTTGTATTCGTTATATCTAGATTAGAAGAGCAAAAGTGAGAGAGAGGAAGGAGATGTTGTATTGATCTATCATTTGTTGAGATAGCAACATTGAGAGATAGGTGTGTGGTATACACAAAGGGGTTGGTGCTCCTGTGGGTTGGTGCTCACGAATTGTTGTTGGGTTGGTGCTCGGCAAAGGGGTTGGTGCTCCTATGGGTTGGTGCTCATGAATTTTTGTTGTTTTGGTGCTCAGAAAAGAGGTTGGTGCTCTTGTGGGTTGGTGCTCATGAATAGGTGCTAGGTTGGTGCTCGGCAAAGGGGTTTGAAGCTCTTGTGGGTTGGTGCTCACAAATTGTAGCTGAAGTTGGTACTTGGCAAAGGGATATGGTGCTCCTGTGGGTTTTTTCTCATGAATATATTTGTGATTGATTCTCCATGGTTTTTTCCACATTGGGTTTCCATGTTACATCTGGTGTCTCTCTCTATCTTTTGTGATGTTTATTGTTTGATTTTTATTGCATATCTTGAATGTTTGATTAAGTGGAATTTGGTTAAAGGAAATATTTATAAGATATATGACATACTGATTCACCCCCCCCTCTCAGTATATTTCATGCTTAACAAATATCATGTCTTGATGAACTTCATATCTCAAAATATAAAGCTTCAAATTTAGACTTGTATAGTGAAATGTGTGTGAGAATGTCAAGTTAAAGCTATAGTAATTAACTATTGGGATTTAAAAATACTTAAACATGCATGAGGATATCAATTTTAATATTTGTGAAATATTTATTTTAATTCAAATGATTGAATATCAATGGTTATTATTTAATCATACTATGAAGATCAACAGTGCACATCGACTCATAGTGTTAGTGAGTCTTGAAGATCAAATGGTGTGCATTTAATCATACATCAAAGATCAATAGTGATCAATTCAAAAGGTCAAAGGATATCTAGGTGAAATTAAAAGTGATAAGTGTCTAAATCTTGAGAGATAAGATCAAATATATTAGTGAGCAACAATTGATAGTGTCAATAGGCCCAAGTAGATCAATGATGCACAATCCATCATGTAAAGAAGATCAATGATGAACAATGAATCAAAAGGTCAATAAATATCAAAGATAAATGCATAGGTGAAAAGTGTCTTAACTATCTTAGATGGGTATAATATCTATGGCTCACATTCAATAAAATTAAGAAATATCAATGGTGCAGGTGTAAGCCAAGAATCTAGATCTAATGGTGTGAAAGAAAGTTGATCGACCGTCAATATCAAAATTTGAAGACATGAGACTTCAATTAGAGGTCAAAACATAGCTTAAATTTGAACTATAGTGGATTTTTAGGGATCAAAGGTTTCTGTTAGAGATTGATCAAAAACATAAAGTAGACAACCATATAGTTATGATGCTTAAAATTAAGTTCTATCACCATTAAAGTTTGGTCCTGACCTCTAATTTGAATAAGTTGAAATTGTAGAGCCCATATTTTGGGGTGGCATAATTGTTATAACATTATAATCATTACTCTTTCAATAAGATCTATGCAAATAATGAGTTATTAACTTCCTTAGGGTTTAAAGGTAGAATAGGTCTATTTTATACCTAATAAAGATCAAGAACAAGGTTATGTATTCTACAAGTATTCATCAATATAATAGATATATGAAAACCAATAAATGAGAATTGTTTTCATTTTATAGTGAGACCTAGGCTCAGATATTGAATTAGGGAAAAATATGAATAGTTATAAATGTCTCATATTTAACATAGCTATGGCCTCAACAAGTAGATACCTATAGTCACTAAAAGTAGACATAAGCATGGCTCTATCAGATTTAAAATATGAGGACATTGTCCTTATAACAAAGCCAAGTGAAAGGTGGTGTGGAAGTTCAAGGAGAAATTTTAGGGATTAGAGAAAGTAGTTGGAGCATTAATATATTTTTAGGGTGTCTAAAGATTTTCCTCCATAATAAAATCATGACTCATCATCTAAAGATCACACTCTTATCTTCTAGTGCATATTTCTTATCCAATGAGAAAAATTTGAAGACTATTGGAGCTAATGTACGCTATTTTGTCTATGATGCATTAACCTTGATTTGATCAAAAGATGGCAGAGAATTCCTTGAAAGGTGGTATCTCATTTAATGATCTCAAATGGTGTACACCCCCTCTCTTTCTCTCCCATTTCTCAATATCACCCCACTCTTTCACTTTGTAAAGCTCTCTTTCAAATTTTAGACTCTTAGAAGGACTATTTGATATATTTCAAGATATTCTTCTCTTTATTAATAAAAACCATATAAATAATTTGTAAGAAGTAATTATTGATGTAATGAAGACTTTACTTACATATCTCTAGCCTTGGATCAGTGTTTAGTGAGTTATGCATAATGGCATTGTGTGAAGGAGAATCTTCCTCATCTATTATCCTCCTTTCTGACCTCTTTTAGGGTGTTTTCAAGTTGTCTACAAGTTTGGATTAGTGTTCATTATACCATTGATTCAAGTTCTTAATGAATCTTAGAAATCCTCTTTGTTTTCATTAATTATTTCCTAAAGCTAGTCTATGAAACACTTATGAATTATCTTGATTTTAAGGTTGTGTGAGTTAGTATTATCTTCTACAGATCTAATGTGAGTTAAATATTATGGGAGTCTTCCATTTTTATTTGGTGTATCACCTTGTTAAATTTTTTAAGAGCCCTTTCCCCCTTCTAACCCTTTTCCATGTGAAAGCATTAGTTTAGGTGATCCATGAAGAGGAACTTGGTTTTCTCTAGAGGTTCAACCCCACCATAGGTTACCCATAGCTTGGGGTTGTCCAAATTTTATGAATAGGAGTGAAGGATCCCAAATAAATCTTACACAAGGGTGAAATTTCATGTCATAATAGTTTTTGGCACACCCATTGCGACTTATTACATTGTTTACTTGTGAATATTTTTGGTGTTATCTTCATCTAATTAACCTTTGGAGGTAAGTGTTTAAACATCAATGGTGACTCTAAGCATCTATTAGATAGTTTAAGCAACCTAAATAAGTGCATAATCATCATAATTTGGTATATGCAATCAACCATATTTTGATCAATATGTTTATTTTCTACCTCAACATCACACTTATCAAGAAAATAATGTTTATGTACTCCCCCAAGTGGCCCTCAAAGATCCTATCAAAATTATCATGGACTTTGTCCTCCTCCCACCCCTACATATGACCAAGGTTAAACTCCTTTGCATTTAAATCAATCTTCTAATTTCCCTTATCCAGACTAGGCTTATCCTATTACATCCTTGTCAAGAGTCAAGAAAGCATTATCAATTTATATTTAGTTGATAAGGGAGATTGGCAAGGGTTTGGAGTTTTCTCCAGTCATCCCTATCTATATTTTATAAAATGAAAGGAGTGTTCTTCAATTTGTCAAGAATACATGGTTACTTTGTGAGGGTAAACAATGGTCATCTTATGGGAATAAGTACTTATCAATTATGAGAAGCATGATCCAAAATGAAAATGGTGTGTTGATATATTATGAAGATTAGAGGCTCATTTGGATCAGTCTTATGTTCCCTCTCCCCTCCAAGATCCTCAATCTCAACCTTTAAGAGTTCTTGAGCAGCCCCCTCGTCAGCCTTGTCAAAGTCCATCCTTATCAAAACTCAAAGAGGTAATACTAAACCAAGATAGAACAATCATGAAAATAAATTAGGGGATTAAACTTGGTCAAAAATTCCCCATTCATGCCATGGAGGGGATAAGGATATTTATGGATGAGTTTTGGAAGGTGTGGGCATACATTTAAGGTTGGGTATTATCCATTGAAAAAGTGTTTGAGAAGAAGGAGAAAGAGTATGTCAAACTTGAGGTAAGTAGTTTTCACTCTCCCACCCCTATGCTCATTCCCACTCAGGAACATGAATCCATTCCATCATGGATCTCTTCTAACATATTTGAACCTAGATATGCATGTCCCTCACTTGTGAGACCACCTTATCCTATAACCATTTAAAATAAATAAAATGTTTTTGTTTCCTAATCATTTCAATCATGGAAATCAATTTAGAAGGGAATAAATAAGAAGGAAGAAGCGTTGGTTGCAGAGGTCCAAACACTAGTTGAAGAGCCACCAAAGAAGCCATTCAAAGTCCGTAGTTATAAGTATACTCTCTTAAGTTGCAAGTAAGGTGAACTTCTTCACCCTCCCACCATATCCCTCTTAGAGGAAAACCCTATTCTATAAAGGATAGAGGAGGAGCTTGTAGTCATAAGTGAACCTGAAGAGGACAACACAAGTGTATATGATGAGGAGATCATGATAGGAAGCCCACTTCATAGGGGAAAGCATGTTTTAGATTTCAAATTATAGGATATTGATTAAAATAAAGAGGAAGACATTCATAAACCTATTATGGAGTTCAAGGTTAGATCAAGCAACTTAGAAGATCAATGGCATAATTTGTGCTCTACTTTCTTGAGTGAAATAGAACAACTTAGTGTTGAAAACTTGCTTGAAGAGGACAATCCTCAAGATTAAACTGGGGTAGACCTTGAATGTAATAATAAAGTTCCATTATGCATATATGAAGAAGAGGATCAAAACTAAGTGCTTTAGGTTGGTCCACATCAAGATGAGGTGTCTGTTGAAGATAACCCTGATATGTTGGAGCTAGAGGGAAGAAAATCAAACCTTGAGAAAGATAAATGCGATGTCTCAAACCTTGGAAGGTCAAATCAACCCTCATTTATATTTTAAGAATAAGATTAAATCTTGAGTGAGGTTGATGAAAGAGACATCTCAAATTCACAAGAGATGCAGTTTGAGAAGCATACTAGTGAATATCGTAAAGAGTTATGACAGTGGTTCAATGCTATAACCAAAGATTTTGAAGAGGCTAAGATATATGTCCTTATTATAAGAACCCATGAACATGCTAATCTAAGAATGATCAGTCTTAATTTTCATAAGGACAAGGGGGAAAGATATGGTCTTTTTGAACCACCAAATGAGCCAAGTGTAGTTGCTCCCAAGAGCCTTAATGAAGTCTTCATACAAGGCTCTCTAAAGGGTGATGAGAAACATCAAACAAGTGCTCCTATAGTCCAACATGAACCAAGATTGGAACACTTGGACCAGTATGTCTACATTAGATACATGTTTCTTCTATTTCATCCATTGGAGAGCACCTAAAAAGGATTTGCCATCAAGCTTCTTGGTTTACCATTTTTGGTACCTCCAAAGCAAGGTATTTTTCATCTTGGTTTGTTACAAGTGAATGATATTCAAATTTTTTCATTTGACCCAAGAGGGAAATACTTATAAATTTCGACCTTGTATATATTAGAGTAGATTTAATGCACATTTTTTTAGTAAGTTATCTATTTTTTATTTCCTCCAAGTGCCTACATGAACTTATCTTTGTTTTCCTTAGTTGTCCTTATTTATTCAAGAGGAGTTATCTAGAGGGGAAGCCTTATATTATTTCATGTTAGCTAAGATAAAAGAAAGGAGACTCCAAGCCCAATAGATTAGAAAATATAAATGGTTTGGGTTCTCAAGCATAGAAAACATGCTTCCCTATGAATCACCAAATATGTTAGCTAATTTTATCCCACATACCAATCTTATGCCTAGATAGTTCAGCTGAGTAGAGTTCATAGTTGACCAAATGATCAAATGACATGAGTAGAGTTTTAGATGGAATGATTAGACCAAAGGATTAGAAAGAGGTCAAGGATTACAAAATGAAAATGACTAGAAGGTTCCCATGGTGATCATGACCTTCATGGAAATAAATAAGGTTTCAAAGATCTTAGAAACTCATTTTAAGCCTTGAAATTTCTTGCACAAGTCTAAATTAACTAGACCATCATGGCATGCCACAGAAATAAATAAGTCAATTTATTTGTGATTTTAATAAGTTTACCTGGAAAGCCTCTCAACCTAAAGGATCATGTTTACATAGTATTCTTCATGACTTGATCATCCTTTGCAAATTTCATGTCTTGATGATCTTGTTATCTCAAGATATACATCTTCAAAGTTAGACTTGTAGAGTGAAATGTGTGTGGGGATGTCAAGTTAAAGTTATGATAATTAACCATTGGGATTTAAAAATACTTAAATATACATGCAGATGTTAAGTTTAAGATTCATGAAATAGTCATTTGAATTTAAATGATCAAATATCAATTATCAAACTTTAATCATATCATGAATATCATTGGTGCACATTGACTAATAGTGTCAGTGGGTCCTAAAGATCCAATGATGTACATTTGATCATGCATAAAATATCAATGGTGAGCATCAAGTCAAAAATTCAAAGGATCTCTAGGTGAATTTTAAAGTTAAAAATGTCTAAATCTTAGGATCAAAGATCAAATCTAATGGCACATAATAACTATAGTGTTAGTGGCCCTAAGTAGATCAATGGTATATGATCCAACATGAAAAGAAAATCAACAGTGAGTGATGATTTAAAAGGTTAGTGGATCTTGAAGATCAATACATAGGTGAAAAGTGTCTTAATCATGTTAGACGAGCAAAATATCTATGGTTCACATTCATTCATATAGATAAATATTAGTGGTTCACATGTAAGCTGAGAATCTAGATCCAATGGTGCACAAACAAGTTGATTAATGGTCAATAAAAAATTTGAAGACATGAGATTGTGATTTGAGGTCAAAACATAGCTTAAAGTTGAACCAAAGAATATTTTTAGGGATCAAAGGTCGCCATTAGAAATTGATCAAACACATAAAGTAGATAACCATATAGTTAAGATGTCTATGATGAAGTTCTATTGTCATTAAATTTTGGTCTCAACCTCTAGTTTGAAGAATTTGAACTTATAAAGCCTATCTTTTGGGGTTGTATAATTGTTCTACAACTATGATCATTGATATTTAAATAATATGTATGTAAATAATGATTTCTCATCTTATTTAGGTTTCAAAGGTAGAATAGGTGTATTTTATACCTAATAGAGATCAAGAATGAGGATATGTAGTCTATAGGTCTTCATCGATATAATAGCTATATGAAAACCAATAAATGAGATTGGTTTTCAATCTATAGTGATACATATGCTTAGATATTGAAGCGTAGATATGAATAGTTATGAACAAGTGTATCATATTTAACATAGCTATGGCCTTTATAATTAGGTACCTATAGCCACTAAAGTAAAACATAAGCATGGCTCTATTATATTTAGGATATGAATATTTTTCCCATATAATAAATCCAAGTGGAAAATAGAGTGGAAGTTCAAGGAGCAATTTTGGGGATTAGAAAAATCAATTAGATCATTAATAGATTTCATGGTGTCTAAGGGTTCTCCTCCATGGTAAAATCATGACTCATCAAATACAGAACACACTCTTGTCTTTGAGTGCATATTTCTCATCCAATGAAAAGACATTAAAGATTATTGGAGCTAATGTAGGCTATTTTGTTTATGATGCATTAACCCTGATTTGATCAAAATATGGTGTAGTATTCCTTGAAAGGTGGTAGCTCATTTAATGATCTTAGATCATGTGTTCCCTCTCTCTCTCTCTCCCCTTTCTCTATATCACTCCATTATTTCACTTTGTAAAGCTCTCTCTCATATTCTAGACTCTCACAAGGACTCTTTGATCTTGAAGAGTAGGGGACTCTTTGAGATATTACAAGATATTCTCCTCTTGATTAGCCAAAACCTTATCAATCATTTGTAATAATTGCATCTTGATTAAATAAAGACTTTATTTACTTATCTCTTACTTTGAATCACTTTTTAGTGAGTTTTTCATGATGTCATTGTGTGAAGGATAATTTTCCTCATCCACTGTCCTCATTTCTAACCTCTTTTAGGGTGTTTTCAAGCTATCTATAGGTCTAGATTAGTGTTCTTTTTTCCATTGATGCACACTCTTAGTGAGTCTTATAAATCATCTTTATTTGCATTCATTACTTACTAAACCTAGTCTATGAAACACTTATGAATTAGCTTGATTTTGAATTTGTGTGAGCTATTATTATTTTCTATAGATCTAGTGTGGGTTGAAATTTATGGGACTCTTCCATTTTTATTTGGTACATCAACTTATTAAATTTATTAGGATATTTTTCCCCCTTCTATTTATTTTCCCTATGTAAACATTAGTTTAGGTGATACATGAAGAGAAAATTGGCCTTCTCTAGAGGTTCAGCCCCAACATAGGTTACCCATAGCCTAGGGTTGTCCCAATTTTATGACAAGGAATTGAGGAGCTTAAATAAATCTTCCATAAGGGTGAAATTATATGTCATAACATGTCATAAGAGATTACATTTTCCTTATTATTTTCATCATACTCATTAAATATACTTTCTAAGGTCACAAATCCCTCAAGTATCTTATTTTTTCTCTGCTACATAATCTGATCATCAAACTATTCTTGGAGTCTCTTTTGATTTCTTGAGGAAAACTTAGCTTCATTTTGCAAGAAGTATGCAATATGTTTGTTACTATCAAAAACATTCCAAGAAAACTTATTATCAGGTAAGGAATGTTTGACAATGATACTAATGTGATATTTTTTCCCTCCTCTTTTATGGCAGTTGGTGTATCAAATTATGCTCTTATGGCAGCTAGTCTATTAGCATGATTATTTTTCTCCCTTGGGACTGATTGTATGTTGAATGGATTGAATTATTTAATAAAGTCCCATACCCTATTTTTATATGACTTGAGCAAAGGATTATTATCATAAATCATACTCCTAACTTTATGCACAACCAATCCACTATCTCCATATACTTGCAAATTCTTGATTCCATTTCTCCTTGCCCATTGAAGGCCATAAATCAAACCTTCATACTTATCCACATTACAAGTGCAAATAAAATGGAACCTATATGAATCATAGTATTGTACTTTATATTGGGAAACCAAAATAACACCAACTCTTCCAATTTTACTTCTTAATCCATCAAAAAACATTTTCCATATCTCATCATCCTCACCTTCTTCTTTAATAAGTAGAGCTATTGGTATTCCTTCTTCATGTATTGAATACACTCTTAAATAAATTTCCTTAATGAAATAATAAGTGTCATGCTCATAATTATTAGTAATATATTCAGCAAGAAAAAAATGCCTTCAAGCTTGGAAGAGATACCATCATCCACAATAGAATCTTTTTCCTCATTGATTACATAATTCAAATTTGAACTTGTTTCAACATAGAACTCAATGTGAAACATCAAAAGAGCATGAGTTATTATTGTTAAATTTGATCCTTATATTTTATTGAAGTATAATAAGTACAAATCAACTGAGAGATATCCCTCTATCTTGGCTATAAAATCTCTTGAAAGGCAAATTACATAATGAGCAGGAAGGTCTACAACAATAATGTCTATAAGGATGGGAAAACTAGGAAAATCCTAGAGGAAAACCTTCAAGTTTTTGATCAAAACTATTTTATTTTAAGGTTTACCATATAATTGAAGCATTCCTTTTCTATGGGATTCTTATTTTAGGTCCAACTTATCAGATACAACCTTGGGCATGACTGATGTAAAAGCACCACTAAGAACTATGCAATTATGGACTAGTTTATCACCCACTATGAGAGTGAGGTGGAAATGTGGAGGATTAATATATTTGGTATATGTTTAAACAATGGTGTTAGGGGAATTTTTAAGAAAAAAATGACCATGAATTTAAATTTAAGGTGAAATACTAGTAGGGATAGTGGATAGTTATATTTGTAGGAGCTCTTTTTGGCCAAGCATATGAAGGACATCCCAAAGGGAAATGAATGTCTTGGTATTATTTAATTAGTCTAAAATATTTATATCATATATACCTAACTTTTATTGGGTACTTTTATGTAAGGAAGTGCTTGAAACTTTAGGATTTGATTTGTTTTGAGCAATCCTTCCAACATTCTAATTTGGAGGATGTGTAGGATTGTTTGGGACTGTCATGCATAGAGTCATGCCTTGTTGCCTTGTAGGAGGATTGGATAAAATTTTAGAAACATTATTATCACCTCTCAGTTAATTTATCTTGGATATAGTGTTGTATAAAATATAATTTACTTGATTGAGCACAAAAGTGTCCTTAATTAGGAAGTTGGTGAAGATCTCTCCTTAAGTTTATCCACCTTTACTTGTTTGCATCATGACTTCATATTTAACTAATATGGGAGTAGTGTCTCCTCTATGAGAAAATATATATTTATCTCCACCCTCATTGGCATCCATGAACTGGCCTTATTTCTAGTTTTTACCTTGCACCAAGTTACTATGCATCGATACCATCTCTCTTGTGTTGGATGCAGAATTAGGATTGTACACATTGGTAGGCCTATTGAAGTTAGGCTACCCTTGACCTCTTCCTCTCCCATATTATTAACCATATTACCATTTTTATGGATAAATTTTTTTATAGATACCTTTTTGCCTATTGGATTACCTAGTTTGATCCTCTAAGGCTAGGAATCTTGCTCTCCAATCAACGTCATATTTTGCCTTCTTAAGAGCAGTCTTAGTATTGAAATTATAATTAGTAATTTTAGAAATACTTGGAGTGGAAATAATAATATTAGGAATCAAGGGCATATACACTTTAGGAGGTATTTTTATAGCTTGAATGAGGCCATTCTCAGCTCTAATGGTAAGTTCTTGTGCTTCAGGAAGAGTGCAACCACCCATGGATTGAAGCATGATACTAATATTAGTACTAAGGATTATAAAGTATGTAGGAAAGATAAAAATATTAGGTGGTTTCATGGGAGGAGGAAATCTATACCAAGTCTTTTGAAACCTCTCATTTAATTCATGCATTATTTCCTTGGGACCTATTTTGATCGCATTGAGCTGATGTATGAGGGAAGTATGGTCACTTTCATCTTTAAATATTGAATTTATCAACACTCCAAATTCATCCCATGATGTGATGCATCCACTGGGTAAGTTCATATACCAATCAAGTGATTTCCCTCTAAATGACATGTCAATGAGTCTAATTTCAATATTCTCCTTAGTAACATATCTCTGATGTGTTCACTAGTTGTGACATGACTTTCACTATTAAATGTAGGCACACTCTTTATGGAATTAGGAAGAATGTCATTATATGATTGAAGGTGAATTTTATTTATAGTATTAAAGTTAGGAAAGGCATGCTACCCAGCCATTTTTTCTTCAATATCTTCAATTTATTCAATCTCTTCACTTTCTTAGATAGCAAAATCTTCTTGATCTTAAAAGGATAGATTAGGTTGAGGGTATTTGATATGGTATTGATATTAAATATATGTATAAATACCCTTAAGGTAGGGAAACACCATATAATACTCTTTTAGGAAGGAATAACTCCACAATGTCTCTTCGAGGGGACAACCTCCAATATCCTCTTACAATATAAGACTCAATGCTTACTTGATATCTTTACCATGATAATCATCTCCTATACATATATACATCTATCTAAACCATGGATGGGTAACTTTCTAATCCCAATGTAGGCTAACCATTACCCAATATACTACTTCCATAAGTTACTCTATTATCCTAATATATCATACCCATATAACTAACTAAGGGGATGTGTGCCACATGTTGGAATCTCCATCAACCCATATACATTAATATATCATATCCATAGGCACATAACATTACTTCCATCCTTGACATGTTTCATCCTTGAAACATAGGAAGAAACCAAATAATGAGTGTGCTTCAAATCATTGCACACTTGTCTCCAATCTCAATCATCTAGACATCCATATGTGATCTTGGTAGGTGATAGCTCTCTAAGATTGTTTCCAAATTCCCTTGTGCTCTTCTATTTGTATTTATGATCGTAATTATACTACTTTGGTGTCCAATCATAATTATTCCTCTTTTTATTCCATGTACCATATTATGCTATGCTACTCTGATTCCAACCATGACCACAGTAGGTATTATTCCATGCATAGTCATAGTGATTTCCCCATTCATTCCATGTGCCATAGTATTTTTTATTTGGATTCCATGAATATCTATAATTATTGGAATTTTAATTTCCTATATAGATAAAATGATTATTTTTATGACACTTCCTCACCTGGTTCCATGATTATTTCCTCTCATGATGATGCGGATGTTTATATACCTCAACGTTTTCCAATATTTTGACCTTATCCATCTTTGCTTCTATCTCTTCCACCTTTTCCTTCTTTGTCTCCTGAGTAGATGAAGTGTTCATTTGTAGTGTGTCTTTATCTATATCATCTGAATCTTCATCATGATATTCATCACCTGTTTCAATCTCATCCTCATGATCTACCTAGATTGTTATTGGTGCCTTTTTCACTATGATATCTTGTAAAGTGATCTTCTTTTTCTTATACCAAAACTTCATGAACTTTTTCTGAACATTAATATTCACTGTTCCCAAAGTCTCTAACCATGGATATCCTAGAACTATATCCACATCATCCATATCTAAATCATAAAAATCCGAATGCAAAACATATTTTTCCAAAATGATCTTTAGATCTTCAAACATTGAAATATTATTACCATCTACTTCAACCTCTTTGATATTCTTTTCTTGAACATGTAGATGTTTGGACACATTCATGTTGATGAAGTTATTCTTACTGGTAGGGTTTATGGACACCACAACCCTTTTCTTTTGAATGCATCCATAAAATTGAAAAATTGACTCAAATTTATTTGGAGCCAAATTATTTGAACCCTTATCATCCAATTATTCTTCTTCTTATTTTTCTTCTTCTTATTCATCTACTTCTTCTTCTTCTTCTTCTTCATCTTCTTATTCTTCTTCTTATTCTTCTTTTGTTTGCTTCTTCTTCATCCCCAAAACATAGGAAGAAACCAAATAATGAGTGTGCTTCAAATCATTGCACACTTGTCTCCAATCTCAATCATCTAGCCATCCATATGTGATCTTGGTAGGTGATAGCTCTCCAAGATTATTTCCAAATTCCCTTCTACTCCTCTATTTGTATTTATGATCATAATTATACTACTTTTGTGTCCAAGCATAATTATTCCTCTTTTTATTCCATGTACCATATTCTACTGCCCTACTCTGATTCCAACCATGACCATAGTAGGTATTATTCCATGCATAGTCATAGTGATTTCCCCATTCATTCCAAGTCCCATATTATTTTTTATTTAGATTCCATGCATATCCATAATGATTAGAATTTTTATTTCTTGTATAGATAAAATGATTATTGTTATGACACTTCTTCACATGGTTCCATGATGATGCCTCCAATGATGATGAGGAAGAGATAGAGGAGGTACCTAAAAATTCCCAACCTACAATCTCTTATCACGCACTTATAGGTATTATCACTCCAAAAACTCTTAAGGTGGTGGGTTTCCTCAAGAAATAGAAGGTGACAGTGTTGATTGATTCAGGGAGCACACATAACTTCATCAACCATAAGTTGGCCACTCGATTGAATTGTTTCATCTACCCAGTACCAAAATTTCAAGTCATGATTATAGATGGTGGCACAATTAATTGTTTAGGAAAATTCCATAGTATTAAGATTGTTATTTGTGAGTATAATCTCAATTCTCCTATGTTTTCTATTCCCATGGGTAACACAGACATTGTTTTCAGAGTCTAATGGCTCACAACCTTGGGTATTATTGACATGAACTTCCAAGAAATATTCATGCACTTCCATTCTGAAGGTAGGAAAATTGAACTAAATGGATTATAGGCAAAATCTCCATAATTGGTTAGTTCACATCAGATGACCAAGATACTGAAAAAGGGGGCAAAGGGAATTATTGCATGATTATGATCCATAGAAGTTCAAACCACACAAACATCTACACATCCTGATCTACAAATGATTCTTGATGACCACACATCTATTTTTGGGGCCATGCCAAAAGGACTACCACTAATAAGAGAACATGATCATGCCATTCAACTACTTCTAGGCAGTCAACCACCAAATATCAAACCATATAGATATCCATATGCACAAAAGAGTGAAATCAAAAAAATGGTCCATGAGATGCTAGAGGTAGGGATCATCAAGCATAGCCAAAGTGCATATTCATCACCAGTGGTCATGGTGTGAAAGAAGGATGACACATGGAGGATGTGCCCAGATTATAGGGAACTCAACAAGTACACCATCAAAGATAAGTTTCCTATTTCATTAATTGATGATTTAATTAATGAGTTGCATGGTGCTAATTATTTCAAAAAATTAGACCTTCGCTTGGGGTACCATCCAATTATAATCAAGGATGAAGATGTTCATAAAACTACTTTAAGAATGCATGAGGGCCATTATGATTTTTTGGTAATGCCCTATAGCCTTACAAATGCACCATCTAATTTTTAGAGCTTGATGAACACTATTTTTAGGCCTTTTTTAAGGAAGTTTGTGTTGGTTGTCTTTGATGACATATTGATTTATAGTCAGACATGGGAAGCACATCTACAACATGTGAAAAAGGTGTTGATAGTTTTGGAGAAACATTAGCTTTATGCAAAGCCATCCAAATGTGCTTTTGGAGTACAAGAGGTAGAGTACCTAGGTCACATTATTTCCCATAAATGTGTCGAATTTGATCCTCTAAAGATCAAAGATATGATGGAATGGTCCATGCTAAAAACTCTCAAAAACCTTAGGGGGTTCCTAGGACTAACAAGTTACTACCAAATATTTGTGAAAGGTTATGGTATCATAACAGCTCCACTCACTGCATTGCTAAAGAAGGATGCCTTCCATTGGAATGATGTTGTCACCAAAGCATTTGAAAAACTAAAAGTAGCTATGTGCACCACTCTAGTTTTGGCTACTCCAAACTTCTCAAAGACATTCACTATTGAATGTGATGCTTCCGGATTTGGGTTGGGAGTGGTACTAATGTAGGAAGGAAGACCCATTTCATTTGAGAGTCATATATTCAAAGGTAAGAATCTACATAAACTTGTTTATGAGAAAGAAATGATGGCTATCATTCATGTAGTTAAACAATGGAGACCCTATCTGATGGGTAGACACTTTAAGGTGAAAACTGATCATGATAGTCTCAAATACATTTTGGAGCAAAGATTATCATCTGAGGAACAAAAAAAGTGGGTAACCAAAATGTTGGGTTATGATTTTGAAATCATCTATAATAAGGGTAAAGATAATGTAGTAGTTATCAGAGTTGTTACCAAAATATGGATAATGCAAGTGCAATGGAGACGTGATCACATGAGTTAAAGCAAGTGCACACCACATAGATGCTAAAGCAATTTGAAAATAACATAATAAGATAAATTACACAAGACAAAATGGAGAAAACCAAAATCTGATTAGCATGAGATGGCCAAAGTGAGGAATACATATAGGAGAGTACATAAGTAACTCCTCCACAAAAGGTGGACAAGGCACCCCAAGAATAGACAGTAACTCCTCCATGAAAGGTGGTGACAAGGTGCTAAGAATAGAGAAGTAACTCCCATCAAGGGAGTTACTTATGACATTCTTATGACACCTATGACACATCTATGACACACCTCCACATAAGCTAGCCTATCCCACAAATGTAGGAAAACTCCATGTATGCACAAGAAATATAATTTTCCTAATTAATAAATAGGGAAAAATTAAAACCTACACTAATACCCCCCCATAAGCATAGCTTAGGTGGGTAGTGTGGAAATATAAAATGGGTCTTGACAACTAGGCCTGATGAGGTACCCATGTACAAATGCAATCTCCCATAAGATAGAGAAAAGGAGAAAACCCATAGGAGAAAACTTCCCCCCCAAAAGAGAGACATAAAAGAAAGAAGAGGCTAGTGGGCCCCCTAAAGATGATGCTACTATAGATGTAGACCACACCCCAAGAAGAGCTCATAGATGAATGAACTTGCTCTCAGTGAAAGGTTTGGTGAAGATGTCTACAACCTACTCTGAAGACTGGAAAATATCAAGTCAATGACCTGACTATGAATAAGCTCCTGAATGAAGTACATGTGAATCTCTATGTGCTTGGTCCACTGGTACTGAACCAGATTCCTGCAAATCTAAATGGTACTCTAGTTGTCACAATAAATGATGGTGGGCTGCTTGATAGGAATGCCAAACTTAGAAAGTATCCCTTGAATCCAAATATCCTCAGTAGCTGCATTAATAGCTCCCCTGTACTCTATCTCTATAGATGATATAGCAATAGCATTCTGCTTCTTACTAGACCAATTGATAGGACCAGAACCTAGAGAAAAACTATAACTAGAAGTGGACTTGCAAGTATGTGAATCACCAGCCCAGTCTAAATCTGTATATACAACTAAGTCAACCTCTATGCCAAATTTGTAATGAATCCTATATCTATGTAAACTTTGTATGTAATACAAGATCCTCTTAGCTACTTTCCAATGCAGCTTATGAGGTTCTTGCATGAATTTGGAGATAAGTCCCACTATATATGATATGTCAAGCCTAGTGTGAGTCAAGTAGATGAGACTACCAACAAGTTGTCGATATCGAGTGGCATCAACCAATGGTGAACAAAAATCAGCCTCAATCTTGAATCCTGATAGAAAGGGAGTCAGAGATTGATGAAAATCAACCATGTGAAACTGAGCCAATAAATCAAGAGCATACTTAGGCTGTGCAAGAGAAATCCCTGAATCTGACTGTGAGATCTCAATGCCAAGGAAGTAGGGCAAAAAACCAAAGTCTGTCATGTCAAATCTATCCTAAAGAGGTGCCTTCACCGCTACAATAGCCAATGAAGAACTCCTGGTGATCAAAAGGTCATCAACATATAGAACCAAAATCAAGAGCGAATCATCCTACTATAAGAAGTACACATTAGGATCAGAATGGTACCTAGTGAAACCTGCTGTGAGAAGGAAGAAATCCATCTTGGCATACCAAGCCCAAGGGGCTTGTTTGAGGCCATAAATAGATTTACTAAGTTTGCATACTAAGGAAGAATCCTGAATAAATCTTGGTAGTTGCTCCATGTAGATCTCCTCCTCTAGGTCTCCATGAAGAAAGGCACTCTTCACATCCATCTAATGCACATCCCAACCATGTGTTGTGGCAATAGCCAAGGTGAGTTGGATAGAAGTCATCTTTGCAATGAGTGCAAAGGTCTCTGAGTAGTCAATGCCTGCCACCTGTGAGAAACCCTTGGTGACCAATCATGCTTTGTGCTTATCAACTGACCCATCTGCTATAAACTTGGTCTGATATATCCACCTACATCAAACCATCTTTCTTCCCTTAAGAAGTGATGTCAAGTCCCAAGTGTGATTTTTGATTAAGGAAGAATATTCTTCCTCCATAGCACTATCCCACTTAGGTACCCTCGATGCCTCTCAAAAATTCTATGGATCTAAAACTAAAGCAAAGAAGGCATGTGGATCTCTCTAAAAATCTATCCTAGTACATCTGTCATCTACAAGATCTCCTACCCAAGTGCCAGCACTCTCAAGTGTCTATCTAGCCCAAAGTGGCCCAAAAGTGGGTGAGTCAGGTGCTAACTCCTCATCCTCTGACTAACTAGAGGTGGATGACTCTGCATCACTGTCCTCGCTATCTGAACTCAAAGAAGAAGAAGATGACTCTGGCTCAAAAACTTGTTGTGGCTGATCTAAATCTAATGAGGAATCATCATGAAGAAGTAGATCTGATGAGGGAGAAGAAGTGTCAAGTGTTGAGTCTCTAGGACTCTCCTGAAAATGGACACTTCTCTCGATGAACAACTCATGAGTGATTGAATCTAGAAGGTGATATCCCTTAATACCATCTAGATATCCTACAAAGATGCAAGTCTTGGATTGAGATTCCATAGCTTTGCATTTATTCTTTGAAATGCAGGCCATGGCTAGGGATCTAAAAACTCTAAGGTGCTCAACATTAGGTTTTCTTTTATGTCAAGCTTTAAAGGGTGTTATCCCTTTCAAAGCTTTGTGAGGAACCCTGTTTTGAATGTAGCAAGCATAATTGATGGCTTCAGCCCAGTACTGTGGTGTTAAAGATTTGGAGTGAATCATACAGCTACCCATCTCTTTTAAGAACCTATTTTTGCATTCTGCAACCCCATTCTATGAGAGACTGTAAGTGATTGTGCGCTATAAATCAATCCCCTCTGTGGTGCAAAATTGCTCAAACTTGATGCTGACATACTCCCCTCCATTATTAGTTCAAAGAACCTTGATGGATTTCTCACTCTGTTTCTCAACAAGAGCCTTAAAGTCTAAAAAAATCTCAAACACTTCATACTTTTATTTGAGAAAATATATCCAAGTGTACCTAGAGAGATCATCAATGAAAGTGAGGATGTACTTGGCCCTTGTGAAAGATGGTTTGGAAAAAGGTCCCAATACATCATTGTGGACTAACTCTAAAGGTTGTGAAGCCCTCCAAGCTTTACCTTTGTCAACTTTTGCTTTGGGATGCTTCCCAAGGGAACACCCTTCACAAAGTCCTTTTGAGAATTGGACATGAGGCAAGCCAATGACCATGTCATTTTTCCAAATTTGCTCAAGGTAGCAACAGTTAAGGTGGCCAAACCACTCATGCCAATATTTGCTAACTCCATCTGAATGAGTCAGCAATGCTATTGGAGAAGAATTTGATGTAAAATGTGAGGTGTATAACCTTGCTTGGTGATCTACCCTACCCACTGCCATTGTAGTATCACTATGCAACTCCCTGATAGACATTGAATCTAGTGAAAACTCAACACTTATGCCCCAACCAATGTGAGTGATTTGGTACACTGATAAGAGATTGGTTAAAAGAGAAGGAACACTTAGAACATTATTGAATGTTCCTCCTTCCATTTCAATTGACCCTCTCCCTGCAATAGAAACTGATGTGTCATCACCCAAACTAATTGAAATCATGTTACAAGGCTCTAAAGATGAAAACTCAACTAGTGAAGAGCCCACATGGTGAGAAGCACCTGAGTCTATGACCCATGAAGATATAGAAGCTGTTGTAGCTACAAGGGCCTTGCCCTTTTCTTTCTCCTTACCCTTGCCTTTTGCCTTGGTAGAATCTTGGGTAGGTAGATTTTGCTTGATGGACTCGGGAGCACCTATGTTGTTCTTCTCTAGAAGATGAGTTAGGTGATCTATTTGTTTCTTCATGAATTTGTGTTTATTATGCCCTATCTTTTTACAATAGGCACACTTAACCTTCTCCTTCTTAGGTTTAGCATTGGAAGAGGAAGTCTCAGTGTTGCTTTTGGCAAGATTGGTGTTTTCTTTCTTCTTCTCCTAGTCCTTGTTCTTTTTCTTCTTCTCCTTTGTTGAAGTCTTGTCCTTACCATTTCTAGCTATCAAAGCTTGGGGTTGAGTAGGCTTTATTATGCCCATTTGAATTAGCTTATCTTGCTACCTAGTCAAGTCGGCAATGAATGAATCCAAAGAAGGTATTTTCCATGTAGTGCCAAGAGCACTTTTTGTGGCATGAAAAGTGGAGACAAAGACTGAATAGCTTGGACCTAAATTTGCGAGAATAGAAAGTATGAGTTGATGATCTTTCTTCTCTATCCTGTATTCTTTCAATTGCAATCTAAGGGCCTTAAACTTAGTGAAGAAGTCCTGTAGGGTGTCAAAGTTGCTAGGACTTAGACTTATGAGTTCGTTTTTGAGCTCATAACCTCTCATCTCATCAAGCTGCCCAAATAACTTTTCTAATCTATAGGCTTCATCACTACAGTTGTACCACTTGACCTTTTCAGCATCAGTGTTGGGTTCTATTTCAGTACCCATGGTGATCCTATACAACCCTTTGCTTCTAAGAATGATTAACATTTTAACCTTCCATTCATGATATTTGAAGGGTGTTAGGGGTTTAAGTTGAAAATAATCCATTTTCAATCTGAATTTAGGTGAAGTTGTGTTGATTGCAAGTTGTAAATTTATGCAGAAAGGAAAATGAAAGCAAAGATATGCAAGTTGTGAAAAGCAATCACACCCCACTAAAATATTGAGCCCCCCCCCCCAATATCAAATTTCATGCTGAAAATATGTCAGACTCAGCCGAGAATGTGTCTTAGAGCAATCAGTGCAAGACTAAAGCAAACAGGACGTCGGACTCAGCTGAAAATGTATCTCGAGAGACCCAAATTTTTGGCACTTTATAAACTAGTAGATTTTTGACAAATAAAAAGCATACGCTATGTAAAATTTAATTACAAACACTTTTTTTAAAAATGGCACCCAGATCCGAGCTACCGTTTGCAAGATATTAAAGGTTCAATTTTCCCGTCAACTAGTGTTTTTGCAAAAAAAAGCACTAAAACATTTTTAAAATGCCTATTTTAAGAGAGAAAGTGGCCTTCCAATCACTCATTGGATTTGGCACAGAACAAGGAATCTAAAGGAGGTTTTTGTGAGGGGGAATTTGCCTCCTACCAACTTGGGCCTCACCCTTTGTCTTCGATAGGTGAAAATACAAGTTTTAAATGAAAACCCCCAAATTACAAAACTATCTAAAAAATTAAATATTTAGTCAAATTGATTGATTTTTGTTTTACAATTCAATTTAAACTAAAAACAAATGAAACATAGACAAAATGATAGATGCTATGTGTCCAAGGGGCACCACATGGGATGCCAAGTATGGAAGGGGCGCCAAAATAGCACAGTCCAGAATTTTAACTCAAAAAAGACAAAAGAATAATTGCAAACCTATGCTACATTCCATATGGCCTGCTTGGCACCTTACTAGGAAAGAAAATAAGCTAAAATATGCTGAATTTAATGCATAGCAAGTTTGGGTAGAGGAATACAAGAAAAAAGTGCCATATTCACAAACAAATAGACCTGTTTTGGATGCCGTACAACTGATGGCATGGCTGGAAGGAAGGACTTCTGCTGCTGAAACTAAATTTGCTTAGAGTTTCTCCTCCCTATACTTCTTGCACACAACAATGGCACCCAGGCTAACTACTGAACCATCCCCTTAAGTGAAGACAACCAAGACACCCAAAGGCCAAGGATTCCAAGGAAACGATACCAAAAAAGATTTTGAAAGTTTTTTTTTTTTCTTTTTAAATTGTAGATCAGATCTAAAAAATTAAAAAAATAAAGATAACTCCACTCCTCTTGATTTCAAAATGAACTAAAATGATAACTAGAAACACGATTACCATTCTTGCTCTGATACCATATCGGAGTTGTTGCCAGAATTCAAGTAATGTGAGTGTAATGGAGACGTGATCACACAAGTTGAAGCAAGTGCACACCACATAGATGCTAAAGCAATTTGAAAATAACACAATAAGATAAATTGCACAAGACAAAATAGAGAAAACCAAAATCTAATTAGCATGAGATGGCCAAAGTGAGGAATACATATAGGAGAGTATGTAAGTAACTCCTCCACAAAAGGTGGACAAGGCACCCCAAGAATAGACAATAACTTCTCCATGAAAGGTGGTGATAAGGTGATAAGAACAGAGAAGTAACTCCCATCAAGGGAGTTACTTATGACATTCTTATGACACATCTATGACACACACCTCCACATAAGCTAGCCTATCCCACAAATGTAGGAAAACTCCATGTATGCACAAGAAATTCAATTTTCCTAATTAATAAATAAGGAAAAATAAAAACCTACACTAATAGTAGTAGATGCACTATCTAGATGAGATAGATCTACATAAGCATTACTTTGTGCAATATCTATATTGCGAGTAGATTGGGTAGATGAAGCTAGATTAGAAGGGGAGCAAGACAAGGATACACAGATCTGATTCAAAATCTCCAGCAAGGTACTTTAACCTCTAACAAATTTGAATGGAAAGGTAATGTCCTATGGTATAAGGGTATGTTAGACTTATGCAAAAATTTTGAGCTTAAGCATAAGATTCTTGTGAAGTTGCATGCATCTCCAACTGGGGGACACTCAGGGTTCGTGAAAACATATCACAGAATTAAGAAAGAATTATTTTGGGAAGGACTCAAAGGAGATGTACAAAATTTTGTGGCAAAATGCTTGATATGCCAACAAAATAAAGGTGAGACAATTAAGACCCCAGGTATGTTACAACCATTAACAATTCCTAGTCAAAGGTGGGAGGAGGTTTCCATAGATTTCATCACAGGGTTGCCTTGTTCTAAAGGCAAGAATGTTATCTTGGTCATTGTGGATAGGCTTACAAAATATGTCCATTTTTGTGCTCTCTCACACCCATTTTACGCAAGTATAGTAGTAGCTATTTTTTTGGAAGCAATTCTCAAATTACATGGAACCCCCAAAATAATTGTAAGTGATCATGATCTTATTTTCACTAGTAATTTTTGGACTAAACTATTTTCCTATTTGGGTACTCAACTAGCTCATAGCTCATCTTGCCACCCCTAATCTGATGGACAAACAGAAGTGGTTAAAAAATGTTTAGAGGGGTATCTCCATTGTTTTGTATTAGATAAATATGAATATTGGGTTAAATGGCTATCACTTATAGAATGGTGGTATAACACATCTTTTCATACCTCTTCTAAAATGTCTCCATTTTTAGCACTATATGGTTACCATCCACCTTCGATCACTTCTTCATTAAAGGTGCAAACCAAGGTTCAAAATGTGGAGGAGCACATTCAGCATCAACAAGAGGTTTTGGCTAGTTTGAGAGAGAATTTAGCCTTAGCACAAAATAGGATGAAACAACAAGAAGATCAACACTAAAGTGAGAGAAATTTTGATGTGGGTGACTGGTTATTTGTTCATTTGTATCCTTATAATTAGATGTCCTTAAAGCAATAGAAAAAGGACAACAAACTTACTCCTAAGTATTATGGCCCTTATCAAGTTCTATAGAAAATTGCAAGTGTGGCTTATAAGCTTGAGCTACCTCATTCATCATGCATACACCTAGTATTTCATGTTTCATGTTTGAAGAAGGTCATTAGACAGATAGTTTTAGCCCAGACTGAACTCCCAGAACTAGATGAAGAAGGATGAGTCATTTTGGAACTAGAGAAGATCCTCCAAACTCATACTAAGAGGTTAAGAACTAGAGAGATTAGGGAATATCTGATCAAGTGGAAGAACCTGAGCAGTGAAGATGCAACCTGGGAAGGTGAAAATTTTGTGCAACAACATCTAGAGTTGTTCAACATTGAGGACAACATTAGTTTGAAGAGGAAGGGTATACTACAGCCCTAACCTATCACATGTATATAGATAGGATAGCTGACTTGTGGCTTACTTATCCCTCTTTAATGCTATATCATATTTCTCTATGCATTCATTTGGTTAGTAGGTTAGCCTATGGAGTAAACATGGCCTAGATAGACTCTATATAACAGGTAGAGGGTAATTTTTTATCATCATATTGTGAATTCTACTCTTATTGAAGCTTGTGGAGGTTTCCCCCTGAAAGTGGCTTGTCTATTATCATATATTATGATATATTTCAATCATATTTGGATATATTTATTCTATGTAATTTATTGTTGAAGTAATTTCATTACATGTGGTATTAGAGCCTCCACTCGAGTTCAAGTCACAGAGCAGGTGGTTATGCTAGCATGGCAGTGTTCATCTGGGGCTCGTACATGTAGGGAATCCTGGTGGTACGGGCACAAATCTAGCCTAGAATTTGGGCTTCAAAAGTGTGGTGGTATGTTATGATTCTGATGGGTGGATTTCACTAATTCCTCAAGGTTTTGGTGTAGTGGTTCGTTACAGTATTGGACTTTAAGAGGAAGTTTAGACTGAATAGTTGGGTTGATAGGATTGATAACTCTACTATATGATGACCTAGTAAGGACCATGAAGTATGAGAGAAAATTTATGACATAATAATGGACTTGAACCATATTTTACCTTGAATGGATTCATTAAATATTATCACACCAATTTGTAGCTAATGTTTTCAAGATCAACATTCACATTCATAAGTTTTTTTGAAGACAATATGTCCCATAGGGTGTGCCAAAACTATTATCACCAAATTTGGCACCCTAGATGAGGTTTTTCAATATTAATATAAGATTTGGAAAACATTAGAATACTTATAGGTATGTGGGATTACCTATAGGAGAAGTAGACCTCTAGGTTTAAAAGCTAGCTCCATGAATTTATCTTGAAGTGCTTGTGAATTATACTACTAATTTCTTGAGGTTAAAGGGATATAAGTATGGATAAAATAAATATTATCAATAGGGTTGATACACCATGAATATATACACTATGCTATCATACTTTTTCTCACTAAGAATAAGGTCTAAATACTAGTCTTATAGTCTAAATATATTCTAACATAAGTGTTTCAATATAAAGGTAATATGAATGAGACCAATAAATGTAAATAGAACAGAGATTAGATTTTTGAATATAAGGAAATTAAAACTTTAATGGAGTATAATACACTAACTACACTTTATATGACCTCTTATAATTATAACTTTTTGCATAAGACATGAAAGGATAAGAAAAAGCAAGGATATAATCACAAGACTCAACCATTCATCACTTTTCACACTCAAACAAGAATTTTTTATCTAAAAAATAGATTTATTTTATTATTTAAAGGAAAAATATGGCATCAATCTATCATGGCTTTGATATACCATATATGGTATTATTCTATAGGAGCCAAAATGGCTACTACTTATAGAATTTGAGAGAGAAATGAGAAGAAAGGAATCCAAGAGTCATTAAGACATGTGTCAAGATGAGAAAAGAAGTTACACATGTAGGTGATAGTAATATATAATATAAAATGAAAGTTATACTTGTACAAATGTCCCTCAAAACATGAAACTCTTGAAATGTGGCATAAAACTTCTCATTTGCCTGCCTAAAAACTATCTTCATCATTTGGCCTCCTTAGAATTCTCCAAATTAGAATAGATATATATGTTATGATTAAAATAAGAGGGAAGGGTTTTATGCATGCTCCAACATTCATTGGATGTGTCCATAATCATCAATATTCTTCTAGAGATGAGTTATCACTACCTACAGTCCAAATAACTCCTCTTTCACTCACTCTTCACACTTGGCACCAAATTTGGTCTTTACTTATCCAATATGATCCATAAAAAGGAGTGTATGACACATTTTAGTACCCCTCATGTCCTTATGTTCCTTATTCAGACCTTAAAAGGCCTCTCATTTAGATGTTTCACCTTCTCACTTGCTTATTCATTATGCTAGTTTGGATTGGTTGAGATGAAGGCACTTGTGAGATTATCTTAAGCATGAAGTGAACATGGTGAGCTATTTTAAGTCCCATTATCTCTCCAAAATTGGATTTCATCCTTTTAAACCCTTCCATACCTACACAACACCAAAAATAATAAAGAAAAGACACTTTTCACCCTATTCATACAAGTAGCGTACACCTTACTATGATGGGGAGGAGACCTAAAAAGTCTTGTATAGGATTCAATCATTTTTAAAGCCATTATATGACTCCAAGATGATACTCCTCATTCATTTTCCCAATCAGTTCACTACCAATGGTTTTAGAGGGTTTAGAGTCACTTTGCCCTCTAATATTTGTTTATATAGGTTTGACATCCAATATGTGAAAAAATTACACAAATTCCTTATTTAAGGCCTCCTTCAACATCCCAAAATCCTCATATTCCCATGAAAATCCTCCAAGTAGGCGTGAACATCTCAAGTTAGCCTCAAAGTTATTCTACATAGGCTTGAGTTAGTTTGAGCCAAGAAATGATGTACCTATAACCTAATTTTCATTCCACCAGCTTGAACACACTTGATATATTCTTAAAAAAATATTCCAAGTCTTTATAATATCTATCTAGTGATATGAGTGATAGCAAACCCCCTTGAGGGTTTTAGGCCTAGACTAGACCAAGAAGGTCTGCCTTCTTTCTTGTGGGTTTGGACCACCCTATTGAGTTTCTATCCATGTGCCTATTTTTTCATGTTGGTACATGTGTAAAAAAATTCTCAACATCCTTATATAAAGTCTCACCAACCCCTATATCACCTTGTCATCCTCTTTTTTCAAAACCTATAGCTTTGAACCCTTGGGGAGTGCCCTATATCTGAGACAAAATAGAGGGCATCTTCCCTATAGCCTCAAAAAAAATGAATATATGAGTGTTTTCCCCAAGTCATGAGTATGTTATATAAGACTTTTCATGAATTTATCATATCAATTTCCCCTTAAAATCTCATAAAACACAAAATAAACTTCTAAGATATTGACTGTGTACATGTTTTACAAGTATAGGTTGTAGGTTAGTTTTTAGGGCCCTTTTGGGATTTTTTTTCATTTCATGAGCATCATGAGAAGTAAAAGTAACTTTTTAGGAATCTATAACCATTACTAATACTTATGTTTCATTTCCAACATAAGTTGCCTTCACCTCTTCTTGACATACTCAGTTACAATCAATTATGACTATATTATCTTGCTTAGGGAATCACATATGTAGGTATTGTTGACAATTTTGACCACAAGTCAAAATGGGTCAACCCCCTCTATTAAAAAATTATATAGAGGTCAAATATAATGTTATAGGGTGCACTTAATGTCATATATTATGTTATTTAGCCTTGGTCATGTCTAGTTAGTTTATATGTCATTTTGAGTCAATTAGGGGTCATTTTGGGGTCATATATGCAAGTGAAATGATTTTCAAGGTGTCTAAGTGTCCTAGTTTTACTTAAAATGTCCAATATTTAATATTCCATGTTATAAATGTTAGTCCATTTTAATCTTGTAGGTTTCCTAACTAAAAATTAAGAAAGTATTAAAAAAAGGAAGAGTTTGGCACTTGTACAACTCATAAGAGAGGGTGACACATGGGAGAAGTTCATGTAATGGATATTAATATTCCCCATATACATATCCACTCTTGACATGATTTGGAAGTGCTAAAATTTGTCCAAGACCATTCTTATCCTTGTTTTCCCTTCTAGACATGTAGAACCAGTTCTTAGGTTTATGCTTGGTATGGTCAATTGGAGAAGTTTTAGACCAAATTACTTTTAGAGGTGATATTACACTCAAATAGATTAATTTTCATTAAAATAGTTCAAGGATTGGTAAATTTTTCTTTATGAATCATCTCTACCAAGTTGATTATGTTTTGTTGCTCACTATTTCCCATTCCCTATAGGTTTTTCTTTTATTTGGAGAAGTTCATATAATCTAGATACTATAATTGACTCTAGAGGATGTGAAAATATTAACATAATTCTCCACATGTTTGGTTTCATGTTTCAAAGTTATTTGATATACCAAGTATCTCATGTTGTAAGAGAAGGCAATAAATTGTGTTACATATAGGTTTCCATCATTTTGAGAATGTTCATGCCTTGTTAGTGACTTCAAAAGATGGTGACATATCAATTATAATTTTTTAAATTTTATCTTGGTCCCATAACCTTTTAATATCATTATCCAATAAATATTTCATGAGGTTTTAGCCATAAGCACCATGTAGTCAATTACTTCATGACTATCATACACAGTCATTTGAATGAGTTATGTTATAGCTTGAGTACGTTAATGAGAGAGTGAAATAGAGTCATATGGTGATGGAAACATCATTTTAAAAAGAAATATTATGTGTATTCCATCAAATAATGTGTAGTTATCATGGGTGAAACCTTTTATTTCTACACACAGTCTCCTGTCATTAGCATACACCTAAAAGTATCTCATGAAGACCAATCATATTGAAAGGAAGTGTCTAAGATGAATAAGGATATTTATAATGAAATGAGTCTATTTGAAATATTTTATGAAGTTAAAAACTCATTTTCATCTCACAAACCATACATTATACCAACTTACTTATCCTCATTGCATGTATATGAAAATGTCCACCTATAGGTGGTATCACAGAGATATGAAGGTACTTGTATGGAGAAGATTGGATAAGTTGGAACCTTATTTGGGTTCATAGTATGTTTTATAGATAATTAAAGACCTATTTTAAGTGTTATTTTGTCAAATGGAAGTGGAAACCATGAACAAATGTGAAAATATTGTATTCAAGGATCAAGTCCCCAAAAAACACAAAGTATAACACCTTATCATTTTGTAGATGTCATATGATAAAGTTTCTAAAGGATTTGAGGAATATAAATGAGAATAAATTATATATCCCATATAATATATAAAATTTGAAAAAATTTAGAGGTTTATAATCAATTAAAGTTAGTTTTTGAATAAATCCAATACGCATCTTGGACCACTAATTCCAAATAGTGGCATCTACAGGGTTTAGAATTTCAAGGTGATTCTAACATCTCAAAGTGAAAATAAGGTATGTCTCCATGATTTAACTATATTATTAAGTTAAAATGAATAAAAATAAACACAAATATTTTTAAAATAGGTTAATATATAGAGTTTTGAGCCCATATACACTCGTAGGTGTCTACTCCTTGAAACTATTCACCTACAGTCAAGGGTCCTCTTCTACATCATAGATAATGAGGAATTAAGCATGGAAACACCTAGATTGGTTTATGGAACATGATTTAAAATGGATCAAAATATATAAATTTTATGTAACACATGTCCTAAGATGATTTCTCACCCATAGTCTTCTATTTGTTCCAATATAGTCAACTATAGTTGACTATATGCAACAATAGGTTAAGGAGTGATGTTTTGGTGTTAGTATTACATGAGCTCAAGTTATATGGGTCAAAAAAATTATAAAAAAACTATAATTTATTTTAATTTGGCATATAAACATTTCATTCAAGATAAACCATGCAACACACCTATAGTTATGGCACCTTGAAGCTAAACATTGTCAAGAAATTGTACATAGTCTTGATCAATCAAGTTGTGGGAAGAGGTATGTAAGAAGTTAAAGTGATGAAAATATATGGATCACCTTAATAATGATAATTATATTATCTATATTCTCTTGAAAATTTAAAACAAGTAGAGAGAGGATCCCAATGATGCAACACATAGTTCACATGTTAAAAACTTGCACATAGTCCCTTACTCAAGTGTCTGTTCTAGATTTTGAGAGAGTTAGATAATATAATGATAATACCAAGGGATAAAAATTGGTATAAAATGTATCTATGTATTTTATATTCCTATAAAAAAATTATTTTGTCTAATAAAATAGGGCAAGTACCCTCTATTTTGTCTCAAATAGAGAGCACTCCCTTTGTGTACAAACTCTATAGTTTTTGGGAATGGGAATGATCAGGTGAGCTAGGGGCTGGTTAAAAACTCCAAGGAGGTTAATAAACTTGAATTAAACCCAAGAAAACATGAGTAATCTTGCATTTAATTATTAATATCAATAGTATTTTTTAGACCCTCAAAGTTACAAACATTCCTGTTAAGCATATTTCAGGCCTAAAGCATAATGGAGGATCAACTTCATTTATAATATTAAGTTATCAATATAATGAGATAGAAAATGTTTATGAGGATATAATAGATGTATCCAAGATTTTATAATGTAGGGGAGACCATAGGAAACCTCACTTTAACTTAAGACCAATTCAAGCCTACAAGGAATGGAGAAAATAGCTCAAGTGGGCAAAGTTGGAAGCTCATATCTATTTGGATGATATGAATGGGAGTCGAAGGAGATTGGACAAGTTGAAGAGGGTCCTAAGAAAGTGTTTTATGTATTTTATTCTTTATTTTTATGTCATAACTCTATAAACAATCTTTAAGGGTGGAAATGACTCAAAACCCTACAAAACCCTAGATAAAGACCTGATTAGGAAAACAAGGAAGGATATGCATAAAAATGGACCATAATGGATTGGGAAATGATTTGATATTATATATGACTCTCTATTTAACTTTCCTATCACATTGAGTTTTACCCTACCTATACGGATAGGGTACATAATTGGTTCCTTTTATTATTTTTGATGTTTTTTAGGTTCTAGAAAGTGTAAAAATGTGTAACCTACTTCAAGAGAAGGATTGGTACTAGGTATAACCCATCATGGCCATTTATTTCATCAAAAAATCTCCTAAGTTTTTTTACAAGTGCCTTCATCTCAGCTAGTCAAAGCTGGCAAAGTGAGGAAGATAGTGAGAAGGGTGAGAACAGCAAGTGGATGACATTTTAAGGTATACCTAAGAAATATAAGGCCATGGAGGGTATTTTAAAGTATCATTCACTCCATTTTATGTATTTACATGGAAAAATATATCCAGTTTTGAGGCCAAGTGTGAGTGGTGACTGAAAAAGGGGTTTCTTTGACTGCAGGTGGTGATGCTTCACTTCCATAAGAATCTAGATGATTAGGAATGTATCCAATTCATGGAGGAGAATGTATAAAACCCCTCCCTCTTATTGAAATCATAAGATATTTCCCTAGTAAATTTTGAGATTTTCCAAAAAGGGTGACTTATAAAGATATTTTTCTTGTGTAGAATGGGAACTCTTATGCCACATTTCATGAGTTGCATAGTTTAGAGAGCCATTTGTCCTATCAGACCTTACATATTCTATCTCATAATTAATTATCCTAAATATGTAACTCTTCCTTTTATCATTAAAAGTGTTCTATGAACTTTTGGGTTCTCTTTTACCACTTCTCTCTCAAATGTTAGAAGTATGTACCATTTTGGCCTTTATAATGATATATCACACCATGTATGGTGAATCCCTACTAGTTTTGACATTGTACTTTGCCTTAGAATAATAAGTGAAATATATTTTGATTTAATATCTCATCTTTTCAAGTGTGTGAATAAATTTATAGTTAATGGTTGAGAGATATTCATCTATCCTTTTTTTCTCTCAATCCTTCCATGTTTGATGCAAGTGATTCTAGACTAAAAAGTCATATGAAGTGTTGTTAAGTGTATCGATCTATTATTAAGTGTTTAATGGGTCTTAGTATCTAAAAATTATATATTGTTTCAATTAACTTTGATATTATTCATGTATGTCACCTTCATATTGAAACACTAATTCTAGTGCATTATAGGACTCTTAGACAAGTGTTGTATGCCTTGTCTCTTTATGATAGAGTATGATATTCTTGTGTGAAACATCTGGGTGCATCACCCTTTTATAATAGGTTTATTTCATGTAATTTATAACCATTACCCCCCCCCCATAGTCAAGAATTAGATAAGTGATAATATTTTAAAGATACATTTAGGGAGCTATCCCTTTAAATATAGAGGCTCACTTCCACTATAAGTACACCCACATACCTAGAAGTGTCCCCATGTTGCCCAAATTTGGAAGAGGCTTGAACACCCTATTATAGGGTGCAAGATATAGTGAAAATAATTATATCACACGTGATGGGACCAAGGTCCAATAGAGTGGAAATATTGTTCGTGTGTCTTTCCTTTATTAGATTTTAGAAGAAAGCAAGTTATCACCAATGGAGACTCCAAATGATAACTTCTAGTTATAAGCAGCCCATGTATATCTCATTGAATATTTTCATCATTTTTTGTATCTTAACTAACATATTAGGTAGATATGAACACCTATGGTGAATACCCCTATCAAATATCCTTATCAACCTTGTTATGAACCACATTATACCCCTCAATAGTCCTATCAAGATAGTTATCAATCATATGATCCATGGCATCCCTATAGTCCTCTAATTCCATATCCATATGGACACAATGTTATTGGATATCCCTATGAGGAAGGATACCATGAGACCTATCAATAAATGCCTCCCTATTAGTCTTAATATGAACCCTATCAACCATACCATGATGCCTATGAACCTCAAGAGTAATCTTATGAGTCTTGACATGAGGAATTAGATGTTTACATTAATTTTACACCAAGGTATTAAAAGGAAAGATGTAGATTCCTATAGGCTAGAATGCAAAAAAATGAAAATGGTCTTGATCTTTTATCATTACCCTCCTCATCCTTCATTTTTTCCATCTTATATGAAATCTTTGTTGGCATCTATTCCACAGTTACTAGTTACTGAAGATGAAATGATAACATTGGATGATAAGTATGATGTGCTCTCTGATCATCTTATGGAATGGTTGAGAGGTGTTGCCTAAAATTATATGCAGAAGTTGGAGACATTTGAAGAACTAGAAGGAATTCCATGGGAGATCAAAAAACAAATAGACTTGGAAAATAAGTACCTTCAATTCTCAATAGATAGGCTAATTATATGGGAGGATAAAGAGCTCAAAAATTAACATGATAATATTGAATAAAATTAAGGAGACTATTGGAAAGTTGCAACTCCTACTTATGTAGAGGTTTATCCTTCTAATCAGCCCAAGAAGTCACTTCCCTATGAGCTTACTATTATTTTTATCTTTCCTAAATCCACTCATAATCCTTCTCCTTCACCTCACACTCCATCTATAATAAATTATTCCCCCATCACATCTAATCCTCCACCTCATATTCCATCTCTTTCACATGAGCCTATCCATCAACCTTCAATCTCACCCCTTATTGAGGAAGAACCCATCTTGAGAAAAGAAAGTGAAGAGGATAAAATCCAAACCATGGCTAACCATGAATATCTCATGAGTGATTATGAAAAATAAATAACCATAGGGACTCCCCTTGGTGACCATAAATGAAATTTTGCCTTATTATATGAAAATAAACATATTGAAGACTCTTTTGCAATTGTACATGAGGAATATGGCCAATACTTAAAGAGAGAGGCATTTGAAGAAGACTCCATGTCTAATCATAAAGTTTTGAATGACCATCTCAAGCATGAAGTGGAGTGTAATATCAAGGAGTAAGGTTAAGTCACTCCTTAAGAAGTTTAAGTCCTAAGATATTCTCATGAGACCAAGGTAGATGAAATAAATCTTGAATATGACATTCATGAGGAAGATTATTTATGGCATAAGTTTAATGCCATATGTAAGGAATTTGATTAGTTGGGTAAATTTATTAATTCTCCAATAGTTTGCATATATGATGACAAGTTTATTCATGAGTATAATAAGCATTATCATATTGACAAGTATTCCATCAAAAATAAAGATGAAGGTCATCCTATTGGTCAAGAACCTACTGTCATGAATCCATTTGATGATGCTAGTTTGCAAGAAGTTATAAACATGGATAATAAGGTTAAGGAAAATCTTGTTGTACCTAAAGGATAGTCAAAAGCTATAACTAAGGTAAAAAAATATTTATAGATATGGGAAAATGGTGAAGGAAACCTTCATTCTCCCAAACATCAAGTGCATTATGTCAAGGAAGAGAGAAAGGCTAAGAGGACTATCATATCTTGAAACTTTCACATTAAGAGTTAAGTAAATGAGAATTTATGTCTTGTTTAACCACCATTTGAGTTCATAGTTGAGGATCCATATGAGAGAATTAAGGATATTGAGATGAAAGAAGATTTCATTTCCATATCTATCCTATTTGGAGATTATTGGTTCTCATTAAACAACATGCCAATGAAGTTGGCAAACACCATGAAGAAGATGGAGGTATCAATGTGAAGGATAAAAAGGCTACAAGCCTCTTTCATTCACTCATGTCATGAATCAAGAGAGTCTTCAAGCTTCCCCTTTCATCAGGAGGGAGTGTTTCTTTTAGGTTAGTTTTTGTTTGAGTTAGTTTAGTTTGGTTTATGTGTGTTTTATAAGTGCTCATGAAGCATAAGTGTGATTTTACTTAGTTTATTTTCTTTTGTTCTACTTCTTGTTGGTTTTCTTATGTTTTAAAGAAATTTTTTATGTCAAACCTAGTGTACATGTGACTCCATAGTCCAATGGATAGGATTATCCAACTGGTCATCACATAGCAAGCATACCAACCTCGGAAAATCACCAAAGATGTTGACCATTTTGACCACAAGTCAAAATGTATCAACCCCATATATTAAAAAATTATATAAGGGTCAAATATAATGTTATAGGGTTTATTTGATGTCATATATTATGTTTTTTATCCCTGGTCATGGTCTAGTTAGTCTATATGTCATTTTGAGCCACTTAAGGGTCATTTTGGGGTCATGTATGTAAGTGGTAGGGTTTTCAAGGTCTCTAAGTGTCATAGTTTTCATCCCAAAGTTATATATGTCATATTCCATCTCATAAATATTAGTCCATCTGAATATTTCAAGTTTCCTAACTAAAAATCAAGAAAATAATTGAAAAAGGAAGAGTTTTGCACTTGTATGACCCATGAGATAGGGTGACACATGGGAAAAGGTAATTTAATGTCTCTTTAACTTCATAAAATTAATTTCCATGCTTGAAAATATTTTTAAGTGTTAAAAATTTTCCAAAACCATTCTACTCCACCCTTCCAAACATGCAAAACCAAATATTAGGTTTATGATTGGTATGCCCAGTTGAATAAATTTGAGACAAAAAAACTTTGGGGTGATATTAAACTTAGATAGATTAATTTTCATAGCAATATTTCAAGGATTGGTCAAATTTTATTTATGGGTCATCTCTAACAAGTTGACTATGTTTTTTTGCTCATTGTTTCCCAGGCCCTATAGGTTTTGATTTTGTTTGGAGAATTCCATATAATATAGATGCTATAATTGACTCAAAAGGACATTAAAATATTAAAATAATTCTCCCCATTCTTTTTTTCATGTTTAAAAGTGTTTTTATAGTCTAAATATCTCAAGTTATACGAGAAGGTACCATTTTATGTTGTAGATAGGTTTCCATCATTTTGAGAATGTTTATGATTTGGTAGTGGCTTCAAAAGGTGGTGATAGGTTGATTAACATGTTTTAAATTTTATCTTGGTCCCCTCACCTTTAAATATCATTATTAAATAAATATTCCATGAGGTTCCTTTCATAAGTACCATGTAGTCAATTGCTTCATGATTGTCATACACAGTCATCTAAATGAGATGTGTTAAAGCTTGAGAACATTCATGAGAGTGAAAGAGAGTCCTATGGTTATTAAAATATCCTTATAATATGATTTATCAAGTGTATTTCATTAAATAATGTGTGTTTAGTATGGGGGAAACCTTTTCTTTCTACATATGGTCTCCTACCATTAGCATACACCTATAAGTAACTCATGAAGACTAATCATATTGAAAGGGAATGTCTAATCTGAATAAGATTATTTATAATGAAATGAGTCTATTTATAATAATTGAGGAAGTTTAAAACTCATTTTAATCTCAAAAACCATACATTATTCCAACTTACTCATCCTTACTACCTATATATGAAAATGTCCACCTATAGGTGGCATCATAGAGATATGAAAGTACTTGTATGGAGAAGATTGGACAAGTTGTAACCTTCATTGGAGTCCTAGTATGTTTTATAGAGAATTTTAGACATATTTTAAGTGTTAGGGTGGAAAATGGAAGTGGAAACCATGATCAAAGGTGAAAATATTGTATTTAGGGATTAAGTCCCTAAAAACACAAAATAGATCACCTTACCATTTTTTGGATGTCATATGATAAGGTTTACAAAGTATTTGAGGCATATAAATTATCATAACTTGTACATCCCACATATGAAATAAAATTTTCAAAATTTTTGAGGTATATGATCAATGAAAGTTATTTTTTGAAGAGATCTAATATGCACCTTGGACCACTAATTCTAGATAGTGACATCTACAGGGTTTAGAATTTCAAGGTGATTATAGAATCTCAAAGTTAAAATAAGGTATGTCTCCATGATTTAAAAATATTATTAAGATTAAATTAATAAAAATGAAAAGAATTATCTTAAAAATAGGTTTATATACATATTTTTGAGCCCATATACACCTACAGGTGTCTACTCCTTGAAACTATTCACCTATATTCAAGGGTTGTCTTCTACATCATCCATGATGAGGATTTAAGAAAGGAAACACATAAATTGGTATATTAAATATGATTTAAAAATTATCACAAGTTAAAAAGGTGATGTGACACATGTCCCAAGATGATTTATAACCCACAAGCTTCTACTTGTTCTAATAGAGTCAACTGTAGTTGATTGTAGCCAATAGTGGGTTGAGGAGTGATGTTTTGGTGTTAGTATTGCATGAGCTCAAGGTAGATGCATCCAAAAAATTATAAAAAGACTATAATGGACTCTAAGTGGATCTATAAACATTTCATTTAAGATAAAACATCTAGGATACCTACAGGTATGGTGACTTGAAGTAAAACACTGTCAATAAATTACACATAATCTTGATCAATCAAGGTGTGGGAAGAGGTATGTAGGAAGTTAAAGTGATGAGAATACCTAGATGACCTTCATCATTATCATTACAGTCTCTTTAAAATGGAAAAAAAGTAGAGAGAGGATCCCAATAATGCAACACATAGTCCACATGTTAAAACCTTGCACACATTCCCTTTCATAGGGGTCTATCCTAGATTTAGAGAGAGTTAGAGGGTCTAATGATAAGACCAATGGATAAAACTTTATAAAAAAATTTCTCTATAACTTTTATAATCCCATACAATATTTATTTGATAAAATAGGGCAAGATACCTCTATTTTATCTCAGACAGAGGTCACTCCCTTTGTGCATAAACTCTATAGTTTTTTGGAATGGTAATGATCAGGTGAGTTATGGGTTGGTTTAACCTTAAAAGGAGATTAATAAAGTTTAATGAAACATATTAAAACATGAGTAACCTTTTATATAAGGATAAATATCAATACGGTGGTACATACCCTCAAAGTTACAAACATGCCTATTAAGCATGGTTTAGGCGTAAAGCCAAATAGAGGGTCAATTTCATTTATAATATTAAATGATCACTCAAATGAGACATAAAATTTTTATGAGGATATATAAGATGTATCAAATATTTTATAATGTAGGGAAGATCATAGGAAACCTCACTTTGACTTAAGACCAATTCAAGCCTATAGGGAATGGATAAAAGAGCTCAAGTGGGCAATGTTGAAAGCTCATATCTACTTGGATGCTATGAATGGGAGTCCAAGGAGATTGGAAAATTTAAATAGGGTAATGAGTAAGTGTTTTGTGTATTTTTTCTCTACGCTCAATGTCAAAACTCTATAAATGATCCTTAAGGGTGGAAAGGACTCAAAACCCTACAAAACCCTAGATAAAGACCCGATTGGGAAAACAAGGAAGGAGATGCATCAAAATTGAAAATAATGTCTTTGGAAATGATTTTAGATTATATATTACTCTCTAAGTAGCTTTCATATCACATTGAGTTGTAACCTACCTATACAGACAGGGTACATAATTGCTTCCTTTGACTTTTTTTGATGTTTTATAGGTTCTAGAAAGTTTAAAAATATGCAACTAACTTTAGGATAAGGTTTGGGACTTGTTATAACACTTCATATCCATATATTTCAGAAAAAAATATCTTAAGTGTTTCTGTAGGTGCCTTTAGATTGGCTAGTCAAAACTGGCAAACTGAGCAAGATAGTGATAAGGGTGAGAGATTCAAGTGGATGACCTTTTAAGGTATACCTGAGTAATATAATGTAATGGAGGGTCTTTCAAAGTCACATTCACTCCATTTTATATATTTTCATGGAAAAATAAAGCCAATTTTGAGGCTAAGTATGAGGGGTGTATGAAAAAGAAGTTTCTTTGATTGTAGGTAGTGATGGCTCACTTCCATAAGAATCCAGATGATTAGGAATGTATCCAATGTATGCAGGAGCATCTATAAAATCCCTCCCTCTTATTTTAATAATAATATCTATCCCTAATTATTTTTGGAACGTTTCAAAATGGGTGAATGATGAAGATAGTTTTCTTGTGCATAATGAGAACTCATACACCACATTTCACGAGTTGCATAGTTCGGAGAGCCATTTGTCTTATCATACCTTGCATAGTGTGTCTCCTACTACATTATATTACATATGTAACTCCTCTCAACATGAAAAGTTTTTTAGTGACTTGTGGGCTTCTCTTTTCCCACTTCTATCTTAAATACTATAAGTAGCTACCATTTTTCCCTTTATAATAATATACTACACCATCTATGGTGAATCCCTACTAATTTTGGCATTACAATTTGCCTTAAAACAATAAATGCAATCTATTTTGACTTCATATCTCATCTTATCAAGTGTGTAAAGAGATGTATATTAAATGGTTAAAGATATATTCATTTATCTTTGCTTTCTCTCAATCCTTCCATGTTTGATGCAACTGATTCTATCCTAACAAGTCATATGAAGTGTTGTTAAGTGTATGGATCTATTTTTAATTGTACAATGAACCATAGTTTCTTAAACTAATCTATGGTTTCATTTACCCTAGATAGTCTTCATGTATGTCACCTTCATATTGAAACACTAGTGCTAGTGCATTATAGGACTCTTAGACTAGTGTTGTATGCCTTGTCTCTTTGTGATAGAGTATGATAGTCTTGTGTAAAACATATTGGTGCATCAACCTTTTATAATAGGTTTATTACATGCAATTTCTAACCCTTTACCCCCATAATAAAGCATTAAATAAGTGATAAGCTTTGAAAGATACATTCAAGGAGCTAGCCGTTTAAACATAGAGGATTGCTTCCACTATAGGTACACCCACATATCTGTAAGTTTTCCCATGTTGCCCAAATCTGGAAGAGGCTTGAACACACTATTTTAGGGTGAGAGATTTGATGACAATAGGTATATACATGCATTGTTAAATATTGAATATGATGCCCAAAGACTTTATTGGAGTTATCAAGGATATTTCATAATCATTTATTTTTATTCAGTTCATTTTCATGTTATGCCAACTTAAAATAGTCATACTTTTAGGTCACTGCATACACAATCAACTATAGTTGATCATGTTCAGGTAAAAAAGAATCCTATAGGTTTATTTTTATCCTTAAAACCTATTTCATGTAGTCTAGGGTCCTTATGAGTTCATTAAATAAACTTCAACCAACTAATGTTCATGTTTTTAGGTCTAGTGTCACCAATGTTTACTTCATGAATTTGTAAGTCACCTATAGTGAGGTTGCAGGTGATGTTTCTAGGTAATGTACACTTATAGGTGTTGATGGAGGATAAATAATTATAATTCAACCCTTTATTATTACCTTTGAAACAAAAAATTTCTCTTCAACTCAATAGGACCATCTTATCATGAGTATGTGTTTCTATACTGTAGCCTTAAGGTGTAGAGTCATTTGTGAATCCAAAATTATAGAAAACACTGAAGAAATACATTGAACAAAAGTGCAACTTTGAATCCTCCATACATTATGTTTATTTAGTCAAACAACCCCTATTTTTTATATGTTTCTACCCCTTCATGAAGTATATAAGGTGGATAAATTCAAACTCTTCCAAAAATCATGCTACCTCATCATATAATCACACCAAAAGTGGTTAGGGCTCTATTTTGGAGATTTTAAGGAATTGGTCCATAATCTTAGTTACTT
This sequence comes from Torreya grandis, assembly GCA_037957365.1. NCBI lineage: Eukaryota > Viridiplantae > Streptophyta > Pinopsida > Cupressales > Taxaceae > Torreya > Torreya grandis. Next base: position 997,071 of record JARHVA010003527.1, read on the forward strand.
CATATACACATAAATTATTCCAACATTCCTATCACTTTTGGCCTCAAACATAATTTTTATGGCATATTCAACACATAAAAGCTTCATGAGGGTTTCAAAGGATGTCAAACTCTTTCACGACCATTCTTATGTTTATGTGTAAGGTCACCTATAGGTGGACATCTCAATATGTAGGAAGTGACTATAAATAAAGGTAGTGTGCATATGATATTACTTCATACTTGGTTCTCAAGGAATATACATCCTCTTATAACTTGATAAAAGGCCTCAAAACATATTAGAACATCCTTATGAAACAATCCCAAGTCTTTGTCAGTGTTACCTGAAGGTGGGCATTTCAGTGTAGGTAGTGAGTGTGGAAATGGGATATATGTATTGAGTGTGATATTATGGTTTATCTTGAACATATTAACCTTCTTCAGACAAGAATTTTTAACCATTAATATCTTAAAACTATACAATTTATCCTTTCTAACATGATTGGTCTTCTCTACAACAACTATAGGTACTCATTCATCGTGGATGATTGTGCATATATGAAGGTTAACTATCACAGTCCATCATATGTGTCATTTGGAAGGTTTAGATTAATATCTCATGATAAAATAATATGTCCAACATATTAAACTCTTAATATAAATTCCATGAATGCTTTCACACTTCATGACATCATGATTATAGTTGGAAGCTTGTTAGGAGTTGAATGTGTCTTATATATGACTATGTCTTTGATCAATACATGATCTTGAGAGACCTATATTATAAATAAGGTTATTTATATGAAATTAAAACATCAATAACAACATATCACATTCACACAAACCCATTAAATGGAAATAAACCTTCTACAATTGGTGAAATCTAGTTGCTAGTCCACTATTGACATCTTCCTGCAATTTTTTTGACCCATCAAATCACTTATAAAAATGAAACAAAACATGTGAAATGTGAGATAAGGAAATAAAAATAATATTTAAGTAAATTAATAAACTAATTTGTATGGACTAAATCAAATAGGAGCAAAACCTGTAGGGTGTGGGAAATAGCAAGCATAAATGGACAGTCAACTTGTTAACAATTTTCATAATGTATAGGCAACCATTATTCCAACTCAAAACATGAAAATTAAGAAAACCAAGTTTACTATCCACCACAAATATAATTTGACTTGGAAGTCCTCCTACTAGCTATACCATCAAAATCCCTATTGATAGTTTTACTTGCCTAGTGGAATTATGGAGTAATAGAATTGTTTTGGTCCAATTTTGGAAATTCAAAAGTAGATCAAGTATGTAATATATAATAAAAGAAGTTAAAGGGTCACTACATAATCTTCTCCCATGTTCCACTCTCTCCTATAGGTTGTATAACTATAAAAAACTCCTTTCTCACTTGTTTTCTTGATTTTTAGTTAGGAACTTGCAAGCTTCTATTAATACTAACATTCCTAACAGGGAATATAATAGGTACTAACATGAAGGACATTGAGAAGGAGTTTAAAACACTTTTATACCTAATAAAACCATACCAAATTCATTAATGACCCATTTATGACCCCTAAGTGACATAAAATGACACAAGGACTCAATGTGACCATGACCAACACTAATAACCTATTAAAACACATCAAAAGGACTATGGCACACCCTATGACATTATACTAGACCCCTATATCAATTTTTGGACTATAGGGGGTTGACTTATTTTGACTTATGGTAAAAAATGGTCAACAAGAATACTATAGACACCATAACACACTCATTAATGACCCATATATAACCCCTAAGTGACATAAAATGACACAAGGACTAAATGTGACCATGACCAAGGCTAATAACCTATTAAAAAAATCAAGAGGACTATGACACACCCTATGACATTATACTAGACCCCTATATCAATTTTTGGACTATAGGGGGTTGACTTATTTTGAATTATGGTAAAAAATGGTCAACAAGAATACCATAGACACCATAGGACCTAGGAGTTTACCTTGATCTAGCATAGTGACCTTGACCCTCTCATGTTCCATAAGGAACAAGATTGGAAAATCCATAACCAACAGACTCTCTCACCTTTCCACTAGTTTGAACATTACTTGTCTAAGGATATCGCCCTAAGACTTGAGCCTGAGTTTCATTCACCTATTAGGAGTGAAGATGACCCCCTTTCACAATTGAGGTCAGATGAATTATGCATAATCATTGAAAATTGTCATAGGTGGATTCATGTGAACTAAGAGAATTTTTATTCCCTTTGGAATAGGTGGCATGCTTCGTCTAGAGATAGAGATCACACCTGATCTAGTTTGATTGCCTTAACCAATTCTTGTGTGACACCCCCACCTTTTTCTTGATAGAAAACTCCGCATCAAGAACCCCCTCATGTCCATGTTGAGAGACATAATGATTCTAACTAGATGATCCATCCACATCACATGGATTCCTCCCATCCTCTTAGTCCATCCTTTAGAGTCTCAAATGAGCATGTTGATTTTGATCACCACTTATAGACTAAATATCATTGGGATGATTATCTTGAAGATCAATTCCATCATGTAGACCCTCATCTTATGACACATGGCCAACACCATGGATACATAGATCACCATGACTATTTCCATTGGCATGCCACATCATCTCATTGTTATCTTAGGGAATGATACATTCTCTATGGTTATTTTCCACCCTATGATTGGGAATATTTCCATTATGAGTATCTCATATGTCATGAGTTTCCTTAGCATCATCCCCTTCATGATTAGGGTCATGTTAAGTCCTACTAGCATAGGTAACATTATGACTTATATGATCCTCCTCAAGGATCCCATTTCTAACCCACTATTAACCATGCTTATGAGGATCTCTATAGGAATCCTCTATCCCCTTGGGTGTATGTTATTCCCCTTCCTAATCCTATCCTTGAACTACCTAAGTTCAATGGGAATCAAGATGATAGTCCCATATAGTATATCACAACATTTATGATGGTGTGTATGGATTGGGAATAGGATTAAGGCATGTTGTTGAAGATCTTCACTTACTTTGTATGATCCAAAGCCTTTATTTGGTTCTAAAATCTACCTCTAGATTCTCTGTCTAGATTCCAATTCCTTTTGGATGACTTCCTACAATACTTTTATATCTCTAGACCATTTAACCTAGATATCTAATCACTTACCATTATGGCATAGGCCAAGTGTGAGTTGAACTTTGACATTATATGTAGGTGGTATTTAGTAATCCATAATTTAAAAATAAGGCTCTTGGATGATCAACTTTATGATATGTTTATGTGAGCATTGAGGTAGGAGGTTCACCTTGAGGTCCTCAAGTGTGAACCCACCCCATATAATGAAGTTATTAACAAGTGTCTAAATATTGAAGTCTTTGAAGTGCGTGCAAGAATTCACCCCTTATTGACCCAAAACTCATCCTCTTCACATTATCACAACTATAACATGATTGGTTATGGTGTTACTAATTCTCCTCTTGAAAAAAAGGACAAGAACGATAACCACAAGGTCAATTATTTAAGGGGCCAACTAAAAAGAAGTCCCCTAAAATGAGAACCACAAAACCATAGATGGTGTTCCCTTATGATGCTACCAAGTTTTATAACTATCATCAGATGAAGGTCCATGATGACAAGAATTATACCACCCAAAATTCTAGTGTGAAAGCCTCACCTCCTCCTTAGAGTTCTCCATTTGTAGAATCCAATAGAAGAATAAATGAGTTTAAGAAGCCTATACCTAACCATGCAAAGTAAAATAAGAATAAGAAGAATAATTACAAGTCTAAGGCCCATCATTTCCCTTATTGATCTTCTACCTCTTCTTACTCCTCTTCCTAGGCTAACCTGAGAGGCAAGGCCAAGAATGAGAGTAGCAAGGTCATTACTACTATCGACATAGCCTCTACTAAGTATGAGTTATTTGTCAACATGCACTTAGGTCAAGACACTAAACTTAGCAAAGATGTTAGTGGTGTGATGCCTCTTACCCAACCCATGGGGGAAGGTAACCCCAAAGTCATAATTAACTTTTATCGTAACATCCATCCTCAGGCTAGACAGTGTCTATACTCTATCATAGAGGAGTTACAGGGCCTCTTAGTTGGGATCTCCATTTGAGACCTTATTCACCTTTTCCATGAGTAGTATCTCATTTTTTATGAGCTTGGTCTCTCTCATGAGGGTCCATTATAAAATCATATCAAGGTCTTGTTCAACTCTAACATTTCCAATCACCCCTATCCTCCCACATTATCTTTCAACCCTACCTCATTGCTACAAATTTTAGTTCTTGAAAATAGGGTTAGGTTCCCACTCTACATTAAAATCTTCATAAATGATTATCATGTGAAGAGATGCATCATTGATGAAGTATATACATTGAACATCATGCCCCTCCATGTGTTCAATGAGCTTGGGATTAGTCGAAAGAAGCTCTATGATTTTCACCACAACTATGTTGGTTTCAATAATGATATGGTTGCACTAGTGGGAAATGTGAAGATTTGAATCCCAAGATAGTCAAGATCAAGTTTTATGTGTTAGACTTATATATCTCATACAACATGATCCTCGACTATCCCTAGATCACCACCATGCAATCCATTGCATCAGCAACATTTTCATGGTTCAAATCATGCACAAAAGTAAGATTCATACCATGGAGGTAGACAAAAATACTTGGAAATTTATCTATGATAATACAAAGCCATCTAATGAGGCTTTGGATGTCTCCTTGTGGGGTCATGTGGTTTCACTCAAGGCTCCCACCTCTTAATCTTGATTTCTCAAGGATGAGCATATTAATCCAACTAAGTACCCATCAGCATTCACTCCTTTAGAGTCTGGCATACATTAACTAACTCATATTCCTACACTATGATGCCAAGTTATATATTCCCTTCTTGGATACCTCTTTCAAGATATATCCCCAAATGTCAAACTTCCCCTTTCATCATACTTTTCCCATCAAAGTATCAACTACCTTAATGCATCTCCCATGGAGATTGCTAGATTCATTGAGTTTGATATTGAATGTTATTTCATCTATAGTATAGCACACAAACTTATCAATGAGAGGAGAGATTATAAGAATCTCATGCTCATACATTGTATGTACCACCATCCTCTTATTTGTTTGGGTTCAGATGTCTCATTCACCAATAATGACCCCACCTTCGACACTCATGTGGCCTATCTTAGGGGTAGGTCTCCATTTAAGGTGAAGTGATGGCCCACCCTTGGGGGCAATCTTGGGATTGGGCCTATGGTATTTTTATGAGCCTTACAACTTACCAGAACACCCTCCCTAAACCCCCATTTAGTGGATTACCCCTCTTATAGAATCCATAATTAAACCTTATGGGTCTATATATCCATTTTTCTTGTGCACTCATCCTTGGATACACCTCAAGATAAACGTAGATTATTTTGTTTCTTTTAGTTGGTCAAGATACTACTTACTAGTAGCTAACCCTATAACAACTCCCTCTCTCCTTATGTATAGTTCTTATAGGTAGTGTGGGTTAGTGGTTTTAATTTCTTGAGAATTTCTTTGGCCTTCCATAGATGGTATTCATCTTTCATAGGCCTCCTACCACCCCTCCTCACCTCTCTTCATAGTTGGCATTGATATATTGTCTTTCAGTTGAACACTACCTAGTAGCAGTAGTTCTACTGGTTGAGGTGCCTTCCTTGCCTCTAACACCTTACCTCCTCACATTTCATAATATAATAACATTAAAATGGATAATTTATTCTAGTATACTAAGAAAAACATGTTTAGATAATCTCAACAAGAATTTTTCTTATCTCCCACCCTTCCCAACCTTTCTTGGTATGTTATAGGCCCTTTCAGACTCTCGAGCCTATTTTTGGCCCTTTCTAGCCTAAGCCAAAGGTTTCTGAGCTAAGTCATGGCCTAGAAATGGGCTACGTCATGGCCCCCATGGCCCAGCAGTGGTCTAGGCCATATTTTTTCCTAGGAAGGCCATGTCTTGGGCTAGAAGATTCCTTTTTACCCTCTCCTAGCATCTGTTTCACTTCATCATTGCTCCTAAAACTGCAAAACCTTCATCTTAGGGGTTTTAACCCATTTTGAATGTAATGATAGAGTATATTTCTATATTTAAGGCCTTTTTGGGTCTATTTTGGGACTTTTTTGATCTCTTAGACCCCTAAGTCCTCTAGCCTATCAGCCCTATGTACTACTAGATACACCTTGGGATAGAAGTTGATCTCTCTACCTCTTTTAGTTAGTATTTTATTAGCTCATTCATAGATAATCCTACTAACTCCCTCTTCATTTTTCACTATGTTTCCTATTGTTATGGGTTCATGGTTATGTTTAGTCTAAGACTTACTCTGATCTACACCAACTAGTATTTATCCCTTCATGGACATCTTACCACCCTGTATCACCTCATCCCATAGTCAGTATTAGTCTTCATCCCTCAATTTTAACTTAATTTTGTTCTTTAACTCCCTTATACAACTCATTAATCTGAACTATGTTGAGATAATCCTTTTACATCATCCTCTTATGTCCCCAACCCCCATCATGGTGTACCTCTTAGTGGTGATTCACATTGATGGTGGCAGTCGAGGCAACCTAGGATCCACCACTGCCTCTTGGATTATTGATGACCCATAAGATTTTGAGCTTGCTATAGTTGGTTACCTCCTTACCAATGAGATGAAAAATACATCCAAGTATTAATTAATTATTGATGCTTTAACTGATACTCATGTGTTAGGTGTGCACTATGTGTAGTTGTTCTCTAACTTACTATTAATCATGCCTCAACTCACCATTGTTTAGTTTGTCTTAGCTCTATATTTCTCTCCTCCTTTTAGGACATCCAGGTCACCCATATCCTTTATGGGGAGAACATTAGGGATAACACTATAGTGAATTTAATTATGGATTGTATAATGTGATTTAATATCACTTATGTCCCTTTATGCAAGAGCTAGAGATAAAGCTAGACTTAAATCAAGATTACATAGTATTTACACTTTCACCAATGGATCACATCATTGGCTTCTTCCATTTCCATCTTTATATAGTAATTTTAGGTAATGTTCTCTTTTATCATTTTATTTCTTTCTTTTTTTTTCTTTTTCTTTTTTTTCTTTTTTTTGGCTTTTAGGTATTGCACAACACTCCTTGTTCATCTGAACACTAATTGCTTATACCTTAGGGGCATATGTAATCATACTTCCCATGACCCTACTCTTCCCTATGGTTATGCATCTACTCATGTATAGACTACCAACCTAGGTGATCATATTTGAGACATTTTAAACTTGCATAAACCCTCTTTTATTATGCATATGGATCCCCTTCACTTCCATGGCTTCTCTGCACGCTTGTAGACCCTCCAGATACTTCTTAGAGCCCTAACAAGATCTTGTTAACAACATAAAAGGGGATGTTGACCTGAGATGAAGATTTTAGAGGAAACATGTATCCTAGGCTACATGTTTTCTTCAAAAAATCCATGGTTTAGGCCATAGCCTAGCAATAATATGTGTTTTTGGCCTCCAATGATAAAAAACATCTAATTTTTTGGTCTTTTGTAGATTGGGGAAGCCCTATATCATTCTGTTTGTTCCATTTTTCTTGGGATGATTCACTCTTCTTCTCTCTCTTAAATCTCATGCCTTATTGAAACCCCATTTATTCATTATTAGCACTCTTGCTCTCAATTGGTGAGAAGGAATTTCATGTACTAGTACACATTAACTTAGAGAGTCCATTATTGCTTCTAATTGTTCTTATTTCCTTGTAGCTTGATCTTAGATTCCAAATTTGGAATTACACCTAATTTGTACACTTGGTTATAGCTCTTACATCATTCGAGTTCTCACTTCACCTCCTCCTAGTTTTTTGGACATTGGTTTGGACCTGGTTCTACATTGCAACCCTATCTTCCTCCATTAATGTCTCAAACTTGGATTCCTGGTTGGTAGAATATCTACACAATATCTTTGAGCTTGATTTGAGCATAATTTTTTATAAAAAGTTAAATTCCATTATTTTAATGTATCATATATGCTAAGGTTTATTTTTTATGTGCTAGTTTAGCTTGTTGTGTACATGCTTAGAGTAGATTCTAAATTGTATGCATTCTCTTAACCTTGGAAACATCTTTCCCCTTCAAAAATGCCTTCATTATGTAATATTGATTGATTTTTAATCATTACCTTTCTTTTTATATGCTCTTATGTTCATTTAGCTTAATTAGTTTGGTTAAAATGGCATTCTCTCATTTATTCACATGTTAGAGATAGAATCATTTGGATAAAGGAATTATCTTAGGTTTTTGAAATTGTATGCTCTCCATATCTCTCTCTTTTGAAAACATCATTTCCTTTACAAAATCCTATTTTGATTTGAAGGATTCCATGCTTATGAAATGAATTTCATGCTTGGTAGTGTTATCTTTTTTAAATAGCTTGCTTTCTCATTCTTTATAAATTGAATGTTACCCCCTTATTAGATTTACTATGGTTATACCCATTATAGATACTCACATCCTTTGTGTGCTTGATCACACTATCCATAACCTAGTTTACAAGTCTACCTATAGTTTGGTGTAAGCCAACAAATTGGATAGATTCTATAGGTCACAAGTATCCCAGAGTACCCTTGATCTAATCAGCCTTCTAAGTGTTTGCTTAAGTACCCTGTGTACCCCCTATCAAATCCTAGTGGCTCCATTCAGATTTTTGGATCTACAATACCTAATCACTTATATAATCACCCATATTAATAATTTAATAATATTTATTATCCCCTAATGGGTTTTATATTTATATAATTCTATAATCCTCTCTTTATTAACCCTCCTCTCTAGAAGCCTCTATTTCTAGAGGCTTTCAAGAAATTTTTAATTCCTTTTTAATACTCTTTTCCTCTATTTATAAAAATCATTTCTAGATTGAACCAAATATGAAATCTATGATCCTCTCATGTAAAACTAATATACTTATCAAAGTCATCAAGTCAACATCATGTTTTCCATAATTTGAGTATATTATAAGACATCAAATCTCTAATCCATAATAATTCAATATTTTCTTGTTTGAATCTTGATTTAAATAAATTAGCCTTTATGATCTAATGTTGGTATGAATGTTTCATTTATATTTGCATTTTATTTCTAATTGGATCTAGATTTTAATGGTAGATTGATTTTTTGAGAGATTTTGGATAATTTTAATATCTGAATCTTATTTTCTCAAAATTTCCATCTCATAGTTTGTTCATGCATCTTGTACTAATATATCTTCCCAGTTATATTTTCTCCTCTATTTTTATGATGTAATGTATGTTGATCAACCATATCTTCTTTCATCCTTGTCATGTTCTCCTTGGCATCTTCTTTGTCTTTATTTTCATGATGCTTCACCTTCTTAAGGTGAGTCTTATCATCACCTCCTTGTTGCTTTTTCAAAATCACCTTCTTACTCAAATTAGGATCTTCCTAACATAATACCTCTTGGTAACCTTGCCTCTTAATTTTGTCAAACATATCTTTCCACATATCAATTTTAACATTTTTATTCACATAGATTAATATATTTCCTTGATTTTTCTTCACATTCCTTTTCACTAACTAGATTTCTTGAGGTTTTTTATATTTTAGTTCTTCACTTGCACTATTTATTTGGCTATAAATACCCTATATTTATTATATTATAACCAACCTTATCTTATTTTCTCCTTGAATCACCTTTGGATAAGTATATTCCTCCTCAAAACATGCATTCTTCATAAGACTGCCCTCTTGAATATTTTTATTTATGTTTTGCTCAATCATGAGGTCTTGTACTTCGTTGCTTCTTGTATCTTTTCCATTTATTATTCTATAACTTTTCATTCTCCCATATGCTCCTCCATGCTTCCACTATCTTTGTGTTAAATCCACTTTCTTTGATTTTCCTTTATTTAACATAGTCACACCACTTTTTTTCCATTTCTTACCTATAAAAACTTGCACTTGATGTGAATTCATTTCTTGTTCTTTATCTCTATCATATGGCCTATCTATGGCCCAAAACTCTATTTGTTCCTATAAACCTTCATGTCCACATGTTATCACTTTCTTAATTTCATATCCATTCTCTTCATTTACTTTTCACAACATTGGTATTAACTTTAAATGCTCTTGGGCATCCCAATGGTGACCCATATCATCTAAGGACAACAAAGACTTAGTCTTTACCTCTTATTTATTCTCCACCTTAGTTTCAACTTTGATTTTTTTAAGTGTTTGATTATCTTCAATTTGTGGGTCCACCTCATCATATTTTCTTGTCTTTAATTGGATTTATTCATCTTCTTTGTTCATTTGTAACTCTTGGATGCTCTTTTGTTTTGTTCTATTCTTGGTCACCCCTAATACTGATTTGATTTGACCCTTGTTACGTTATCTCTTGTACCAAATTTTACTTCCTTTTATCTTTGTTTGAATAAGATCTCATGTGTCTCTTCTCCTTTTCTTAATTTTGATCATGAAGTACATATTTTTCTTTTACTTGTAAACATATATCATTTGCCTCTTCAATTATTATCACCTCCTTTTTTTTAATTCTACTTGTCTTTTTGAGGACCTCAATGTCCCTCTTGGCTTCTCCCATGCTTTATTTCTTCTTAAAATTCATCCTCATACTAAAAACTAGTTGTTCATACCATCTATCAATATTTGTCTTCATAACCATGTTGTTCATAATGCTTTATTCATTTTCATGTTGGAATAATTGTCATTGATGTCAAAGGAATTGTAATGGATTTGAACAAAAATGTCAAATGGAATTGTTACTAGAAGTGAATGTAAGTGTGTAAAAAAGTGAATAGAAGTGTTGTTGGAAGTGAACGGAATTATTTCTGGATGTAAATGGAACTATTTCCAGAAGTCAACATAATTGTTTTTGGAAGTGAATAAAAATGTCTATGGAAATGTTATTGAAAATGTTGATGGAAATATCATCAAAAATGTCAAAAATCACATATTTTAGTGAAGGGGTGCCTCCTAGATGGGATACATCATTTAAAGGCTATATAAGAGAGAAGAGATGTGGAATTGTTATAAGCATTTGGTTTGAATGAAGATCATATAAGTGTGAGAGTGAAGGAAGAGAGGAAGAGGAAAAAATGAAATAGAATATCTCTTAAGAAAAGAAGATTGAAGGGTAAATTTATTTTAATGAAGAATATCATTTGAGAATTGTGAAAGAGAGGAGAGTAGAAAGCATATGATAAAATTAGTGAGAGAGAAAGTGTAAAAGAAAAAACACCATCATTCAATTGAAGAATCAATAACAGATGGTGGAAATGATATGGCTTAGGTAGGTTCAGTGCCTTATCATCTAGGGGTTGGTGCTCATGTGGGTCAGTGCTCAAAAATTACCCAGGTTGGTGATTGGGAAAGGTGAATGATTTCTCTAGTGGGTGGATGATCACAAATTGATCGATTTAGTGCTTGGTATATCCATTAGGTTGGTTCCTATAAATGTTGTAGAAGATATATATATATATATATATAACCAATTATTTTCCATGGTTTTCTCTTGACAGGGTTTCCACATAAATCATGTGTTCTCTTATGTTATTAATTTCTATATATTGAATTATTATGGTTGTTGTGGTTGATTAAATTGAAAATATGAAAATGCTATCTTATATTGATTCCCTGCCCTCCCCCCTCTTAATATAAGTTTATGTTTAACAATTAGTATTAGAGTAGGTCCTTTAGAGTAGTTCTAACAAGCCTAAAAGAGATTTTTTGAAGCACAAGATATCAAAGTAGCTAAGGAAAGAGAATCAAGAGTTGAAATCTATGGTCAAGGTTCTTAAGGATAAGGCATGTATCTTGGAGTCTAAGTTGGATTTATAAGTAAAAAAGATAAGATGTCTATTCAGGATCTTAAGAATCAGCTAGAGGTTGCATATTCAAGTTTGATATCAAGAGAAGAAGAGTGTGATCATTTAAATGCTGAGTTAGGTTTTTTGAAGGATAAGCATGAGAGGCTCATATTCAAGGTTGAGAAAGATCATGAGATATCAGTCTAAGGTAAGAAGGATACAAGTTTGAAGAGAAAATTAAAGAAGCTAATTAGGTAGCCCAATGCCTTCAATTTTTCCAATTATTTTCATGGACATTATTTTATTTGTCATCATGTTGGTCATAGGGAAAGAGACTATTTGAGGAGAAGCAATCAGTCAAAGCAAGATCTCAGTCACCTTTAAGCAAAAGGTATGAGAAATATTGCTTGTTTTTATTATCATAAAGTTGGCCATATTGGTAAATTATGTCCAAATCGAGTAAAGAGATCTTCAAAGTATGTCAAAGGATATGGATCCCCTAAAAGGTATGAGAAGGTAAAAACTAAGGTTTGGAGACCTAAGATAGTAAAGGTTGATTAGATTGAGTCTAAGACTGAGAATGGATTAATTGCTATAGTGGAGAAAGAATCAGATAGGAAGGATTGTGTGTAAATCTTATTATCAAGAGTTGTAGAAAAGATAGTGAATAATAGGCCAATAAAAACCCTTATTATATTTGAGTAAGATCCTTACCAAGATTACCTATTATTAGTTTCTAATGATACTATGTTGGAAGGTAAGATAGTTATAAGAGTTCAGAAGATGAACAACATCATGGATGTTGAGGTTAGTGAGCCAAAGAAGTTAGACATGAGTAAATGGATTATAAAAGAAATAAATAAATCTTATAGATAAAAGAGGATAAAGGAAAACATAGAGGAGATGTGGGCATCTCTTGGGTTCATTTTATTCTAGGACCCTTTTTGTGGGGTGTCTCTTTTAGGCTTCAAGGAGACACTTTACAGAAAGAGGAAGCATGGTGGATTATTTTTGGATCTTGGATATGTTGCATGACATGAAATTCATGAAGGTGAGTTGATATATCAGTTTGTATATCAGTTTAAGGTAGGTTGATATGGTGTAGTGTCTTGAGAGCTCTTGTGAGAATGGATTCAAGTAAGTCTAGTTGTTTTAAGCATGTTCTTGATGTTCAAATTAGTAGTAATTTTGAGATTCATATGAGAAGGTGTATTGATATTTGAAATAGGTATAATGGGTATAATAATTCTAGAGATTGGTATGAATTTGGTAGCTTATGTAAGGGTGAGGTATATTCAAACAAGGTATGTCAATATTATGAGAAGTTGTTCATGTTTTGGTTTCTATCTTTTGGTTTGTGGTTTCAAGTGGTGTGATTAGGAGGATCATGGAGTTAGGGGGAGATAACTCAAGTCTCTTGAGAATAATGTGATGTATGTACTTGTTTCTTGTGTGAGATGAGTCAAGGAGTAGCTCTATGAGCAATTTGTCAGGTCCATAGATCAAGAAGGCTATATATGGATGAGCTTGTCGGATTTTGTTTAACACTTTGTCATTGATGTCAAATGGGCAGAGAGAAAATATAGGGGAGAAAAAGAGAATGATAACAAGGGGGAGTTCATATACTAATTCATGGATATTTCCATCAATAACAAAGGCGGAGATTATTGGAATAATTATCATTGATGTCAAAAGAATTATAACGGATATCAATGGAAATGTCAAATGTAATTATTGATAAACGTAAATGGAAGTGTTGTTAGAAGTGAATGGAATCATTAATAGAAGTAAACACAATTGTTTTCAAAAGTGAATAGAATTGTTATCAAAATTAAATGAAAATGTCGATGTAAATGTTAACAAAATTACTGACAGCAATGTCAACATAAATGTTGATGGAAATGTCAACGGTTGCATCTTTTGGTGAAGAGGTGCCTCTTGGATGGGATGTATCCTTTAAAGGTTATATAAGGGAGAAGAGATGTGGAAGTATTCTAAGCATTCAATTTTAATGAAGATCATATAAGTGTGAGAGAGAAGGAAGAGAAAAAAATGAAATAGAATATATTTTAATAAAAGAAGTGTGAAGGGTAGATTTATTTTAATGAAGAATATCATTTGAGAATTCTGAAATAGATGAGAGAATAAAGTATATGATAAAATCAATGAGAGAGAAAGTGTAAGATAAGTAATTCCATCATTTGATCCAAGAAGAAATCATAGATAGTGGAACCAATTTGGCTTGGGGTCGGTGCCTCATATTCTATGGGTTGTTGCTCTTGTGGGTTAGTTCTCAAGTTTTAGTTAGGTTAGTGATTGATGAAGGTGATCGGTGTCTCTATTGGGTGGGTTCTCACAAATTTACTGAGTTGGTGCTTGTTTCAGGGATTGGTGTATCCAGTAGGTTTGTGCCTATAAACATTTTAAAATAATATATATATATATATATATATATATATATATATATATATATATATATAATCAATATTTTTCCATGGTTTTCTCCTGAAAGGGTTTTCACATAAATATTCTATTATCTTATGTTATGAATTTCTATATCATGAATGTTTATGGTATATATATATATATATATATATATATATATATATATATATATATATATATATATAATCAATATTTTTCCATGGTTTTCTCTTGAAAGGGTTTTCACATAAATATTGTGTTCTCTTATGTTATGAAGTTATAGATCATGAACGCTTATGGTTGTATTTGTCAATTAAATTGAAAAGATTAAAAGGTTATCTTATAATAATTCACCCCCCCCCACCCTCTTAGTATAAGAATGTGCTTAATATTCCACCTATTTTATTGTTTTTTCCTTCACTCTTCTCTCTATGGTCTTCACATGAGACCAAGTCATACCTTTTTCTTCATTTATTAAAGATTTTTTATTTTATTTCTCTATAAAAAAAAGTAAATTCATTAAATTTTATTGCTTCTTTGATCAATGTATCCCACTCTTTGACATTATTCTTTATGATAGCTTACAATGTTGACTCTTACTCTAATGTGACAGCTCCATTCTTTCTCTCACATTATTTTAAGATCTTAAATAGATCCATCTCAGCTTCTTGCATATTATGTGTCCACATCTTCTTCTTTCATTCATTATTTTCATTCATGACTTTATCCATGGCATATTTGTGATATTTAACTTCATTAAGTGTCAAGGTTGACACTCTTTCATCTTGCAACTTAGGTTTTACACCTGCATACATACACTCAAAAATATCATTAGAAACAAATAATTGAGCCCTTGTAACCTCATAAAGTACTCTTTGTCTAAGTACTTTTCTCTCTTATTTTATTTTTCCCATCATTATACATTATTTATCATCAAAACCTACTTCATTCTACATGAATTTCTTCATTTCTCTCTCTATTTGTTTTCAAATTGACTTCTTTTCCTTTTCATTATTTTTATTGTAAATTATCCTTTGCCTCTTCATGATTATCCTTATAGGAAATTTTATATTATTTCTCAAGGACCAACCATAACACTATTATTCTTCTTCATGCATGTGCTCCACCATGAACACTATCTTTTCTAAGCTTTGCCCAACTATTTTCTTATCTCTTTCACCTCTTATTCTATATCCATCTCTTTAAGGTACTTTGTCTTATATATTACCTACATTTCCTTTCCCTTTTCCATCTTCATATTATTTTCATCTTCAATATTTAGGCATCATTTTTACCTATCTCTTTTATAAAGTTTGTCTACTTTCCCTCTAGGACCTCACTTGGGTCTCTTTCACTATATTTTCCTTCTTCTCTTGAATCTCACTTGGAGTCTATCTATTTTTGATCATATACTTGAGATTATAATATCTCTCTTCACATTATTTAAGCCTTAATGGATTTAATTATGCTACCACAACTTATATTTTCTTATATTTTGAGCTTCTATATTCTTTTCTCATTATCTCCTCTCAGGCATTTCTTACCTATTCTTCAAGTCCTTCACCTTGGACTTAAGGGATATAGATTATTTTTATCACTAATATTATTATTTATGATGAGAAAAATAGGTCATATCTTAACCTTAGTTTAACTTATAAATTCTCTTCACAATTGGAACTTTCTCATAAACACAATAACAAATTATCAAACAAAATGTACCTTTTTCTTGCTTCTACTTTGACCTATTCTTCTCTACCAACAAAATATTCAAGATCTAATGCCAATATGATTTATATCATATGTATTCAACCTATTCTACCATTCACTAACTCTAATATCTAAATTTTATCTCTAATCATCTTCTTTGGTTATAACTACTTTCATTTCTAGACATCATTCTTTTTCATGAACCTTAGTTAACTTAATAGGCTTCCTTCATGCATATAATATTCAATATATCTATAAATACCTATCAATATTTACATTCCTCTACACTCTCTTATCCTTATCATCATCCCCATAATCTCATAATCTACTCTGAAGACAATACTCTCTATTATTCCTCTAAGATTGTTTATTCTTTGTCATAGTTTCAAGGCATAATGATCTCATTCATGGTTTAATGACTCTAGACATCCCCAAAATTCTTATAGGGCCATATTAATTATCATTTTATCTCTCAAATAATCCTAATCCAAAACAAAATCCTAAATTTATAACTCCCAACTCAACTACACCTTCCTTCTTAATGCCTCCTTCTATAGTAACCCTAATTTTACACAAACCTCCTTATCTTGAATCATATATAGGGTTTATATAAAAAATAATTAATTTTTTGAGTAAATTTTATCACTCTTGATCATCACACAAAGTTTCAAATATTAATTCACTAAATAACCCATCTAACTCATCAAATCTCAACATCCATTAGGTTATTAGGCCTATTTTGAAGACAACATCTAGAATATTGTATAGTATGGCAGGGTATGGTTCCAAAACTTGAAATATCTTGTATAAAACCTAAAATTATCTCAAATTACATTTTTTTGTAAAACTTCATGGGTGAAAATGTTAGATATATGCATTTGAAATTCAAACCCCTAGTTTAAACATGCTCAGGCCTGTAGGTGGTAGAGAGGGAATAAAATGACACAAATTAACTCTTATGTATTTTATAATTAATATATGGATTAAATAAGGTCTAACCATATAATTTAATCTTTAAAAAATATTATTTTAATTTTAACAATCTTTAAGATACTCCTTTTTCTAGACTTGTAGAGTTCAAGGTATATATCAATGACTATGTGTACAAGAATGAGGGTTTTTATTTAATATGGTACTCTACAAGTTATCATGCATATAAAACATGACTATAAATATCAATTTAAATTTGAACCCTTATTAGGATACACCATTAAATCAAGATAAACCTCAAAACAATCTTTATTCTTGTCTATACCCCAATTCAAAACCTTACATAGAAATTGTATAATAATAAACTCTTTATTCCAATCTTGATCCTCTTTCAAATCTTTAATAAGATAATTATAGTATAGAAGTTGATTATATTTATAAATAGCTCTCATTAAATTTACAAAGGACCTTTTCTTCCTCCTAACTCTTTGTCTTTCTTGTAATGATTGTAACACCATTTTCTAAAACATAGACCTGAAATTAATAAGTAAGAATACTTTTAAGGACTAATAGACATTTTTCAAACTTCTGAGATACTCTATGCTCACACCATTACCAATTTTAGGATATTATTAGATATAAAAATACATTTTATTTTATCTTATATATGTATTTACAAAGAATACTCCCTATCATATCATTATCCTCCATGGACAATGTAGTTGTTTCATCTTCTTTCTCCATTTGATTATTTTTCTTAAATATCATAACTACTTTACTAACTCACACACACTCTCCTCTCTTCTACATTCCTATTATACATCCTCCTTTTTCTGAATTTTCATGGTAACTACTTGTTAGACCAACTCTCATGTAGAAGGCCATCATAACTGACATAAGTTTTTGTTTTTCTTGAATTGACATGGATTATCAAGACTTGCACATTGGGATACACATTAAAACACCCACTAAGATAATCTAGGATCCATTTTCAACATAAAATATTAGTTTAATTTCATGAAAGACACCTAAACCCACATAAATGGCTAATTGACAATTTTAATTTTTAAAAATGGACTTTTGGTGGGAAACACAAAATAATCTAAAATCACACACTCTAATGACTCTCAAGGACTCAAATACATTATAAGAACTATAAAAGACCCATTACACCAATACAAAACCAAAAATGACAAACTTTAACACTCTAACATACTTTACCCTATGCTTATTTGTGATGCCCCTACATCAAGCTCCATCGAAATGGAGAGTCTATAACTGGGAATGACATTAAATTTTTTGTTCATGAGGTTATTTCTTAGTAGTGAATAAGTATACACTTACATGTTAGGACGAAAATTCAAAATTCTCATTTGTATCATTATACTATGTGATCAATTAATTCATATTTGGTTCTTAGTCTACTCAGTTCTTGTTGTCTACTCCTTTTCAAGGCAACCACATGTGTGATAATTATGTATCCATGTATCCATTTAGTGTCTTTGACCAGTCATAACTTAGTATCAAGATGTAAGCTTCAATAATGTTGATGACTAGAATATTTATGTATTATTGTAGATATGGCTTAGAATTAATCTATATGTGTACATTTTTCAACTCCCAACACATGGGATATAAGACTTATCTAATTGTAGGAACACACTTTTAGATTTGTTTTGGGTCAAACCTAACTTCTCGCATACAACTATGTGTATTACATTGGTTGAGGCACCTAATTCAACTAAAATATTATCCACATTCTTTTTTAATATTCTAAAGGTCAATATAAAATGTGGTGCCTTGGTATTGTCTTTGTAAATGACCACATTTATATGTGCAACTTTTGCTTTATCAGGGGATGGTATTCAATCTAAGGCTTTGAGTAACAACTCTCTCTATTTGGTGATCTAAATTAGCTCATAAACACTACTTTTTGCCCTTATCTTATTCATATATTTAATTATATTATATATTCCATTACTGTGTGGCCCTATATTATACAATTGATCATTCCTTTTTGGAAGGGGTAGATTATTCTTGGCCCTAATATTTAGAGGAATAATGGCATCATTATTTGGGGGTGTTTAAGTAGTGGTAGGTTGTTTATTCCTCAAATTATAATTATTCCTATGGAACTACCTAAATTCATGGATTTCATTTATATTATCTTTAAGTTCATTTTCATCTTTGATAGGGAATGGGAATTCATAGGTATCAAAGACCATTTTTGTGCTAGAAGGACCTAGAGTAGTAGAGGAAGATGCCTCTGGTTGATTTAAAAAGTTTTCTTGTCTATCCATTTATTTTTGAGAAATATCAAAAGTAGTGTAGAATTCTATGAAATCTAGGTCACCATGATGTGATGTGTTATAGACTTAGCACCTATTGGGGAGTGATACTTATAGGATGTGTATTTTGGGAATATTGTTAGGTATTTATTGTTTTGCATTATTTCTAGATCTATTGAAAGGCCTGATATATCTCTAGAATGCAAAATTAATATTGGTATTCTAACCCATGGTGTTTCCCATCCATTTTTGCATGCTCAAGAGCTCATTACTAAGATTTTGTACTATTTTTTGGATGGAATCCAATTATGTCTTTGTACAATCAACAATAATATCCTATGTAGCATCAAGGAAGTTGAGGTGTTGGTTAGGTGGATCATTAGCTAAAGGTAATTGGGTGTGCACCTAGTTCTAATTTTGATCCAACACATTCTAATTATCATTTGGAATGGGGTTAAGGGATGGAAAATTAAGACCAACATTAAGTGGGGCCAAGACCTATAATTGGGGATAATTCAATCTATCAATGTTAATATATTTAGTATAAGCCAAAGGTAGCATATTAATATTAGGTGATCTACATAGAAATACAATTGTCATAGAATCCAAATCATTCTTGTACATATCTAGAGTTAACACCTCATCATATTATAAGCATCATCTACTTGGTTATACATATTTTGGAATGTTGCATTAATGTCTCTAATCAATTTATTGGGTTCTCTCCTCATACTTTCAAAGTGATGGTATATGAAACTTGGACTTGTAACTTGTCCAAATTATTTCAAAAAGGTATTTTAACACTCATTCTAATATTTACTTGAGTATTTCAAGAGATTGAGGAACCAACCACAAGTAGCATCCTACAAGGTAAAAAGGAAACTTTGGTAGGCTACATCTTCATAGGTTATATTCAATATCCTTAGGGTAGTTATATAAGCCTTTACATATTATTCAATAATCCTTCCTCCTAATGGAAAATATTAAGGAGGATATTCTTCAGTATTTATAGGCAAATCATGCACATCTTTAGGGATGGCAATAATGAAACTGGATAAGTCCATTGTGTGTAAAGAAAGATGGGGTCATCTATTTGGGGAATATGTTGGGGCCCAAGATCATATTAATTTACCTCTATCTAACCTAAATTTTTTTATATATTTCCAAATTTGGGAATAACAATTCAATATTAGAGGTGGACCTTGTTAGTCTTTTGGGTATATCTAGTATAACCCAAGTGATATTTTGAAGGAAAAGTAAGCCCTTCTTATAACACTAGATAAATTCATGTTTATTTGGGTTTTATGCACACCAATGAACCTTACAAGGTATCCTCTAAAATTTTATTATCGGTAAACAAATATTCACTCTAAGGCACAAGTTTTGGGGTATTAGGTTTTATAAGTGACTTGGTGGTGGAATAGCGTGAGCAAAAAAAATTACCTCAGATGATTTAGATGTGACCTAATTTTAGATCTTATTGAGATGGTTGGATTGATGATGAGTCTAACCAAAAGTATTCAAGATCAAAATAAACTCAAAAATAAATAAGGGTTAGGGCAGAGAAGAAGGTTCATGAATCAAACATGATAAAACCCTTTTAAACTAGATCTTAAACTAGGGGTTGGATAAACAGTCATGAACAATGATTTCTACAAGTTAACCTTATCACATAGATAGTCCAACATAGTTAATATTCCAAAAACAATAATAATACAATTAAATTTAGTGTACATAATCAAAGTTTGTTGTATTGTGATATTACAATTGCACATCTACAAAGGGGGATTATTATTATCATATAAAAACATTAAAATCATCCAATGCACAATATGAATAAATGTAATAAATAATTTTCATACACAACAAAAATACTAAGATACAAATTGATGAATCATTTTTAAAAACTCATAAATTTGGAGTACAATATTTCCACATCAAGACCAATTTTAGAACAATCCTTAGAATTTCTTATTAATCTTAATATCCAAAAATTATCCTTCCTTTAGAATCAGGAGGATACAAGTATATATAGGCTTGAGGAGGGGGTGATTCATCTTCTAATAAAATTCTAAATTTATATTTCCAATTATATAGTTATATGTCAAAATTTATGTATAGCATGCATGTATGAAAAGTGTATATATATATATAATTATTTGACCAAAATATAATACATGTATTCCAATAAATATTAGACCACCTATCCCAACTTGATTTAAAACATTTAAATACACTCATACACACATAAGATAATGTGCATGTGAAACCACTGGGAGAGAAAAATGATAGATGTTAAAAGTGATGTAATTGTAGTAGTCATTGTGGTCCCATAAGGAATCAAAATAGATCCCATTGGAGTATGCATTACTACATATCTAGAGAACTAAGGGCCTAGTGTTGATGTAGACACTATAGTGTGAACTAAAACTTGTATTGATGTATAAATATTTGTTAATTTCATGCTTGATATTAACCTAGGAACCTCCTCTTTAGCCTTGAGCTTCTCAAGTAATGCATAAGTAGCTTCAAATTATTTATTGATAATGTCAAAATTAAGCATATAAGTTTTACATATTTTGATATGGCCTCCCTTTCTTTGCCTATGAACTACTCTATCAAGGCTTCAATTTTTGTATGTCAATTGAAGTAACCATCTCTCTTTGAAATCACATAATTAAAATCATATACTACATCCTAGATAGACATCAGTTTCAGGTGATTATATGGCCTATTCCTTGCAAACCAAACCAAGAAGTTGAATCTTTGTATAAATTATTTCAATTGGTGCTAATTGTTTTGTAATTTTACCCTTTTAGGCTAATAATCACCCCTAGAGACTTGTATTGTATTCAAAATATCATAAAACCTAGTGGTTGTAATCTGGACATTATCCATAATTTCATGGGGAGCCTGGATGATTTGTATTTGTAAAAGCCTTTGTTGTGCTTGTTATTGACTTTTATACATTTATTTTGTGGTCTTCCCATCTAAATACATGAAAGATAAAAGGTCTTATATATATATATATATATATATATATATATATATATATATATATATAGGTCATTAGGATTCCTTTTGGTCTTCTTGTCCAAGGGAAATAGGTTTTCTCATTATTCTAGCATTATTTACTCTCATATGCTAGTGTTCACCCCTTTCTCATTTATCACCATTTGAATTTTACAAATTTTCTTGTCAAAATAGGTGGAGACTATGGGTAAATTTCTGAGAACCAAGTATTTCATATTATTTCTTCGACGTTATAATTATTTAACCCAGTGGGGTAAAATGATTTCCCTTATTCTTTAGGTTGGCTAGGATCTACATAATCAGAGGGTAGAGTAATCCTTGGAGATAGAATTAAGGTACTTATTTGGATGGGAAATTTATGGGGTTGTTAAATGATCATTTTCCATCTTGATACTTCTCTTTGAGGTGTAATTTATTCCACATACTTTATCTTTCATGGGTTTTCAAAATTGTCATTATAGCAAATTATGTAGGTGTAGACTATGGAAATGGTAAATATAATTAATTTTAGGATTTTGGAAGAATAAGTGACCATTAAGGGTGAAAAAATGAAACTAATAATAAATCCTCAAAATGGACCTTATTTTTGGAAGCCATTATTTGGTTTGTAGTGGAAATAATGGAAAAATCAACAGAACTATAAATTTGTTGCCCAAGACTA